>WEIV01018273.1:1862-17380 GCA_013390005.1 Calyptomena viridis
AGCAGGCTCCTTTCAATACTATGGCAGTGGCATTGGGTTGCCATCTGCTTGCTGAACCCTGATGGGTTACATGCAGCCTTGATGGGATACCTAAGAAGACATCCTTGTGGCTCTCTCTCACTTAATGGAAAGTTTATGAGTTGGTGGTGGATAATCAAATAATGATAAGACTGCTGTTCAAAGCTTTGTAATATTTATGGTGTCAAACTCCTGAGGCTGCCTTACCATACACCTGTGCAACCACTTACTGATAAATAAAGAGCTCCTGATGTTTTTTCTTTTCCAGATCCGGGTCTCCCCTCAAAATCCACATCGCAAAAATCAGCATTAACATGTCAGTGGAGTAGTGAAACATACTTGGAACTGCCTAACAGCTGCCCCCAGGTATCAGTGTGAATTCCATGGCTGCTTTTTAAAAATATTCTTTATTAGTAATAACAATAATGATAATGATTATTGTAGTGCTACTTGTTAGTGTTTTGCATAACAGATCAGCTGGCCCCTGCCTCAATGAGCACACTGTATCAGTTACATGATGGAGAGATTTTTTTGAAATGAAATTTGTATTCTTCTCACAAAAACCAGAGATGTTCAGAGTGTGGCCCACACAATTTCCTGGGGCACAAATGAAAGCATGAAGAAATTATAGGAGCAAAGAAAAGGAACAAGATATCTGAGAAAGAATATGGAAGCTGAGTTTGCTGCAAATCCATGGAGCAAAGTTTTGGCATTACAGATGGTGGATAAGAAGATAAGAAGCTTAGAAAAAATTGTTGAAATGAATCTTGGAGCAAAGTGCAGAAGAGGGGGCCAAATACAAGAACAGTGTTGGTAGTAAAAGTGACCAAAACGCAGTGCAATTGTAGTCTCTAGAGGAAACTGAGAAAAGAGGGAAATGAAAAGAAGAACTTGTGTGTTGAGAAAAAACATAGTGGGTACCTGCATGTATCTGCATATAACAAAGAAAGAAGCGTACCTCTCCCTTATTAGTGTATACACAAAAGCCAACAGTCCAAGCCAGGGTTTCTGTCAATATAGCTATTATAAAAAGAAGATTGGGTAGCTGAGAGAGTAGGATGAGAGAGTTACAATACATTACAACAAGAATACAGAGTGAACTTCTAAAGCCTGGGATCACATATTTCTCACAATAAAGCAAACAAGGCAACTGGCAGAGTTCTATAGGGAAAATGACATCACTGCAGANCAAGGGACATTCACAATGCACTGTTCTACATTATCAGCATTTTTTACAAATCTGCAATTAGTCTAAAGGGCCTGAGTAAATTAGGCCTCTTGATAAATGAAGCACCTAGACAGGTCTCAGATTTATTGGATCTAGCTGTCCTGCTGTCCAGAGCCTGTTGGCTAGGCTATAGAACAGAGATGGTACAGTGGGAAAGTATATGAAGGCAACGTTAACTGTGAACTGCTCCGCAAATGGTGAAAAGCCCTGGCTAGGGTTGCTGGCTGATTAGCTTTGAAAGTTTCTGCCAGAAATAGAGTAAGTTCAGGAAGAATGCAATGAATGAATATGTTAAAATTGGTTGCGTTAAAATAGGTTCAAAATTAGGTGTATATGCATGAAATCCTCTGATATTTTAGTGACAGGGATACTCAGTGCCTGAGCCACAGATGAACACATGTACATTCAGAGAGAATGAGAGAGAGGAACATTTAGTGAAGACAAAGCTAGTATTTTCACACGGCACAAATTCTGGAGGAAAAAGAATGCAACGGTATTAAGCCTTCTCCTTCGCCTGACCCTAAACAAGTCTGTCTGAGAGGTGACTATTTGCAATCCTAAAGGAAAGACTGGTAGTTTCTATTACTTTTCACCTCCAGAGTAATTTTAAAGAAAGCAGTGTACTATGATAAGGCATCTTTGATATACACAACTATCTGCTTATATGCATGGCCTGCTCCTAGGTATTTTAATACCTCCCACTAGCTAACCAGCACACAATAAAGTTGCTGTCACCTGGTAAGAAAAAGTAGTCTAGAGGAGGGAAGCAGGTAGGGACTGTCCAGAACATTCTTATTTATATCTTGAGATCATCTGCAGTGATTTCCATCTACAATGTGGCAACACCTGCCAACTCCTCTGCTTCTCCGCTGTTGCTCTTGCTGAACTCAGCTGAACAAGCCAGTTACAATTTTCCAGCAGATGTTCAGATGTTTCTCTTCTCCCACTCTCTTTCTTTGTTGCCTTCTGGTTTTAAAAGCCCTATAGGACTCCAAGCTTGCAACTGTTCCTAGCTTCTCAGAAACAGACCACATCCAAAGTTCCAGTTATTGCAGTGCTCAGATCAGCAGATCTAGCAACTGAACCTAAAGAAACTGTATATTGGTTGTGAGAAGGGGAGAAGAGGAAGACTAAAGAAGGAAATAAAATAGCTGGACTCGTTTATTCCTGAAGGAAGTGCAGTGGGCTGCCACTTCTGTCTGCCTGCTTCTCTGCTCCCTGTTCACTCAACATTCTTTAGTAAACCCACATTGATTTCCCTGTCGATAACATTCCTCCAATCACAAAGAAACCGTCAGTGCCAAACAAATGGCCAATGCTTTCCTGCAGCACATTTAGCTCATCCACCTTGTAAAAAGCTTACTTTGCTGCTGCATCTCGCCTTTCAAATGAGTACACTCTATGTGATCTTAAGAAAGAATGAAATCTCTTGTGCCTACAAGGGACCCAAATTTGCCCTGCAAGTGCACTGTGTACCTAATTACACTGTAGTTTGATCCCGCTACTTTTCAAGACCCTCTAAATTATGGAATTAAAATGGTTTAGTGGAAAAAAGGACTGGTGACACTATCAGTGTTAAGAATTTAGAATGTACCTTCTCATATATTAAAAAAGGCTCTTTGAATATCATCAAAGAGATTTAAGAATTTTTATTCCTTTTTAAAGCTGTTTTGAAACTGATTAGACTTTTTAGAATAGGCTTCATCTTATGTCTGTCTGTTGCTCTCTCTCTTTCCCACTTCTCTTTCTCTGTAATCTTCCCTCCAGATGATTAATCAAACTTTTCTGTTAACATAGGGCACTTCTGCCAAAATATTATCATTTTGCCAAAGACTGAAGAAGGCAGCCCAGCACTGAGACTTGGCACTCTTTTGTGTTAAGGTCTCCTAAATGCTGTAGGTGTAAAAGACTAGGGAGAATCAGCAGTTTTCCAATCACTTATCTTTCCAACAACAAAAGTGCCTGACATTAGTCTCACAGAAATGAGAAAAAAAAAGAAAAGGTGGGGAAAACACAGAGGGAAGCTAGAAGTTCTGGTGTCTTGGGCACTTGAAAAGCATAAAGGACCTCCCCTGGGAAATGTCTGTGGGTTTGTCAGTGGGGAGGCGCAGCCAAATATATGTCTCTTTGTCTATGCATGAATGTGCATTTATCTATATTGAAGAAGCTGAGGGCATCTGTGTCCATGCAGCCTAGCCTATGCAGCAACACCTTGAAAACGTTGACATTCACCATTTGAAAGTAATTAGCAAGGCTGTTGTCTTTAAAGTGTTCCCTATGTTGAAAATGCTTGCAATAATAAACATTGCTTTCACATGGCAAACTGGAACCACTGCATCTGGGTGGTGTTCCACAAGTGTGCACAAAGGCATATCTATCTGTGTGTGTAGAGATGTATATGTGTATATATGTATGCATGTTCATGTGTGCATATATGTAGATATGAGTCTAACATACAGCACACAGCCATGCCTGCCAGAAACAGACACCTTCTGCATAAGTTATTCCTGTCCAGGAAGGAAAATAAGTGATAAAGTGACTTACAGAGGTCTGAAGAGAAACAAAAGCTGACAGGCTATCCTGCAGTATTTAAAGTGGGGGAAAGCACAGTCTTGTGATTCAGGCACAGAACTGCATGTAGGCAGCTCTGGGTATTGGGACCAGTCCTGGTAGAGTAAGTCCCTGGCTGGAGACACACTGGCTTTCAAGGGCATTCACACTGAGGCCCTGACAGAGAGGCTTTCATGAGCCTTGATCATCAGGAGGAGAGGTGAAGGGATGCCTGATTCTTTCCAAACTGTAGGATGTGAAGTTGGGCAGTGAAAAAATAGTGTCCAGAGTTAGTATACGCTTCTTAACAGTCTAGCTGATGACCTTTATCCACCATTGAGGACCTCCTGAGGCTAGCATGGAGACTCTGTTCATAAATGCTTATCAAGTATATTGACATTCTCACCTGCTCTGATCTGAGTTGCAAAATGTTCTCAGTTCATGAGGGATGGGTTGCTAACAAGCCTAAATCTCTTCTCACACTGGTGTAAATCAGAAGTAACACCAACACGGTCAACAATAAGCCACAATGTCTTCAAACTGGAATGAGCAAGGGGAAAATCATGCCTGATTCTGCTTGTCAATTTACAGCTAAGTTGGAACTCACATACTTGGCCCTAATTGAACAGTTTTAAATGAAATAGAAGTTCAGTTCATCTTATTCAAATCCCACAGTAAAAATTAACCTAGCCCACACTGATGGCAATAATGTGGTGAATTCCTGTGGGACTGTAAAGCTATAGATATAAAAAAAACATCCTCCCAGTGAAGTGTCAGAAGTTCAGATCAGAGCTCACCCTCAGGACTAAGGCTCCCAGAAACACACAGCCCTTGCACAATTCTTCCACTGCTCTGAAAAGGCCAGGGCAGATCTGCTGACGCTGTCTGTGGGAGTTGTGTTAGGCCAAACAATGACAGCTGTAGAAAATCATCCTCACATGTGTGAATAATAATCAGAAGGCAGATTGTGGATGGCTTTCCAACACAATGTCTCTCTGAGGGGAGACTTGCAGTTTCCTGTAGTGCAAGACCAAGCAGGAGGTCCATCAACTCCTGAAAGACCCGTCCTGGGAGATTCCACTTTTGTTTGGCAGGACAGAACAAGGCCACAAGCCCTCTGGGTTGGCAGGGCTGATGCTGAGTGGGTGTGCAAAGCTCTGCTGAGCCCTGGGACTGTGCCATGCAAGTAGTCCCTGCCATGCAGGAATTTGGGAGGAAGCCACTGAATGACACCTCTGCTTGGCAGCGTGCTCTCCAGCATGGGAACCAGTGGTCTTGGCCGGTAGAAGGAAGCTGTGGTACACAGGCCCACTATCACCCTGAGCGAGGCACAGCTTGGGTTGCACTCACAAGGAGTCCTTGGATGGCAGCAGAGAATGAGCAGCCCTTAAGCATGTGGGTACTCTGAGGCCTCAGCTTGTGCCAGGGAAGGATTAGGTTAAATATCAGGGAAAATTTCTTCTCTGAAATGGTGGTTGGGCATTGGAACAGGCTACTCAGGGAAGTGGTGGAATCACCATCCCTGGAAGTGTTTAAAAGGCATGTCGGTGTGGCACTTGGAGAAATGGTTTAGCTGTGAACATACCAGTGTTAGGTTATCAGTTGATATGATAGATGATCTCAGAGTTCTTTTCCAACCTTAACAATTCTATCATTGTACGATTCTACTTATTTCCAACTGTGTTTAGGATGTAAATTCTGGAGATACCACTAACATTTTTGGCAAAGGGAATCCTTAGAATCCTTAGAAACAGTTAAGGATGTTAAGGATGTCCCTCAGTGCCTTCCACTGAGGGACAGGTGAAATAGGCATCTGAGCTTGTCACCCTCCCTATAAAACATTCTGTCTTCCCTCTTGCTCTCTCTCCATCTTTGCTGGCATTGTCTTTAGACACCAGCACCGACAGAGGCTTTGTGTCTCCCCCAATCAAAGTACTGTAAAACATGACCAAACAGGGAATATCAGAGGCCATTAAAGGTGCTTTAAAAGTTCTTTAATTTGTTGTATCATGATAACTGCACTTTAATAAAAGCAATCTCTGGTCTTAATAGCCATATAATAAACTGTTATTTATATGAGTCAATGTGCCTGGCCGAACCTTCCAGGTGTGCCCCAGACTTCAAATCATTGGAGCAATCCAGAGGGAGGATGTTGTCTGACGGAACCCAAACAAGACTTATAAACAGATGCCATTTTGCCCAGTTGCATCTAGGGGTATGCTGGCTATATTAAGCACCTGGCACAACATGGCACTTTCAGTGCTTTGATTTATTTCAGTATTATATTTAATTGTTTCCTTCTTGCTGAAGCTTTAACATGCAATGCTTGTAAATATAACCTGCGCCCTCCATATGGCACACTGGTTTTCCATTTTCAAATGCAATCGTCCTGGAATAATGACTGTGGTATAACTCAATTTGAGTTCTGCTGCTGGGGACTTTATTACATAATGCTTTCTAATTGACCCTCATAGTTTAATAAGACAGAACATTTCGCCAGAACATTGACAAAAGTTATTAATTTTCACTTCAGCAGAGACCAGTGTCCCAATTAAATCCCATGATAATGCCTGACTGACTGACTGACCTCATTATGGCTAATGCTTATTAGTCCTGCAGAGAGGATAACATCACACACTGTTAAAATGCCTAAATGAGCACATACAACTATTCAGCATGATTATAATTTACATACATGACTAATTTTACTTCACCAGTCCTTGTCTGGTAAAACTAATGCTGTAAACTCCTGTCACATGACATGATAACCACTGAGAATTTTGAACCTATCATAAAAACAGACCTGAAGTGTTTTAAAAGAAAACAACAGCCAGTTAAATCCTACCTGCCTTCTTGAAAAATGATTATAAGTACATACACTATATGTACTTCAGCTGGTAATGTGCTTATGCATGTTTCTTTTTAAAAAGTAATTACTTCATTTTCCTTAATGAACTATAGTAATGACTGACATCAAACCTTTCTGCAAGCACTTTTACATGCCTTACAGTTTAACTGCTCTTCCTTATGCAGGGCTGTATTTTTGAAATGTAGTAGCATTTTGAAATGTAGGTAGCAATTTTGCATTCATCAGAACCCTTCCCTCTGCCTCTTTTAATAGTCTCTTCCCAGGAAAGCACTTAAGTCAAAATCATTTATTAATATATTTTATGTTATACAAAGCATATGTTTTGTCATGTCACCTGTTTTGACAGAGCACTTCTGAAAGCTGAGCCAGAATAGCTGTATTTTTCACGTGGTTTTGAAAAGAAGTGGGGTAGGGGAGTACAGTGTAAGGAGTTCCTACAACCTTTCACTGTGGTTTTAAATTGTTAGAAACATATGCATTTCACCATGCTAAGTATGTACCAACACTCCATCCTCAAGATTTTCTGTGGGTTTATTGTATCCTTTTCTCACAGTATTGTGTATTTGACAAAGAACAACATTGAAACAACTTTTCTCCCAGGCTTTGGTTTGTACAGAGACAGAGTGGTGTAAAGTTTCAGAAGAGAAATCTACAAGACATAACAAGACTCATAGATCCTGGTAGATGAAGATAAATAGCAACACCCACTACCACACACACATATGCAACCTTAGCAAGGACAGGTGATTGCCTAGATTTTCAGGTAAACTTTTTCAGACACACCCCAACAACACCACAGTCTATGTCCCATTGCCTTCCAGTGAGATTTATCCTGTAATTGTCTGGCCTGTTTGAAAAGAGGACTTCAGAGTCTGGTGAGCATAGACTCAAAGGTCATTCTTCTTCAAAATGACCATAAGAGCACAGCCAAGGTCAGCCACAGCAGTCACAGACACTGCATAAATGCTGGATGCTTGAGAAAGACTGTCAGGGAGCAATCCCTTTCCTCATACCAGTCCCTTCAGACATATTAGTTTTTCATTCATAAATCCCTTAACTCTTGAGACTACATTCAGTCTTTCAGCCTTGTTTTCAACCACATTTTCTGCTTTTATTGCTTCCAGTCACATACCTCAACTGATGTCTTCAATATACTTCCCCCTCAACTCCCATCTTAATCACATTTCATCTTCTGCCATTGCACTTTGTAAAGGAATATAGCTGACACTGCCTACAAAAATGAAGTGCAAACACAGTAGAAAATTAACTCTCAGACACATACAACAGATATTTGCATGGTTACAACTAAGCAAAGAATTTGGCCCAGTATGTTTGTAAATAAAACTTAGAAAGTGCTAAGAAATGCTAATTAAGTTGATAGCATATTCTTGATTTGGAAATAAGTATTTGTCTTTTGTCATTTAACTGTTATGTATAATTTCCATTATTGTGTTATGTTCAGTAACAAAGTGATGAGACATAGAATAGCATGATCCTTCACTATGTAAAATAAGCTAAGCAATTGTGAGCTAAGCAATTGTGAATGCACTAAAGAAACATCTGATCACACCATGCATTATATAAACAATGACTCCAAACAAAAATTAGGATACTGTAAAACAGATCTTCAGTCCTGGTACAAATATACAAATATAATCCATACTCTGTTTTGCTGCCACTTTTAGTTTTAATGTCTTCAAGACTTAGAGGGAAGGAAGGAAAGGAGACAGACAGGAAGGCAGGCAGGAAGGAAGGCAGGCAGGAAGGAAGGTAGATAGGCAGGAAGGCAGCAAGGAAGGCAGGCAGGCAGGAAGGCAGGAAGACAGGCAGGAAGGCAGAGAGAGGAGTGGGGGGGGAGAATGTGCCTGGAATTTGTTAAAAAGTCTTCATCAAAGCTGCCAATGTATGATATGTAGGATGATCAGTATTCAACCACTCTGTCAGGGAGATCTTAGAATACTCAAAACAAAAACAGCCACATGAAGTCTATCTAGACAACTGAAGGATGACAGGATCTGTTCATGAATCACATTTCTTTAATTCAACATTCTTAGGAAGAGAAATAGTGGGATTTGAAACTCTATGTTGTTCAGCAAATTTTTTTTGCCTCTTGCTATTTTTTCATGAAGTAATCCTTAAAATGTCCTTAAAATGTTGTTCACAAAGGAATCAACCACGGCTTTGGCACAGGGGAAGAACAGAAAATCAGTACAGGTAAAAGGGTAGAAGGACTGCCTGGAAGCTACATACAGTGAGAAACAGAAACAATTATAATGCTGAGTTCAGGCTTGCAGGAAGGAGAGTCCAAAGATATGTCTATGAAAGTAGTGTTATGCACACAACGGCAGAAGGGAATAAAGTATCAAGATAGGTGACCAGGTGCAAAATTGAGAAATAAATAATAAAAGGCCATAGGGAAGGGGAGGAGAAACAAGTGAAAATGGAAGTTTGTGGGCAGTGGTAATGCAAAGGTCTTGCATGATTACTTGGTTGCTTTAGATAATACTGGGGCAGGTTATGAGTTCAGCAAGGTTAGCAAAAGGAAAAAAGGGGGGGAAATAGTGTGAAGTTTGTTCTTTTTCAACAGCTCAGAAGTCAAAATGCTACACCATGGAAGCAAGTGAAAAGGAAGTCAAGGAATTTGTAATAGAAAACTTCTTCATCTGGAGTGAGTCAAGAGTTGCCCTCCAGTCAGTTCATGGTGAAAGCCATGTGGACAGAATGTGGTTCTTAGCAACAATAAGAATTCAGAAAGGAAAAGTTTTGTCCATTTATTTTACAACAATAAAGAAGAGCATAAAATCACAAACTAGTCATGGGAGTTGAACCTAAATAAACCATTGCCTTATTAGTTCACTCTTGACTTTAAGGAATGCCTCCAGAACTACTAGAAATGTTTTTTCCCTGGTTCTTGCCACAGCCTTTCTCCAACACCTATTCTGAGAAAACAGCTTGCTGCTTTCAGTTATACTATATGGACTGATAACACCAGCTTTATACTTCAGTGTGCTTTCTTTTCCTACTCTTCCCTCATCTCCACAAGCACTTCCTATACATGAAGTCATAGGGTGAAACTTTTGAGCTAAAAGCCTTCTGTGAAGACTGCAGCTCTTTTTAAAGGCATGTTACTGGAGACCACTGCAAGAAGTACTGTCTGAAGCTGGTTTTTCAGTGGTGGTTGTAAACAGCCTGGCTTTGGAATCATCTCATCTGAACTGCTAATAAGAGTGTAAAGAGCCAAAAATAGGGACATCATTGTTAAGCAGTGAATTCCATGTGAGGATGGAGAAGAAGGAGGAGGAAGGAAGAAATGCCTCGAGGCTGAACAGTGACTATTCAAGAATTCTGTCTACAAACCACTGGAAGAAAAAAAAAGAATGATAAGGGAAATCAGTACTTCCTTCCAAAAATATTTGCACTGTGAAATTAGAAAGGAACTTTCTTTAACAGCAAAATAGTCTCCATCAAGTCACCTTTAGCGTGGCAAGTGGTACATACTGTTAGTAAAGTTATGGTACAGGTCAGGTAAAGATTAATCTACCCCATCGAAACTGTAAGGAAAGTCTGGGCAGGGAGAAAGTAATCATTCCATTTGGAACTGGTCCAGAATGCAGGGGTTAGTGCACCTATTCTTGCAAAATATATCATAAGACCTTTAATGAGCAGAGCGGTTGGTATCAAATCTTGAAAAGGTGTCTGAATGTTCTCCTGACATCATTTTGGGCTGTGGTTCAGCACAGGCTAGAGATGAGGGAAGGGAGAGAAAAGAGGAAAATGCCACCTACACTACTGAGTTGCCAACACCTAATAAAGAACAAGGAAATGAAATACTAACCAGAGGTGAAGAAGGATATATAAAAAATTTTAAAGATCAAGTCCAGAACGGACTATGGAAAAGACTGAATGGAAGAAAGAATTGAAAAAAGGAAATGAAACCTGAAGGATGTGAAATAACTTTCTACCTAGATAAAGATTAATAAGACTTTAAAACAACAAAAAAACACCAAATAAATAAAATCACAAAACTGAAACCCAACAAAACCCCAACACAAAAACAAAACAAACAAAAAACCACAAAACACCCACAACAGCAACAACAGCAACAAAAATACTCAGAACCATAAGAAACACAGGGTTGGAAAGAAGAGCCTCCAGGATGTGCTAGGAGTAATTTGTTGATAGAAGAATTCACTGTGGAAAGAGGAAAAAAAAAAGAATAAATTAAAAAAAAAAGAGAGAGACAGAGAAAGAGAGAGATAGAGAAAGAAATTAAATTAATTTTCCCCCCCTGTGTTCACAAAGGAAGATGGGAGACAAATGCCAGGAACAGACATAAATTTCCCAGGGGTAGGAGACAAAATATTGAAGAAAATCAGAATCTTGTCAGACCAAGTGATTGAGAAATTAGAACTTCTCAACTCTGACAAACCTTTACAATCAGATTAGTTCCAGCAAATCACTGTGAATGAAGGATGGAGTAAAGAGATTAAGGAAACCTTTAGCGCGAACTGGTATGGCAATCTTGGGCTAAAATGGTTCACAAAAGATCAGGAACTGTTGGACCAAATATCTCAGGAAGTGCAGTATAAGTGTTTGATATTGACTGTGACTCCATGCTAGAGAGGTAGAAAGCAGGGGGACCTTCAAAGGTTTTTTTCACAACCCCAGAGGTCACTGTCTGCCTCTTTGCTGACTTTTAGCTACCTGGCACTCAAGATCTGCTGACAGCCATTTCAGTGTAGCTCCAGTGACAGGGTGGGCCTGTGACTACATTTGTGGTGTCAGGATAAACTACATTCCCTCTGCCCTTTAAATCAACATTGTAAATGTGTCAACATCACCTGTAGGAAGCATTAGAAAGTGTTATTTTAAAGTGTTTAGAAGGCAGCTTGGATTTTTTCCATTTGAGCTTTGTATAAGCAAGGGTTTTCTACTACCTGGGGTTCCTGTAAGAGGTACCCAGCCACTATGATGAGAAAATACATGTTGGAAAATACACAGCAAAATCAGAATCAGTGAAGACAGCTATATCTGCCACGGAAGCACCCAGGTCAAATTCAGTAGTGAAATAGTGTCCAAACCTTTATAGAAAATGGCTGTAAAGGGAATACATTTCATGCCATGTTTTGGCATCTAGTGCTTTTAACATTTTGTGCTGAAGGAAAAGAAAATTGTGGAACAGTCTATATGACTGAGAGGGTGACAGATTAAAAGAAGAGCAAATTAAAGCACCTTAGAAGCTTTGGATACTCACAGCTTCTGAAACACTCCAGTTATTTGTTTGGCTGCTGCTTATGTCACCAGTGTGTTTGTTCTGAGATGCAACTGTCCCAAATATTTGCACACAAAAATCCCAAGCTGAAGTTGATGGGACTGACATGCTGCAAGAAACTGAATAATTAATACCCGGAGCTGAGGTGGAGCAGGACATGACTGCTCTGCTCATAGTTTTTTCCTGTTCATTTATTACCCATTGTATGAAACGGTTGTAATTCTTTAGCTACATATAAACGATAAATCTGCCAATTAATAGCGCAGAATCTCACACCTTGCTCTGTGTTTTGGTCTATAAGGTCTGCCTCAGACACCATCTTAAGCAGTAGATGATGTTCATGGCTTTTCTTGGGGGTGAGCAAATGTCCCAATGTTACAGTTTGAGTAACTGTGAAGGTTCCACTTTGCCAGGGCACCCAAAATTCCTGCTATTAAAAGATATCAGTAAACTCTTTCAGTACAAAGTATAAATACAGTTTGTTCATAGCAGTGCAAAGTTTCATGCAGTGGATTCCCATTCAGTTACAAGAGTCATTTTATTTTTTCTTGTTTCAACAGAGTTGTTATGAAATATCTACAACTCATTAGAAAGACAATGTCTAAGTGTTTAACAAAATCTCTTTAAGATCAAATTTTTCTAGCCTGGATTGTTATACAGGGCTCCTATCTTGCACAGGTGTAGTCACCTGCACAGTAGTCACCTGCACAACACCCGAAGTTCCTTTTGTAAATCTACAAATCACCAGCACCTTTCTCTGTCTGCACATTACCTATGCAGGCAAATAAGTCTTCTGAGAATAGCTTCATTTTCATTTCTACATGTATATATATGCAAGAACAGTCAAATTCTTTCTCATATTATCTATAGAAGGTTGAAAGTTATGGAATTAATATTTTTTTCTTTACAAGTGCAACTAAAGACACTGAGATTTGTGTACATTACTGTTTATCACTTTTACTGGAAGCAGGAAGCTTCAAAAGGAGCGGCTGCCAACATGACAACAAAGCCCATGATTTTAACCTTTGCCCTGTAGTCTGTAAATTAAAGATCAAAGTTACATAGTTCCAAAGTTGTTTGCATACAGCCATTCAACACAACACATGCTTTCAAGGAATTTCTTTGTAAATATAATTACAATGTGCAAAACCCAGCAAAACAAAATAGCCACGTATGTTGATGTTGATTGAAGGTTAAAACCATAGGTCATTCTCGGTTTCAGTTTCCTGGGGTTTGGTTTTGCTCTCTCAGAAAATAAAAATTGTGCCTTTGTGGGGAAAGTGTGTAATAAATAAATTTTGAAGGAAATTTAATTGGTAGTTCCTGGGACTAACAGTACAAATGTGAATATGAGAGTTTTTACAAAATGCACAAACTTGATACAATTGTAATAGCGGCTGCACTAAGGGGAAGGTTATTGTTACTTTCAGCTGTGGTAGGAAATTCTGTATTTCCCCAGCAGAGATTCAATAAAATGCATAAAAAGATTGCATCAGCTGTTAGCAAATCTTTCATACTGGTGAAGCCTTTTGTGTTTTTTTTATTTAAGTAGTGACTTAAGACTCATAATGTACTGCTACTTAAGAGCAGATAAATGTAGTAGGCAGTTTTTCACCCATCACATTTAAAAGTGGATTGCATATATTGTGTTGTATGACCAGACCACACAATGCTGGCAAGGACCCTCAATTACTGCCTGTATTTTTACTACTTGATTATCAGCAGAGCTGTGTGGAGCCTGGTGTCTCTTCTAAAGAACAGCAGCTCTAAAAGTGGACCACATCCTTCATGATGACATAGACAGTGAATGTCTATTGCCAAAGCAATGTCCTGGAGGAGGATACAAAACACTGGGGGTTTGTTTTGTACCTTTGGTGTCAATGAGCAGATTGTGCTGCTCTGTGATGTTAATCTAATTTGAGAAAACAGATTGTTCAAAACATCTTGTCATTGCTTATAGTGCTGTAAGCATAAATGTGCTATATTCTCAGAACGCAATTTGCAGGAACCTTGGTTTTTCTGTTTAAAATTGTGCAAGATTTGCAATAAAGTACACAGGCAGTTGTTTTGCACTTGTTCCAGTGCCAGAGGGACTGGAAAAAAAAGTATTCTCCAAATCTTAAATTTGAACACTGACTTTCTACAAGAAGCTGAATAAAAATTAAAAAAATAGTGGTGTTTTTCTATGCCTTTTTTTTCCAAAAAAAAAAAAAATTGACCAAAGATTTTCTTGTGCTAAAGAATAAACTGAATTTTATTCTTCAGAGAAAAAAAACTATTCAGTATGTTTTTCTTTTCTTCACAAATTGATACTACAGATTTAATTTCCTATTACGTATTTTGTTGTTCACAGTGTCTTTTCACTAGATCTCAATTTTTGCAAAATTTTAAAATTTTCACATATCTTACCTGTTCATTAAAAGTAACACATTCGTAGTTAGCACAGGAATGAAAAGTGCTCAAATACCAAAAGAAGCTCTGGTGTTTCTGGCCACAAGTTCAGCTATGCAGTCTATGAAATCTTGCAGGCAAACCTATTCCAGCTAAATATCCAGCCCAGACTCAACAGATGCGGATGGTTCAAATAAGCATCTGGACTTTTGATGTTTGCATAAAACCAAATGCTGGTTTTCTGAGGTTCCCCAGATCTAGAGACCTTCCTGCACTTATTGACAAATTCTGACTGAGATCTGAACCAACATTTGTGACTGACCACGATCAGCTCTCTGAACCAAACCGTGGACAGAAACCATCTCTGTCTTAAAATCTTTTCAGGATGTTCAAGTCAGAAGGCAAACCCAGCACTTTGGCTACATCTGTAATTGCTGTCAGGGGCTAACACTTCAGCTGGGGCAGATGACCATTACACCATTGCCTTCCTAGCATTTCTTGTTTGCTTTGAAGTGAGTTTATTGCTTACTAAATAAAAACATCCCCACAAACAAATTTTGGGAAGAAAAAAAAGAAAAAAGAGAGAATTCCTTAGTTGTATTACCAGGCTCTGGATTCAATTAATTTGTAAGAGTTGAGAAAAGCCCTTTTCTTTTTTAAACCAGACGTTTATTTTTAACAAGAGATGAAATCATTGGAGAAGAAAAACTGAGACATCTGTTGTTTTATATCTGTTTATTGTAAATGCTTAAATGTGAGTTTGGTTTCACACAGTTCTGACATTGTTGCTTCATTAATAATGATTGCGTAATTGCAACCACAAAACAAGCTGTAAGGCTGTAACATTTTCATTACTTATTAGCAAAGATCTCAAAACAAAAGACAGGACCAGCAAAGAGGTAGCAAAGACTTTTGTGTTGAAAGTGATTCTTACAGAGAATTTCATAGCAGCTATGATCTGGATCAAGGTGGTTAAATAATTAATAGACATTTCTGTTAATTTGATTATATAAAAAAAATCAAGACACCTTTAAAAAACAGGTTTAGTTCAGTGAAATTTTATGGGGGAAAATGTTGAAAGGATCTGTTTTGCTCCCTGTTGCTGTTTGATAAAAGTGACACATATCATGCTGTTTAAAGAAAAATATTTCTCTGATGCTTTCTGTCATTTTGATTAATTTACTTTCGCT
>WEIV01018273.1:17536-29521 GCA_013390005.1 Calyptomena viridis
AAAATCTGTTCAGGATGTTCAAGTCAGAAGGCAAACCCAGCACTTTGGCTACATCTGTAATTGCTGTCAGGGGCTAACACTTCAGCTGGGGCAGATGACCATTACACCATTGCCTTCCTAGCATTTCTTGTTTGCTTTGAAGTGAGTTTATTGCTTACGAAATAAAAACATCCCCACAAACAAATTTTGGGAAGAAAAAAAAGAAAAAAGAGAGTATTCCTTAGTTGTATTACCAGGCTCTGGATTCAATTAATTTGTAAGAGTTGAGAAAAGCCCTTTTCTTTTTTAAACCAGACGTTTATTTTTAACAAGAGATGAAATCATTGGAGAAGAAAAACTGAGACATCTGTTGTTTTATATCTGTTTATTGTAAATGCTTAAATGTGAGTTTGGTTTCACACAGTTCTGACATTGTTGCTTCATTAATAATGATTGCGTAATTGCAACCACAAAACAAGCTGTAAGGCTGTAACATTTTCATTACTTATTAGCAAAGATCTCAAAACAAAAGACAGGACCAGCAAAGAGGTAGCAAAGACTTTTGTGTTGAAAGTGATTCTTACAGAGAATTTCATAGCAGCTATGATCTGGATCAAGGTGGTTAAATAATTAATAGACATTTCTGTTAATTTGATTATATAAAAAAAATCAAGACACCTTTAAAAAACAGGTTTAGTTCAGTGAAATTTTATGGGGGAAAATGTTGAAAGGATCTGTTTTGCTCCCTGTTGCTGTTTGATAAAAGTGACACATATCATGCTGTTTAAAGAAAAATATTTCTCTGATGCTTTCTGTCATTTTGATTAATTTACTTTCGCTTTACACATTCATACAAATAGTAAGACTAAGATTTCTAATTGAATTCAAAATGTAAAGTAAAGCATTCATATAAGTCATTGTGGAATTTAACATTTTGGAGTACAACTCTTCTATACATATTTTTTTATTTAAAAATGTTACATAAAAAAAAAATTACTTTTCACACAGTTAAAATTTTAGATTAGATTTTTAAAAAAACTTTCAAATTTTTTATAAGTAGAAATTCAATTTTGTTATTCACTGCCATGTCAAAACCTCACCCATACAGACTTCACGGAATAAGCCATTTTCTTTGTAAATTTCCCAGGCAGGAAAGTGTGGCGGCATCAAGGAATGTAA
Source organism: Calyptomena viridis (assembly GCA_013390005.1). Lineage (NCBI taxonomy): Eukaryota > Metazoa > Chordata > Aves > Passeriformes > Eurylaimidae > Calyptomena > Calyptomena viridis. The sequence continues at coordinate 18,695 of WEIV01018273.1, forward strand.
TAGTTGTAAATGAGGGAAACCAGTATCTAGCAAGTAGATACATCGTAGCCATGCAAGTAGCAGAGACACCGTTTCCCAAAGTAGTAACAGATCACAGTGTACAGTATATTAACCACAGCTCTAGTTTCACAAATGTGATGAATGTATTCTAGTTTTTTGCTCAGTATTTACACAGATACTTGAATTTTTCACCCTATGCCAGTGTGGACAATTCCAGTGGTACTCTGAACCAAAGTTGTACTCACATGTTTTTTCCCCCTTGTTCTTTGCAAGTTTCAGTATACTCAGGCCTCTGCTCTACCGACATCTCATAAGCTAGCACCTCAAACTGAAAATACATTGGGCATATAAGCTTTCCTAAGCAGCATTAAGTCCACAGAAATACTCAACATACAGCACATCTGAAATTGCAATCACAAATTTTAAACCAAATGAAAGCCAAGATGCTGTGGTGTTGTATCATCAAAACTTCGCAGGCTCAGATGGAAGGACTAGGGAGGATTGGCAGGCATTTGGAAACAGAGCTGTAACAGAAAGAAACAGGGAGTCTTAAAACTGAAGACTGCAGAGAGCAATTGACTTTGCTAATGGAAACACGTGCAGTGTTAAATGAATGTGTTGCACACCTTCTTCATAAGGTGGCACCTGGGAGCCCAGTCTCTCCGTCCTGTAGGGTATGTTTCTAACATAGTGTGAGGGGAAAAACAGCCGAGTGATTCCAGCTTCAGTTAATGGGAGCTGTGTTCCTAATCCGTGGTGTGCACTGTAAAACATTTACCTCTGCCTTTCCAGTGAGGCTACTTATGTATTTTCAAGGGAGGAAGTAGCCAAGGGGAAGCTGCTTTATACCAATTAAATGGAGAAGAATTGGATGGAGGGCAATTCAATGCATCCACCCTTACAGGGAGATCTGTGTTTAAACATCTCGATGGGACATTTTTTAATGAAGAACTTAACTGCACACCCTGTGCATGTCAGAAAAGCATAGCTGGGGCTCACAACACTGAATTTCTCTCCCAGGAAGGAGATTAGTATGTAGTGTAGCTTCCTGCTGGGTGATATATTTACCTTATCAAGATTATCACAGAGAAATGTGTAAGCATGTATATTCATAAATCACTTCACCTCTGGACTATGATGGGAAAATGTTACAAGGTTTAGAAGGTTTAGAAAACACCTCCAAATATGTTGAGACTTTTGTTGAAGTCTATTAGATTCTGTTTCACGCTGTGTAGTCTTCTTACTTCTCCTCTTCATCTTGCTCTCAAACTTATCTCCACATGTGTCCCATTCCTCCCATTCTCCATTTGATCTTCTTCAGCCGCTTCTTCAATTTACGACAAAGATGCGGCTCCTGTCTTTACACATAAAAATCTCTTGTGCAGATCTTCAATCTCAGTCCAGATTGAAAGGGCCAACTTAGAAGATTCTCTAACCTATCGATATCTGTGTAATATATCAGTATCCTAAGCGGTTTTGACTCAGTTTGCTAAGGTACTGTTGAGTCAAAGCTAAAGTAGTTAACATCCCGAGGACCTAAATGAAAGTCTAATGGAGATAATGGACACTTCGTGCATGCTGCATCAACAGAAACTCTCTCTTATTTCGGNAGAAATGTGTAAGCATGTATATTCATAAATCACTTCACCTCTGGACTATGATGGGAAAATGTTACAAGGTTTAGAAGGTTTAGAAAACACCTCCAAATATGTTGAGACTTTTGTTGAAGTCTATTAGATTCTGTTTCACGCTGTGTAGTCTTCTTACTTCTCCTCTTCATCTTGCTCTCAAACTTATCTCCACATGTGTCCCATTCCTCCCATTCTCCATTTGATCTTCTTCAGCCGCTTCTTCAATTTACGACAAAGATGCGGCTCCTGTCTTTACACATAAAAATCTCTTGTGCAGATCTTCAATCTCAGTCCAGATTGAAAGGGCCAACTTAGAAGATNGAAACACAGTTTAGATGCAACTTTTTCTCATGCTGAACGTACAAGAAACTCCAGTTCAGGCCACAGTCAGACAGCTTTTAGGCCCACACATTGGCATCAGTGGAGTTGCTCTGCATTGGCAAGGGTGTAAATGGGATTAGAATCTGGCCTGTGCTGTACCACTGTAGTCGTGTTGAGAGCACAGGACACGTATCTGCCAAGTCTATCAATTTGTTGAACACTGGGTTACATGTGTTTGCAGATTTTCTACATGAACAGTAACAGACTCAGTCAGCTTGTGTAGAACAACTGAAAAAAGTAATCTTGTACCCAGAGCTCTGCACACAGTTCTTGCTTCCTGTAATGTGTGTAGCTATGAAGGTATTTGCTCCTTTTGCCTACAGCATTCCTCTAGTTTTCCCAGGAAGCAATAATCAAAAAGACCAAGAATGAAAGCCAGTTACTTCCACCCAAATCCCTCAAGCAAACTCAGTTTAGGCAGAGGTGGTGAGCACAAGCAGCTCCTGCCTGTCTTACTGTAATGCCAGAAAGGTTTGCCACTGTTCCCACCGAGTAGGAGAAGCTATAGCTGCTGGGTGGAGAGCAGCAGAATAAGTGGATAAGGGTAAAAAAAGAAGGCTGCAACTCTGGGTCCTACCTCTGTATTTATCCAAATTATCTTTCTCCTGAAACCTACCCTTGTGCTGACATTTATACTGTGTTGCCTACGGCACTACCATGATCTACTCTCTCATGCACAATTTCTTTGTCTTTTTATTTAACTCTTTCATTTGTTTTCTGTATTTCAAATCAAGTGATTCAGAATTTTGCATCCTCTCTCGCAAGAAAAGATGGATCTATGCTGTAGCTCTAGCTCAGAAACAATATCCATTACTTCCAAAATAACCTGGGAAACCTGAGGAAACAGGATGAACATGCACTTTTGGACATTGCAGAAAAGAAGCCAAGAAATTCAAGAAAGGATTGCCTTCCTTCCCAAGCCCTTTCCTGAGCTGTAGTTGCCTTCCTCAAGAAGTGTGAGACAACTCTGAAGAGAATTAAATGGTAGGTCTGAGAAGGTTGCAATATATAGATGTGCTAGAACGGTTTTGATCAATTGCTCAATTTAGGACCTTTGACTTCTGATGCAACCCAGTCTGGCTTCCATCCAAATGGAGTGAAGTGGGGGAAAAAGACAAGTTTCCAGTGGAGGCTGGCTTATCTTTCTCAGGTTTTTTGAAAAATACCACAAAATAACTTACACAAAAGGCAAAACTATGAGTTGTCACAGAAGATCATGAGGAATAATAAGGATGTGGGGAGATATCTCAAGTCTTATAGGTAAAATTCATCCTCTAACCACAGGACCTGCTGAAAAGTGAGAAGAGCTATCTTAAAGAAATACAGAACTTTCCCCCAAAGACAATTCAAAATACTTTACACCTATTTGTTATCACAAATTATTTCAGTAAGCAATATTCTACATTCTTATTCTATCCTCATAAGCTCATTCTTGCCAGTACCCAGTTTTAGCCAGCTGCCCTCTTTTAAGCTATTTGAGCAGGTGTGAAAGAATTTGTTCCTCCTTCCCATCTGCTCCCATACAGTTAAGATATATAAAGACTTGCCTTGTGACTCTCTGTTTCCATATGTGGCAGGCTGCAGGGACATGAAAGAGGAAGAGAAGTAAGTCAGTTCAACAGCAAAGCTGTGGAACTAATGGTAAACAGTCTGAGGAAGCAGTGGGAGTTTCAGAGCTGACTTCCACTAGGTTTGGGCACAAAGGGTCAAAAAGGAAGTCTGCAATAACTGTTGAATACTGTAAAAGAGTCAGAGAAGGCAGGAAGTGGCTGTGTTCACCTCTTGGTCCACCAAGAGTTCTGGACTCTGCTGAGGATGTAGCTAAGACTGACATATCTATTCCCCCCACACTGCAGGTCTGCAGAAGTGATCTGATCACAAGAAGCAGTCTTTGCAATGTAGGGACTAACGAGCCCACTTGGAGGAACACACAGACAGCTTTGTTCGTGGTGGCAACACCGTCACCATCTCATGCTAAGTCAAACTCCTGTACAAATGACACTGCCCCCCTGGTCCAGAGGTCCCAATAATGCCACACAAAGCAATCCTAAGAAAAGGGTGACTACAGGGAGTTCATGACATCTGTACCTCTTGTTGATGCCTGTAGGCTCATTTGGGCTACATTTCCCTGCTCTTCTGCAGCAAAACCACCTCTACTTCCCATTTAGGAATGAAAAAAACTCCATTTTTTTAATATATTTTTTACCTTTCAGCTGTGGTGGAGTGGAGGACTGGATGATTTCCTTCCCTTCTTGGAAAAGTGATCGCTTCAGTAGATGTTCCTCCAGGAACAACCACTCTGCTCAACTAAATGCAAGACGAACAAGGGTACATCAAGTACCCAGTCTTTCCTACCTTACCTCTGATATCTTTGTCATCTACTTTGCTCTGTGTTCTTATAAACCAATATAAATTCTTTATACAATAGTCCTACTAGGCTTGTGTCATTGAAATAGGCTTCTCCCTATAGAAACTACAACTTACTTGAAGAGTAGAACATGTACCAGGCATAGGCCCCTTGAGTGCTGTGTGGAAAGGAGGGGAAGAAAAGGGAGAGAAATTACAGGAATAAAGCCCTTACCCAAGGTTTAGGAGTCCAGAGAGGAGATATATTCTATAAAGTGCAAAAATATTTTATTATTGTCATGTGAAGAAACCTCTTCAGATGGTGAAGTGCAAGCAAGTTGAATTGGCTTCATAGAGAGAGGCTGCTAGCTAGCAGAAAGCCCTGAAAACCAGCCCATGCTCTACCAGCTCTCCAGTGTCTGCCTGCCCTATTGGAAGGCCCAAAAAGCAAGAGAAAATATTTAAAGCAGCCCATCCCTTCTCACTGGGACCTAGCTCAACAAAACCAAAACATGGTCACTGGGCACACGGAAAGCCCTCGCTCCCTGTGTATTGGGCCATGGTCAGTTTGGCAGGGGCCCACTAAAGAGAGGAGAGATGACTTCCCACCACCTACCTCTCACTTGCAGGGGCTGGCTGGGGCTTGGGGCAGGTCTGCTGTTGGACATGGAGGGCAGACCACCCTGGCCTGTACGGGCCTGCTGGAATCCCTCTGTGTCCACCCAGGTTCAGCATGCCCAGGGGCCCTGCTGGGGCTCCAGCCTGGGGTGGATTATGGGGAAAGACAGGGAATATAAACACTGGCTATGTTCTGGTCTGGCCCTCAGAGGCATTTGAGAGACAAAGAGCATTTCCCACAAGCATCATTCTCATATATCTGCTGAAGCAGAGAACACAAACAGAGGGCTGTGAACCCTCCCTGCCACACAGGTTTGGGCCACCTGGGTGCTAGATCTCTGCCTGTGTGCTGGTTAGAGAGCATAGTTAGGAAGAGAAGATGCACAGAACATACATAAAAAATTAATAATAATAATTTCAAAGCCTCCCTAGAAACCATAAGGCTGACAGAAGACCTCTTGCTTCTTGGCCAGACTGCAGGCCCAACACTTGTTTTTCTCTTCTCACCCTCCACTGGTAGGTCAACTGCCAGACCATTCTGGGGCTCATCTGCAACTGCTGAGGGGGTAGGTAGGTACTCTGGGTGAAATGAGACCACATTTGCAGCAGTGCATATACATGCTGTGCAGGGAGCTGCCTGGATGCTCTTGTTTGCTACTGGTCTCCAGACGACATTTGTAAGGGTGTGCAGAGGTGGATGGCATGGCAGGCAGTCACAGGAGAGGGCGGGTGGAAGTGCTTCTTCTCTCTGATCCACCCACTAAAGACTCAGGTGAGAGATACCTCTGTACCCTTGTGAACAACATTCCTGTTGAAAGGTCTCAAACTGCAACTCAGTGCTGTTCTTTGCATACACTTCTGATGTCTTTTCCTCCTCTCTGTGGTAACTTTCACTGTCCTGGGTCAAATGCACCAAGGCCCTCTTGCTGGTGGCCAGAAAGCCCTGCAGACTCCTAATATGGTGGCAACACCCTCTTCCTTGCCCTCATGCACCCAGCAGGAGAAAAGCAAAGCCTTTCACCAAAAGGATGTAGAAAAGAGTGTACAGAAAAGGGGCTACAGGTTTCTTGGGCTGGATTCTGTGCTCTGTGAGACAGTGCTTGGTTTTTGTACACATAGCTGTTCAACAGATGTATCTGCTTGTCTAACCTGAACCCCACACATGGCCTGAAAGTGCTATTCTCAGACAGGTTTGAATCTCTTCCTTCTTTTATGTGTAAAATTGTGGTGACACAGAGGAGGTGGTTGGCAATCAGTTACTCTCTTTTTCACCATAAGATCTAGGGAGTGGCAAATGTGGTTAGTGAGAGGTACATTCAAAACAAACAAAAGGCATTCATGCAAAGAGCATGAAGACTTCTTATGGAGCAGGACCAAGTCTGGGCAATTATGTGATCTTAATGAGCTTTTAGGGTGAGGGATGACTGCTCTCCACAAAGGCAGGTTTTCTTCTAAACAAAAGCAGCAAACCAGACTAACTCTGTTGATCCACAATTGCCATGTAGGTCTAACTGAGATAACTTACACATTTTACTCTTTATTCAAAGTCCTGTGAAATAATTGGCTTAATTCAGAGCTCTGTTTCCTGGGGAAATTTTTTTCCAGGGAAAAAATCAGCATAAGGTCTGACAAACAAGTATGCCACCTCTGCTTTAATCTATACATTTTTAGCAAAAAAACAGTCAACAGATACATGAGTGACTCTAAAGAGTGAATTGCAGAAAGATGTAAGCGAGTTGTTTATCAACTAAAAGCACGGCCACTTTAGACTTCTTGGCCCTGTTAGGTCAGCATCACCCTACAGCCATTCACAGAGCAGTCATTACAAAAAGGCGGCTGAGCAAGCTCTTGTTTGCTTTCAGTTCATCTGTGAAGTGTAGAACCACAGAAATTATTCCAGCAGCATATTCTTACTGCTGTGCTGTTGATGTCCCAGTTTGAATTTCAGTGCTGGCATGTACAAGACTTTTCTTCCCCCAGTGTGAATGTGAATGGGTGTCCTTAAATGCTAAGTAGTGGGCAATTGACTTCCTGTGAGTTCTAACTTAAAATAGAAGAGACAAAAAACAAGGGAGGAAGGAATTTTGAAGAGAAGGAAGGAGAAGGGGAAAGAAAGAAAAAGGGAAGGCAGGAAGGGAGGGAGGACAAATAGAAGAGCAAAACCAAGAAGGGCAGGCAGATGGGAAGGCAGAAAAAGAAGAGTGAAAGAGCAAGAGAAAAGCCAGAGCTCTTTTATGCTCCCTGTGAGGTATAGAAGGTTTCATTACCAGTGATAATTTGGCTAACAAACATCTGACCCAAATCAGCTTATGCAGCTATTTGGTCCTTTCTTCACTTTAAAAATAAATCCTGAAGCCCCAGTTGGTTAAGTTTGCATGGCAAGGGAGATTTAATCCATACCAGGATTTTGGTCAGATATTTTTCAAATACTGGTATAAATTTTTAATTTGGACTTTGATATCCAAACAGGCCCAGCTGTAGTCCTCCTGGGGATCCTTCCAGAGGCTTGGACTTTGAACAGGCTCTGCAGCAAACAGCAGAGACTACTGAAAATTCTGACGGCTGGTGCTGAACTACCGAGTGCTACAATAAACTGGAAATCAACACATCCTTCCACTTGGAGGGAATGTTTAGAAAGAGTTCCTCAAAGGAGAACAAATGGAAATAAAGTACATAGAGGCAGGAAATAGTGGTGCATTTGTGTCTCCATCTGGGAAATATTCTAGGAATGTTCTCAGAAACACAGGATTAACACCTTGAAATGAGAAAAGCAAATAAACATGACTGGATACGGTTTCATTATTTGCTTCATTCTGTCTTGATTTCCTCTTCACATTGCATATACTATGTACACTTTTCTTCTAGGGGTGGGCCTAGATAGCCACATGTTAACTCCTTGGATGCTGACCAATATATGGATCTAAAACTGACATTTTCTTTAGCAAACCTAAATCTCAGATCTTCCGAGATGTCACTTCACTACAAGTTTTGGCCAGCTGTTCCTTTGTGAGAGCAGCAAGTCAAGAACTTGCATCATCTTAAAGACATTTTCCTACTGCTTCGGGTCCAATACCTATTAGAAGTGTCAGGCTTTGATATGTTAATATCTGATCTTGGCAGCACAAATTAGTGCTACAGACACAACTTCTTATTTAGCCATTATGGTCCTAGCTGATCCTAGCACTCAAAAGCTGCACTTTGGATAAATAGGGAGATCAATGTCATTACACCTTGGTTCATTAAGAATATTCGAATCACTTGGGCTCGAAAGAGGAAAATTTGACTGTGCTGTGACAACCCAAAAAACTGGTGAGGATAAGTATATGCTCATCATTCTCTGCCACCTTTAGAAGATGACAGACTTCGCTTTCTTTACAAGGTCCTAACGGACTGAAATCCTTTTGTTTGACTTTCAGGTTTAATAGAAGGTCCTTAATTTTCCTTCCAAAATAAAAATATATTTCCTAATATTGAATTTACAGTGCACCATGGAAAAATCTTATGTCACTGTGAATAGAGAAAGTATTATCATAAAGCAGAATAGAAATATGTTAGACAAATTATCTCAGAAGGTCGTCCATCATCTTTTTTTCTGTTATTCCTGACTTTAACCAACCATTACATATGTTGTGTTTCATGAGCACCAAATTCACTGGAAAAAAAAAAGAAAAATTCACTTAAAAGAAAGTGTAATAAAAGATGTGAACTACCAGAAAAAAAAAATCATTTTACAAATAGAGAGCCAGATGGGGAGGAGCACTTTGTTTTTAAATACTCTGGCAATAATGAAAGGAACTGGAATTCCCAAAGAACAAAGGTCTTGTTGCCACTGATTAATACATTATAAACTGTCAGTGTCCCCTGCAAAATGACAACATATACCATTCTGAGAAAAGACATATCTTGCTACATAGTCCTTCTTGATAAAACTGTTGTGGTCTGCTTTTGTGATATGAACTCATATCTCCAGAAGCTGGATTGTGTCCACCAGCTAACTCCAGAAGTTCTGAAATTATAAGACATATCAATAACTATTGGTTTAAATTTATCTCAGGAAGCAAAAGGTTTCCCTGCCTATGATTGTATAGTCCACTAATTACCTAGTTTGGTGGTAGTTTGGTGGTACTTGAGTTGGAAAACTAGACAGCCTCAAACTAACCTAAATCACTTGAGTTTAGTCTCTGCTTACTAAGACCACCAACTATATTCCACTGAAGATCTTGATTTTCTCATGAATCTACAGTGAAGGGAAAAAATGTCAGGTCTGCATAATACAGGAAATTCCCTTGAAACAAGCCAAAGTTCTTCAAAATCTGTATTGTGAGGAGAGCCAAGAAACTACTGTAAATGGTAATCAGGCTCTGCAAAGTAGCTGACTTTATGCAAAGCAGGAAAGTGCAGTCAAAACACTTACAGCAATCAATTGAAGTTGTTGGGTAAAGTTTTTTCCATGTCACATAAATTATTGAACAGTTAATTTTGTCTTTGTGCCTGCAAGACATTCTAGCTTTCAGATGACAGCTTTATCCATTAAAGGGAGTGTGGTGACAGCAGTACAGAGAGTGCTGAGAACATAGGGAGAGAAGGTCCATTCTCAGCTGCATTACCACCGAGAAACACTGGAATACGTCAACATCTTAATCAATATGTGAGAGTCAATTACTGGGAAAGCACATAGCTTAAGCAGGATCTGATTATTAGGTTCATGTTTAGTCCACCAAATAGGTGAAATCAATACAAAAATGAGTATCATATAGAAAATATATAACCATCCACTCTTATGCAGCCTTTCTGCCCTCCTTATTCCTTTCTGGGCCAGACTCACACATGCCTTTTCTCTCTTTTTCATATTACAAGGGCAGATCTCAAAAAGGACAGAAACTGAACAGATTTCAAAGAGCCAAATGCAGAGCCAAGAAAAAACCCTCTGCACTTCCAAAGGTATCCTTTTGAAAGAAAAGATGTAATCCTTCAGAAACCTGTGTTTCTGTTTTCCTCCCTGTTGGAGGTTTCAGCAGATCAAGGGAGTACTGAGTACTAGGAATGCAAGCAATAGAGAGAGCTGTTTTTTACAGAAGAGACCTGTTTTTACAGGTTTTTTTACAGAAGGGACCTAAGATGCTATCTGGGTCATTCACTGTCCACATTTATATTCTAGGCAGTTCCATGATTTTGAAAAAGAGATGATGATGCATGAATGGAAGCAAGAACATAAATTGTTGACTGCATACCTTTAATGTAGAAGTGACTTCAGATATTTTCTCTGCTCCCTATGTTTCCTGATTCAGTTTTTTTGGGTAGAAATGTTAATGGAGCTGAATCATTACTTTTGCAGGCACAGCATGAATACATCAAATAGCTGGTTTCATCAATAGCCAGGCATTTCATATTCATTTTTTGGCCAGTTGTGGTAGTTCGATTTTAAATGGAAAGGTCAGAAGGTGAAAGCAGTGACTGAATATTGGGAACTGAATCCTTCACTTTCTGAGGAGACTTGATTTATAATGGAAGCAATTCTGTCTTTATGTCCCTGAAGAATGTATGGAAAAAAATATCAATTAAAAAAAATGGTTTCTATCAAGTACTGTGAAAAGAATGAATGTGTTATCTGATCAGACAGTATAAGCACTGTTTATGGTAGGTGCTTGTTACACTAAGGTAAAGACCTAAGTCTGGAAAAAAGAACAGAGACAGTCTTTAGAGAAGGCACTATAACACGAACCTGCCTTGAAATCAGCTGTAATACTAGGGACTGTCCCTGAATTTAGACCTAGATTTTTAAATCCCCTGTCTTACGTGGCTGAGAATGGCATGGGGGGAGGAGAAAATGGGGAAGGTGTGATGGGAAAGC
>WEIV01018273.1:29549-40876 GCA_013390005.1 Calyptomena viridis
TTGGTACCCGGCTTTAGGAGAAGCACAGTTGACTAACTTAGCCACAGCACAGCCTTAGTGTGTACAATGATAGAAGCCAGTGTGGACTGATCAGAAGATTCAGGGCAAGAGTCGGGGCAAAATCCTGTTTCCACCTATGCAGAGTGGAAAACTTGATGTGGTGTGTTGAGGATATGCATGTAGCTGGCAGATAATATGCTCTTCCTCCTTTTTTGCTATCACGTAAGTAATTAAAAAGTAGTGTAAAGCAACATGTTCAGAGTGGAAAAGGTGTGTCCTAGAAAAGGAAACATTTGAAAAGAAAACAAAAATAGCCTGATGTCAGCTATTGCATGGAACTTTCTCACCTTTGTTTTTATCAGAGAAAAAAATGTGAGAAAAAATTGGCAGTGTTAGAGGATATTGAAAGCATGACATATTTGTCTGTTAAGTATAAATATGAACAGCTATGGAGATCTGGTGCTATGGTGCTAGGTTTTAACTCCAGTAACATTCATCTAGTGCCAGGAAACACTAGGTTTAGTACCTGAGGGATTGCAGTCTCAAATACCTTCTACATTTTGTTTTCATATGCTGCCAAGAATTTAAATTGGTAAAAGCTGGGGACTGACAAAAACTTGATCCCCAAGAGCTTTTCTGGCACAGGTTTATCAGGGAATATGGTGCCATTATTTTTATTATGATTTTTTTTTTGATGGTGGTTGGGGAGCTCATTTATAACTCTGCGACTTCTACTCCCAAATGTATTTTTAAAAATCTTAAATAAACAAAGGGTTTGATTTTCTCGGTGGTGCTAGGAGCTGTCATTCATTTTACATATAATATGCCTTCTTGGATTGTAGTAATTTTAACATACTTCTTGAAAGACCAAGAGCAGGCAACAGAAAAAAAAGAGACTTTGGGGTATAGATTCCATCCAAACCACTACCACCCATCTGTTGCCTCTTTGTTCCAGTGAGGGATGAACTTACAATATGTAGTAAAGTAAGTTAGGCCACTCTCTTAGGCCCAGTCCTGCTTTCACTGAAGTCAACAATAAAGAGCATCTGTTTTGCAGTGCACACATAATAGGAGCAAGCATTTCACAGGGCAATGTGGGCTTGCAAAGGAAAGGCTGGGCTTCTTTTGGAGATAGACATCTTAAAAATTACATTTAACCTTTATTGGATTTATTTAACCTTCTTATCTTCTCACAAGATGGAATGTCCCTATGATGCTTGAATGAAAAGAAGAGCCAAGAAACCCGCTTCTATATTGCAATCACAACAGAAGGACCCAAATTAGTTGATGTAAAATCTAGATTCATCTTATAACATTGGATAGAAAACCAAAGCGGGATCTAATTTGCAGGTTGATTGTGTTGTCTGTTTTGCAGGCCAGAGAAACTTCCTTCCCCCCGGAGTGGAGGTTGCTACGATGGTTGTAATGCTACTCTATGAAGATGAGAAGTGCCTTCAGTCTTGAGCCTCCACCTTCAAGCTGCATCCAGCTGACCTGCAAACCTTTACATGTATCAAACAGGCAACCATAAATAAAGCCTCTATCAAATAGGTTTAGTCACTTACTCAAGATGATATAGCAAATAAATAGAACAGAGGTCAAAATCACAGAAGTTTCTGGTTCCCAGACTTATGTTTGTTTCATCAGACCATGTTTTAGCCAACCATGGCACATTGGAAACACAAAAGTAATATACACAATGCTATCTTTATGGTCCCACATTGCTGTCAAATGCCATAACCAGATTTCCTTAAATGTACTTTCAAGTTCACTCAGTAACAATTTATAGAGTTTGGTGTTTTTTTGTGAAAAGAATTTGTCATCTTGTCCCCTGAACAGACACAGCATAGCTTGTACTGCTTAAAATGCCTTCAGTTTTACTATACGATTAGGTTAGATCTCTTAGGACTTGTACTCTTTCTAATACCTGTGTTATGGATAAACTTTCCACTCTATTATTTTTTCTCTGTAGCTCAAAGTACAAGATAAAATTCTTCCTATCTTTTGGAAAAATGTAGTTTTCTCTTGTATAGAAGCTGTGTTGGTTTGGGTCTTCTCTTGCATTTTGCTTTAAAAAGCACAAGCACAATAATTTTCTTGTGAAAAGAATTATTGCTTAAGTTTATAGTATGCCTTTACCTTGAAGGAATACAAAACACTTTTCAAATTGCAGCTTGGACCTGGCAAGCGTCTGTGCCCTCACAGCCTCCCATTGACTTGAATGATGTTCCCAACAAATAAAGATTTCTCCATATGGATCCACTTGCAGATCTGGCCCTCAAGGCACAATTTGTCCCTGTGCCAAGAGAATAAAAGTACTTTGAAGAAAGGAAACTTTATATGTTTTAGCTCAGAGTTTCCACCTGGGCTTTGTTTCTTATGGAAGGAGAGGGGTTGTGAGTTTCCAAAACTGATGGGTCTTCTAGGATCTGCTGAAGAGCCCAGCACCAAAGCCCCATTACTTTTTGGGGCCTACCATAGCACAGATTTCTTTTCTGTACACTGCTCCACATGAAAACTACTCCTCCTGCACCCTCCTTCTGTTCACCCAACGGAGTATGAACACTCACATATGCCATGCATTTGCTATCCACGGCAGTGAGGAGGATGGGATTATTCTCTCTGCACAAGGAGATGCTGGCAGTGTTAGGGATGACAGTACTGCAGCTGAGAGTCTGTCCTCAAAGGAAATATGCCTCAACAGATGAGTGAGCATAATCTCAGCAAAAGTCCCTGAGGACTTTTCTGTCTTCGACAGAATTGAGTGATAGGGAGGATACTACAGCATCAGTACCTTCCCCAGTCTGCTTCCCTAAGGTGTACCATGTGGGTGGGTTTCTCCTGCTCCCCAAAAGCAGAAATAAATCCCAAGAAATTTATAAATAGTGTTTGGCCTGTATGAGTTCCTGTAGACATTCAGCCACCCATTGACAGGGTGATTTGATAAGTATCATCTTTCATTACTATCATGGGTATAATTTAGCTGGCTGAATACACAGATTAGTATACCCACATTAATATCCTTACTCACTAAAAAATTGCGTAAAATATCTGGAGACTATAAAGACAAACACTTTCACTTTAAGTCGGCTTTCAACTACAGCCCACATAAAAGCCCTAGATGTTTGTTCATTGTTTTCTCTGTGTGAAGGTCGTTAGTGTATGTAATTGGTCATACACTACATATGTAGGTGCATAAACTGCTAACATAATTTCCTGCAGTCTTCATTTACACTGAAAATTTCTGTTGCAAATAGGAAACACATATGTCCACCTCATGACTGGAGGGTCTGAAGAGATTGCAGATATAAGAACTGTGCCTTTAGTATGGAAGGGTTAAGATCTTAACAAACTACTTGCAAATTAGCAACACAGGGAAAAAATTCTTAAATTTGAAAATTGCTTACAGGAATGATGTATTACAGCTTGTCCCAACCTAAATTTATAGTGAATTTGTGTGAACTTCAGAGTAGTTCCTTTTAGTAAAATTATTCAACAAATGTTTTCACACTTTTCAAGAAATAATTGATATATGCTTTTGCTATGGCAAAGGTAAAGTACTCTGGATAGATCAAATACTCTATAAAACAAATACATAAAAGTGTATTCTTTTAGAATACATTTACTGTAAGAAACATACACATCCACTAAGACTCCTTGTTCACCCTTTCTACTTGAAGCATGTGTTCACTAATTGCTTGAATGTTCCACACTGTCATAACTAGCTAAGAGCATCCTGACTGAATATGCTCCACACAATCACCTCAGATCAATGCAGTGGTAGGTCTCCTTTCATCCCTAGTCCAATAACCCCCCTCCAACAACAGAGGTCCTTTGCAGGCACAGGGCCCTGATTTATGTTTAATGCAGCAGTGTTTTTACTGCTTTTGGCACAAGATGTTTGAAAGAGGTGAAAAAGACACACAGGCAAAAGGTCTGTTTAGAAAACAATTCCAACATAAGCACCATATGCTTTCAACTCATAGGTTCATTTCCAGGCAAGCCACCACAGCAAGCACAACAATTAGTTTAATTTTTAATTTTTTCTCCTTTAAAGGGATTGGGGAAGGAGGGAGGGGGGTCAGGAGAGGAGAGAATGTGAGTAGAGGAGTGGTGTTTCCTTCCTACAGGATTTTTGTTAGGTTTTTCAAAACAGTTTTTCTTTCCTTCTTCCAGTTTACTAATGTGTATCTATCTACCC
Source organism: Calyptomena viridis (assembly GCA_013390005.1). Taxonomy (NCBI): domain Eukaryota; kingdom Metazoa; phylum Chordata; class Aves; order Passeriformes; family Eurylaimidae; genus Calyptomena; species Calyptomena viridis. The sequence continues at coordinate 33,751 of WEIV01018273.1, forward strand.
CTGAGAAGTTTAAAAGCCTCAGGTAAGAATTGTTATATTTTTAGTGTGTATTTTCTGGTTGTATGTGTGTGTGTGCCTATGTTGGAAGTAGTTGAACGCTCATGCACAAAGGAGCAGACTGGCTTACGTTGTCATTGGTCCATTAGTGGGGTTGCTAATTTGCACCAGGAGAGACCATGCCTGCATACTGTTTCATTCATTCCTAGAAGTGAAGACACCAAGCTGACATTGCACATAATTTTCATATTTGATCAAATCTTTTGATATGTACATGGATTATATTTCTCTGGACTGAGAAAAGAAAGTCCACATTGCTAGAATAAAGGCAGTAGCAAAAACAGTTAACGCAGAGCTACCAGTTATGTTGCCCCTTGGTCCTGCTTTATTGGTGATCAGGACAAAACCCCTAATAGTTTTACTGAAAGGAGGCTTAGAAGATTTTGTGAGAGCACAGGGGAAATATGGCTTAACACAGAGTGCTATCACTATCTCTACATGAACTGGAAAGTGAAAGACTCCCAACCTTCAAGATTAGAGTTGATTTTTTTTTTCGGGAACTCAAAGTCCTGTGATCTCTGAAGCTGTACAGGAGTAGGGAGAAAAAAGAAATAATTTTTGTGGTTTACAACAAGAGGAAGGTGATGCTTAACCATGAGCAATTATCACCAGACACCTGCAAAAAAAACCAACAAGGTTTAAAATTTATGCAGCATCTAATGTACTATCTCCAACTACACATTATCCATTCCTCTAGCACAAGTTGTACATCACTGTTGTCTGAACAATAATGGCTGAAAGAGCTGGTTTTTTGTTAGATTATTCCATGAATAATATATTGTTTTCATAATCCAGTCAAAGCCTATTTCACTTATAAGTATGTATCACTGAATATTTTTTGCATTGAGTCTCAAGAAGTGATTTGCAAGTAATTTTTGAGGTTTCTTGGCCAGTTCCATTGCATTTAAGCTGTAGGTTCTCTCAAAATACCCATACTCTTACAAGTATGCATTTCTTGGGTGAAGGAATACCCACCTCTGTGAGCATATGAAACCATGTTGAGCTTGCTGATAGATCTGCAGAAGTAAACAAAATCTACATTAGGAATGAACAGGCCTATAATGTGAACAGCCCTCTGTATTCCCTTTGTCATGATCTGTACTTAGAAAATATCAAATTCTTCTCCCAGGTCTTAGTAAGGGAGATATCCTTTCCTTTTTTAAAAAAGAAAATGATGAAAAAAGACAGAGTGCTGTGCTACACCATCAACCATAAGGGAAAAAGATTTGTGACAATAACAGTATGACACCAGAAGAGAGAGGAGTGGGGGGAGATAAAAAATTTCTGGAATGAAGGGAATTAGATGGGGGTCAGGGGCTGGGAGCATAAATGCTGAGGTGGAAGCATAGAAAGAAACCAAACTAGGAGAAACATATTTTCTGAGCTGTTTATCTGGGGGGGATGTATGGTTGTGGGGTTTTTTTTAATTCTATCCTTACATTTTAAATTTTTGGTAGTTTTTTGCTTTCCTTTGCTTTCCTAGAAACTGGAGATGGGCAAATCAAGTTTGGAAGTTAAGATACAGATCCAAACAATACAGCATTGCTAGTGCAAAATCAAATTCTCCCATCTCTGGACTTGCCTGCTTTGGCTTTTACATCTTCTGCCCCTTCCTTGCCCCATCTGCCCTTCAGTCATGCTTCAGTCTGTCTGGACAATATTTTATGTTGGTTCATGAAATCCTACTAATCTGTTTTTTTCTTTTCTTTCCAAAGTATCAGACTAGCAATCACACATCTGCCCCATTGACCACAAATTCATATATCCTCTTTCCTCCTCCTTTTTATTTTTTTCCTTTATCCCTGACAATTAAAAAAAGTAAAATCTAAGACCAAACAAATCAATGTTTACGGATTTGTAATAAGTTTCTTTCTATTTATTTATTTATTTCTTCTACAGTCACTAAAGAAGCGGAACAACTTGCAAGGAGCAGTTGTTGCCAGAGGGTGAATCATAGCTATATTGATTTGATTATGTAAAACCTCAGAGGAACCTAAAGCCAGATACAAAAATATCTCATAGTCCAAACCCTGTGGGACACACACTAGTGAAAAAGCAATCTTTATATTGTTCCTGATAAAAGCATCATTAGTTTGCTCACAGTGAAACCATTTCTCTGCTGATACACTATATAGTTTTCCTTTTCTCTAGAATCCACTCAGACATAATTAACACTCAGTTACGAGACTTCAGCTTTCCTCTGGACTGTGTGTTTCAAGGCTGTTGAGAGTGTGGGTGCACAAGCCTGAGGATCTCTGAATAACTCACTTGACCCTCTGTAGAGCAGGGATCTGGCCTCCAGGGAATGGAGTGTGCTGGACTCAAGCTTCAGCACCCTCCCTTGGGCCCTTGATCGGCTGTTTGGTAGGGCTGGCACTACAGCTCTGACAGAAATTCTGTCTCTCCTCTCCTCCAGGCTTTATACCACAACAAAGGTACACAATCGCACAGACATGGGCACACAGCCATGCACAGATAGATACATTCCCAGCTTATCACAACAAAAACCTTCCTTGTGTGGTTTTCTGCAGGGTGGCTTTTCACAGGCACCCCAGCATTAGGGGAGCACTCTGCTACCATGGCTGCCTTGAAGGTGGGGTAAAGGGCTTAAACGGAGAGCTAAAGCTATACATTTTTGTTTATGCTTCTGCTATCTACACGGATAATATCTGGGCAGGCTGAAACTAGGATAGGCAAATTCATCAACTTCAGGTTTTTCTGTGTATCATGAAGGCAGAATATAACCCTTTTTTTTTTCGGAAACCTATCATACTTGATCATGCCTTCATTATAGAGGAAAGTTGTATTGGAAGTCAGTCTACTTCACTTACCTCTGCTCTCTTTCTTAACAATTGCACTCTTCTTTTGGCCCAACAAAAGGAAAATATTAATGAACTTTAATATCCCTTGTGTGAATATGCAATGTGGGACTTAGATGTAAGACAATGTAAAGTGTCACCATGATATTAAAGATGATACTAGACAGATATGACACAGCTATACTACTTGCTAAGGTACTGTATGCTTCAGAGAGAAAACCTTGTACACAAGGTGAGAGAAGGAAAGCAAAGAAAGACTCATTTTAATGCTTGCACCTGTCTTCTCTTCAAATCAATGTGAAGACTCCTCCAGGAAACTTTTAGACATTTGGGAGTTTTGCTGACATCTCTGAAGGATTCATAAACACACAATCTGTGCCAAAAAATTCAAAATGTCTAAATGTGATGATTTGGGGGGATCATTTTACCTAATTGTAAAAATCTTTAACCTTATTGCATCACTAACATAAGAATGGTTTTCATCTCATGCTCTTGAATTGCCAAACAATTTGGATTACTATAAAATAGCAAATTATCTTCTTTTGTCTCTCTTTCTCAGAGCCCAATTTATGTTTTTTCTTTCTCAAGGCTGTTCCACTGGCTGCAATCCTGTCTGGCATACTCCTTCAACTCTACGGATAGCACCACACAGTTGCATATAGGCTACAGCACAACATTTAGGAGGCTGGTAAAATCAAGCCTGCTGAGCACTTTATATAACCAGTGCTTACAAAGAAAGGCTGTTCAAATAAATTATTTATTCACCCTACCATTTGCAGTGATTTTTTATTACCAACACAGGAATAATTCCAGGACCGTCCACCTGCTTCTGCAGTACCCAGAAATGTAAGTGTGTGACTGTATAGCACAGCAAGTGTAGGATAGCAACCTGTCTAACTTGTTCAGGTAGGACAGATCACTGGTGTTCACAGCCATGTTTGTCTCCCATTGTAATACTTTGCTGAATCCCAAAGAATGCCATAAAGTATTGTCCTCAGAAGTGGGAGTTGAGGCCATTTCCTGCATCTTAGGGTTGAACTTCATGCAGAGTCTGTGAATACCTTTTAGCACAATAGTGAAAACAAATTTCACGAAAAGACAGCTTCAGCTATTAGAGAAACAAGTGATTCACCCATCTTTTACATATTTACATAGGAAAATTTTAGTAAAACTTCAAGTGCACTGAGGTATGGTGGTTTTACTCTGAATTCTGAACATATATGTAATTGAACCACAGGAATTAGGAGTTTTATCCTGACTTACCTATTGACACTGGTGGGTTTAATGGTAACTTAAGAGAAGTCTCAATCTTTTGCATGACGTCTGTAATCTGAGTCATCTGGTAGCATGGCTTACAGCATTACTATTTAAACCATCCATAGATATTTGTCCCTTCGGTTCTCTCAGCATTCAAAATAAGTGAAAATAACACCTCACTTGTGGTCAAGAAGAGTTGCTCACATTTGATGGATCACATGTGATTTGAATATATTTGTGAAAAAAAAAAAAAACCTAGAGACTCCCTGAGTCCCTCCTCTCTGAAGTTCTCAAAAACTTAGACCCAAGAGAGGCTGATACGTTCAGAAACAAGACGCATAAGAAAACTTCATGTGAGACAGAGTAAAACAAACAAACAGACAAAAACCAAATTATTTTTTAAGCAAATGCTGCAGTTTGGGAGTAGCTGATACAGAATTTGTGATTTAATAGATTTACTGACTGAAAAACTTTTTAATTAGAAATGTTTTAATTAGAATTCACTTTCATACATTATAAGCCACAAAGACAGATTCCATCTTAATTTATATGAAAATATGAGCATTTCTGTTTTAAAGAGCAGTTGCGCTTTCTGTTCACTGGAACTAAGTTATTATGATTGTCTTTATTCTCTGTAACAATCTGGGTCTTTCTTCTCTACAAAAAGCAGGTATCAATGTGAGCATCAAAGGAAACCTGTGACCAAGACCACTGACATGAAATTACATGATTGCTAAATGTTAACCCTCATTTTGATACAGGTCTTGATACAGTCTTTGCAACTGAAAATGTGGCTGAATAGAACTGGTTAACTTCCTGTAACAAATACTTGTATGTTTTGTTTTCTCTTGTCTACATCTATTCGTCAAGAAACCCTTCTTTCACAAAAAGTGTTCTCACACTGAAAATACTCAGTTCATTGACTTATTCTCTGCAAGAATTAATAAGACTCTGAAAAATTGCTGTGCACAACAGCTTTAATAACTCTGTCTGCTTCCCAATCTCTGCTTCTTGAAAATAAAACAAACTCCAACTATAAATCAAGGCCATTGAAATGAAGGCTAGCTGCACATCACAGAGAATGATTTTATAGGTGGAATGTTGGCCTGCCAAATTCTAGATTAAATTATTGTACCTGACTGAATCCAGTTCCGTTTACACACTTTTAGTTGCAAAGACTAAAAAACAAAATCACAAGCTCTGTTAGAGGCTAATTTCAACGTCTCATTTTTTCCAGGCAGCTCTCAGTATAAAACATTCAGCTGAGAATGTGCCAGGAAATCCCTTTCATTAAAATAAACACTGATACACTCGTTGTGAAGTTATCTCACTTATAATATCAATGATCTTTAATAGAGTTGTTTTATTACCAGAATAACATTTCTGTCTGACAAGTCTGGAGTCAATATTTAACAGATTTAGGTCAGATTTAGCAATACGATTTTTCGAAAACCAGGCAAGACTAAATTCTGACTGCAAACTCATAAAGTAGGTTTACAGATTACAAAATGAGCATTTTCATAAATATGCATGTCTCATAAATATTTGAGAAAAAAATGAAATGAGATCCAATATCTAAATGATTGTCTAATTAATAATTCTTTTGATAGGGCAGTCTTGAATACATATTAAACACGTGAGAAGAAAGATAAAAAGAGAGAGAGAANCACGATTCTTAAATCCTACTTCTCCATTTTAAAATTTCAAAATCAGTCAAGAAGACCCTTTAACCTCATCAATATTATATAAAAGTCCTCACATGTACAGCCTGTTGCACATGAAAGATTGCTGCTTGATTCCCAGCACAGCTGGGGTCCAGGGCTTCAGGCAGCAGGACTGCATGAATTTAAGAACACTTTCTACTTGAGGAAGTGTAAATCCTGAGGAAGAGAAGGAGAAGCATGGAGAAGCATGCTGATGATTGCCCATTGGACCATCTGAGATTCAGCTTTGAATGGGATTCCTACACTGGTTGCTTGAGCCAGAAAGCTACACTGGTCGAAAGTTAGAATTCTGTTTCCTGTAATTTGTAAGTATTTTGATGGATAGTTTGTTAACAGAGCTGGGAAATCCATAACTGTTGGATAAATGGTAATTCACCCTGGAATTTCAGAAATGTATTTATTATTTTCTTTAGATTGTTATTCCAATATAAAGGTTTTACCACCCACATAGAGAGCAGGAATATGATGGCAAATCACCTCATGCAGAAAGTGTTTTGTGAAGTCAGTCATCTGACTGATCAGGCAGCCAAGTAAATTTAAGAAGAATTAAAGGAAAGCAACAAGAAACCCTAGTGTCCTCTGCACAGCTTTGAGCAATTATACTAAAGATTTGTTGGGCAGGGGTATGGAGGGAGCTACCTCTCTTGGCTGGCACAGTGGACACAGAGATATCTATTAGCAGAACAAGTGGCTAAAATTACTTCTCTTTGGAGCAAGAGTCTGAGTGGTAATTCATAAACTGGTACTCTAACTCCTGCCTCATTCCTTGAGTTGCAGCGAGATCTTCATAGTCTCTCATACCTCTCATACATTGTTCACCCATCGTCCCTATATCTAGGAAATCACATCAGAAATGCAAAATCCATAAAATCAATGGAGAAAAAGGTTTGTATAAGTCTGAGTCATCTCTCTAATCTTGTGATTTTCAACTAATCTGAAGAACTTTTGTTGACATCAATGAGTGCTGCTATTTATGAAGTTACTGTACTTGTTCACCCATGCAATTATTGACAAGAAATTTCTGCCTTTTCCGCATACTACATAACCTTCCTCATCTATTCCCTAGTGAAAAAAGAAACTGCAGTTTTACTTAGAGTCAATCAAGAACTACAGCTTCTGCTGCATTTTCAGAATAGTTAAGAGAATGGGTTTCTTTCCAAAGGAGTGGCGTTAAAGATTTAAGATATGATATTAAAGCTCTGTTCCACATACAGAACAACATGACTAACAAAATGTAGCCAAGGTGCATTAAAAATAAACAAGAGATAA
>WEIV01018274.1:1561-17595 GCA_013390005.1 Calyptomena viridis
GAGATCCGTTCTTATTGATCACTCAGATAATGTGACTGTCCCTTTGTATAGAATACTGTGAGAATTGATGTATCCTTGTACTGGAATTCGAAGATCAGCTTTAACAAAGCAAAAGTGAGTAGCAGGGAATGACTGGATGAAATAAAATGACCTTTCATGTAGTTCAAGACATGATACTTTCTACTGTTCTTGAAAAACATAAAGCTATAAGGAATATATTACTCCATTCTTCTTCTTTTCTCATACTCTTCCTCCTTCCACATCTCCCTTTACTTCAGTGAATCCCTAAATCCTCCAAAAAATCTGGCAATGGGAGTTCTTATCCTTTGGGGAGTTGATATACCCATACTACTCGGCAGAACAGCAGCTGACAACAGTGGGAAACCAAGTGCTTGCATTTTTGTTGGCTTTGCATTAAGCAACAGGAGATTAGGTTATTTGCAATGGAATTCACTCCAGGTAGTCAAGACACAAATATCAACATCACTCAGCAGCAGATCACAACAGCAGAAGTGAAAGAACAGGCAAGCATTAAGTAAAGAAGCAGGTGTGGAGCTGTGCACACTAAATGGCATCTCTACGGTGCAGCAGCAGCAGCAAACAGTCTGTGTTCTCTGAGCATTGCTGTATCTTGTAACTTGTGCACTCTGACACAGGGGAGGGAAAACTATCTGTGAAAAAATAGAATATTTCCACATACTTTTATATAGAGCCCCTTTGGAATAACTGCAGTCCCTTTCTGTTTGTCTGTGAACACAAACTGAAATAATCTTCCTCCCTCCTTTCCCTTCTCTTGGCATAATTCTTGCACTGCTTTAAAGAATCTCATAATATAAAGGAATTTTCTTTCTGACCCATGAGAGATCTGAGGCCTCTGAGCTCTTAAATAACCCTGGCCAGCTTCATTGTCTATCAGATATTACTGCTTGTAAGACCATGAACTGCTTTTATGTAAAATTTGTTTCCACTGCTTGATTTCATTACTTTTAAGAATGTGAGTTGATTCTGTGCATCATACAAGCCACAAATCATTTTATCAGGTCCTCTGTTTATTCTCTTTAATAATATGTTCTATTCATCTTGCATAAGGAAGGGCACTTCTCTTCCCCTATCTTTGGGATGATGAGGGGCAGTGTTTAAAAAATACCAGTTAGCACTTTACATCTAGTTGTATATGTTTCCTGTTATTTAATTGTCAATATGAAGTGTGAAGGTAGAACTCAAAGTGAAATGAGCCAGGATTAAACTGCAAATAGCACATGTCTTTATTCTTAATGTGTTTGATGTAAGATGAAATACATTCACTAAACCCTGAATGACTGTCCAGGGATACTGTTAGAATGAATCATCTAGATGTTCTCTGAAAGAAAACACACAGTATTCTATCATAATGTTTTATGTTCACCTGAGTGGAGTAGTCCAATCCAGGCAAAATTGTGATCAATGGCTTTTGAAAATTAAGCTCAAATGGGAAAGAGCAGTCCATGAAGGACCGATTTTTCTTAAGAGAATGAGAACATGACTGCAGACTGTTACTCCTCCATGAGGTGTAACATACTGTGCTCACCCTCAAATACTGGGTTGTTTGAGATACAATTTCACAAAATCAGGGAAAGAAAGTCCTGTTTTGGAATAAATGTGCCATGAGCAAGTTATGGCATTATTTCCCTGCAGAGTAGTTCCTGAAATGCGAAGGGAAGTAGGAGGCTACTGCGTGGCATAAAATGAAGAAGAACGGGTGAAGGATAGTTGGGAACAAAGTTCAACAGAGGACAGCAAGTGAAGAACTCTGCTCCCAACTTCTATATGGAACACAACTGAATCTCAGTGTTTGGAATTGCCTGGACATGGGTATGGAACACATGAAGTAAACGTGTAGGATTCATTTCTTTGTACTGACAGTGGCTTACTATGGGTGTTTCTATTTATCAAGTACATGTACAGAGTGCACCAACATAACATTCAGAATAACAGCTTCCTCACATTGTACTGTGTACGCAATTATGCAAGATCCTGTACAAAATACACACCATGTCACAAAAGGCAGAAAAGTGCTGTGAATTATGCAATGGTGAATGATTAAATTCTTCCTGCTTTCATGTATATTTTATACTGCAATTCACAACTTCCAGGCCTAATGCATACACTGATCATTTGTTTTGCAAACTGTCAGCCTTATTGCATCTTAGCCATCTCTTAAACAATTTAGAGTGTAATATTTGAAACAATTATAGGTGATTATGGATTGATGTTTCACTGAAAGCTTATTTTATTTAAATCTTAGATTCATATCCGTCTTCTGCTAACATTTGTATAAATGAGTGACATGTGAATTTTAAACATTATTAGTAAGTTTAATAGTAAAGCTTTTCAAGGGATTGTAAACCTGTTAGTTTTTGTTGATTTGCTGCCCTTTTTGTCAAGTGACAAATTAAGTTTAATTAATTCTTACCTTTTTGAATCAATCCTTTCTGGTTTTGAGGCTGGTTCGAGTCGCTAAAATACCTTGTTTCTTGAAAAGTAAAAATGGAAAATATTTTAAATAAATAGTGAGTTCGGTGTGGTGGCTTTTTCTGATTTGGCTTGGTGTCATGTACCCCCATTTCCCCGGATTTTGTCCCAATGTCCATGCTGGCTAAATTTTGAAGCTTCTTAGGAGAGCTTTTTGAGTGAAGTTTAGGCAGTAAATGATTGGAAATCATAATAGCATTCTTGGCATCTGCTTGACAGTTTTATATAATCAGATGCCTCCTTTTAGTTAGTGGTTTTTTAAATCACTGGTTTATAGATTTTTAAATGTTTCACTATGGCTGTGTGCAGCTCTAAGGCTCAGTCTTGTCCTGGAATTGAAATTGCTGATTTGGAAGTCATACTTGCTCTCTCCTCCCACTCCATGTGTTTCTGTCTTTTAACAATTATCTTGGAATGGGTAAATTATTATATGTTTCAGAGTAAGAACAGTGAAATTGCCAACAGTGAAGTTGTAACTTCTCAATGCACACATTATGGAAGTGCTCAGTCCCAGCTTACACACTAATTTTTGACACTGGATATACCTGAGAAGAATATATTGTCCTAATAAAGAAAGTATAGGATGCAAAGGTAGCTACCATGTGACAATGCTCTTTAATCAGGAAAAGTACATTGAACAAATATCTAAACCTAATAATCAAGGGCTTCATGGCAGTTAATATAGATAGCTAAATTATTTGTTGATTATTTACTTGAATAATTGGACCACCTTTTTCATTCCTTTTGGACATAGTCTAATATTTGTGGATGCGTTCACTACTTGTAAGATACTCTCTAAGTGGTACTACAAGTAAATTATATTCAGCATTTGTGGGAGTATTTTTTGATAATTATATCAAAATTTTGAGAGCTTCCATCAAGAAAGAGAATCCTATTGTGTTTGTGGAGATAAATATAAAACTAGCAAATCGTTCCAACCTTCCTTTCTTTGTAAAAAATTACTGTTAGAGGGGTATTTTTAGGGCAAAAAATTATTTAATATCAGATACTAACTTTTTAGCTTTTATATTCCCTTTATGACAGAGTATTTGATCAGTTGCATAGGTTGGAAAATACAACAATATTAATTTTCAACTAGATTATCTGCCCTGCAAACCAGCTTCAAAATGGTCTGAGCTCTGAAACAGGAAAAATGCAGACTGAATGTCAGTGACCACTGTAATACTCTGAGGGCACAGTTAGAATAAAATTTATGGGGGGTAGCTCATGATCTGGAAGTAAATCTTCTTCAGTGTATGATAATTTTATGTTAGCTGCTTGTTGCTAGGAGAAAATAGGTTTACTATGTTTCTACAACAAATACCACAGAAACATTTCTCCATGTTTTAAAGCCACTAATATAATCACATTTGTGGAGAAACATAACACGTTACTAATGAGATTGGACTCTAAAGTGTTGTAAAGTCCTTGAATTTCCATTGGTGGTTTTAAAGACTGGCAACAATTCTTGAAGGATTTCGTGGCTCAGTTATTTGTATCTTCCCTTCTGGTGTTTTTCTGCTGTTTGTCACTGGGCTCTGTAGCATGTTTTATCCACATGTGGAAGTATCCTAGGAAAATTAAGAGCTTTGCTTTTGAATTTATAACAAATCTGTAGTGACTATGTTTGTCAGTCTTCAGATGTGGGTGGGTTGGTGATGCAGACCTGCTGCAGTAGGAAATGGCACTGTCAAGCCTGTGCCCCAAAAGTGCGCTGCCTAAACATGGTGCTGTCAAATAAGTAAATAAGTAGTATTTATAACTATAGCACATGTGTATAGATAAATGACAATTTTGGTTATACCTCACTGATAACTGTAAGACAGTGTAAGTCTGTATCTGCTGTTCTGCTTGGTGAGGTTCTTCTTTCCAAAAGCATGCCTTTTTGTCCCCTGATACACAATGTGGCGTATTCACTGCTTATGTCAAACCCTTTGTCTATCTATTATCTACCTACACTAAAAGGATATATTTAATATTTCCTACACTTTTAAAAATATTAAATTTTTTTCATTTTCTTTCCTCTTTTGAAATGTTATGCATTTAGAGAAGTGGATGTGCTGAAATCCATTCTATTGAACCATCTGCAAACAAGTACAGTATGACCCACTTCTGCTGAATATCCTCTCAGCTAATTATCTACTAAAATTTGCCTGCATAGCCTGCTCTCCGAATTGCTACCATGCACTAGAAGTAATTCACTGCAGAGAGAAGGAAATGGTTTAGTAAACGTTGTTACAGAAGCAGACACTCAAAAAGATCTTCAGGTACTTGCTTCTTAGCTGAAGCAAAGTATAATTTAAAAAAAAGGAAGTGGATGTTCATACAAGTGCTGTGTGGAGAACATAAAAAAATGAACATATTGGGATGAGGAAACAGGTAAAAGTGTTTAATTTTTTTTTTTTTTTAATTAGAAAACTAGAGGCTGCTGGCAGCCTGTGTGTTGAGTATGGAGTGGCTGTTGGTCTCTAAAGACGATTAGCATCACACAAGAGAGCAAAGTTTAATACAAACTTAAGTGAGTTGCACTGGGCTAAAAATCATATGGAATCTTGACTGTGATAAGTACTCTGCTGAGTTCATCCCAGCACATCTTTGAATATACTTTTCTGGTGATATTTCAGTAACTTTGCTACTGTTGAGGCCCAAGAAAAAGTGGTGCATAAAATGTTTTATGATTAAAAGATCAGAACTATATGAGGAATTGTTTTCTCTGGAAGTGAATCTGGCAGAATTTAGGCAGAAGTGAGATATGAGCAGATGAAGAAAGTTCAGTGAATATTTTTTACATGTTTAAGTGCCTGTCAGGTGTTTTCATATATCCTTGCTCGAGTTTCCATACCTGTCTCAATAGTCAGAATTTTGCACAGAAGTATAAGCAGTGTTGAAATTTCAGTTCATGGCCTCAAATTTGCATGCACTGGAAATTCACAGACAAGAACAGTACTGAATTATGCTCATAGAGCGAATAGGCTTAGAGCGTTTTGCACAACTTCCTTCTCCACCGATTTCCTCTCATGGAGGGGAGCAGAACAATAACATTATTCTTTTACCTTTTTCAAATCAAGAACATTTTAAGAGGAAGTCACTACCTTTTTATAGGCTGACACCCGCAAATATTTAAGAAACAAAACTGTATCTAATAAGTGCTCTGATGCACATAATTTTCTCTACCAACGGAGGGACTTAATTTTTTCTTTTTCACAGAAGCCTACACCAAGATGCTCGGTCCATAATTTTCTGCCTTGTTGTGCTTTTTCTTTTGAAAATGGTTACATTTTTTACGTAGTTTGCCTTACATGTATGAAATCCTACCTTTTCTCATCAAACCTCTGAGTTAATCCCCTTGGCACTAGTTGGCAACACAGAATTAAAAAGGAATTTCTTAGGGCCCCTTTTCAATGGCTTTCAGGCAGAAAGATAGAATGTGTTTTTAAAATCTCTTTTAATATTGGACATTTATCTCTGAGCCTAGTTTGTGTACAGTCCAAACAAATATTCACCCACAGCTGCTTAGTGCTTTTCCCCTGCTCCTGTTAGTATAGTGTTCCCTGGTCCTGGGACACACTTTTTTTTCATCCCCTTATTTCTATTTTGACAATTTGGTGTCTCAGGGAGTGGAATTGCTATTTCGTCCTCTAATTGCAGGCAGCAGGGCAGTGAAAGGAAAACTCTGCCCATCGCTGAGGCTGACTGACTGGGAACTGAAGTGGTATCACTTTGTGAGAAGGGGTGACCTGCCAGGTCTGCTCCTGGAGACTGTGGCAGCAGAAACCTCTACTTCAGCTCTGTTCTCTAGCCTGTCAAGGAAGTACTGTGCCATCTAGAGAGCTGCAAAACTGTATAAAATGTGATGTGATATACTCAGCTAAAATTTCTTTTAAATTACTTGTGAGTTTCATTTCAGTCATAAATCTGATCATACTTTTAATACCACAGTTCTAACTAGATGCAATAACATCTACAGGTGCTTAGTGCCACTCTGAAGCAACCTGTGTAATTTTTGCTAATTCCCTTGCTGCTAAGAGAAGGCAAAGCAGAACGAGGAATCACAGAAAAATTGCTTTATTCTTAGTAAGATCCATACATCCTCCAAATCACTGATGAAGGTCAAGGCTTTGTATCTTGCACTACATTTTAGATTCCATGGATTAGCTGAAAGCTTGTCTTAAGGTCTGATCTGCACTTCCAAATAATGCAAACGATCAAGCAAACAACAGGATAAAAACTTCAGAGGTGGACTCTAGTGAGATGGCCAATTAAAGTAAAAAGTTAAATGAGCCTGTTTTTAAAAATTTTGTCATTTTTTGCTATATAGAAATCATATGCATTTAGCTATCTATCATATGTGTTTCTTGAAGTGCGTGCACTTTGCATGGATTGAGTTAATAGGTTGTCTTACACAAACTACAGAGAGAATGTAGATCAAATCATGTTTAAAAGTTAGTTTCAGATTAATTCAAATTATTGCCATTTCCTGCATAGAAGGCAACATTTCTTACCTGCAAACAATATTGTTTGTTAAAACTGAACAGTAGGAGGATCAGACTATGTAATTTCTTGGTATTGCTGCAATCTAATTCAGGACTTTTTAAACTCAGCTTTTCAATACCACTGTCACAGGCAGAAAGTTGCTTGCTGCTGTGGCACAAGAACATGCTAGCTCTTTGAGTGCTGTGTGTGCAGCCAAGAAGAGCTACATCTTCAGCTTCACCTGTTTCTGTTGCAGTGTGTCAGGTACCTGCTCGGCATTGAGTCAGGTACAGACACAGAAATTGCACCTGGACTGTTTTGTCAGGGCCTTCTGCCTAGTCATTCCTCATCTATTCTGGACAATGAGTGTTAGGTAAAATATCTGTCTGAGTGCTAGTTTTTGGGAAGTCTTAATTTGATGTCATATTCTTAGCACTGGATTCACAGCAATGCTCCAGGTGCAACGGGTTATATTAACACAAAGCAGCAGTGACAAGTTGTGTCTAGAGGTTCCCACTGAGTTTAGGCAATAAAAATAATGGGAAAGAATATTTTCATCTTGGCTGGCTCATATATATCACTTGAAGCAAAATCCTTCTGCAGTAATTTTTACAGTATAAAAAAAAAATGTAAACATCGCTGAAACTATAAAACTTTGCTTATCTAGTAGTAGTAGTATTGGAAACTCACATCATTTTTATTGTGAGCCTTATGTTATGTGATTATTCTGGTTTATTTTTTATTTAAATGAAATGAGTGGTAATTTAATGTAAGGTGAATATGTGAGCATCTTGGATCTTATTAAAAACATATTTACAGAGGCTTGTGTATTTGTGAAGAAAAGCAATTGAGGGGAAAAATATTACTTTAACAATTGAGGTGAAAAATATTACTCCAGCTATTAAAATCTTTTATGATTTTTAGTCGGTATTCCAGGGAGACTTTTTCTTTTAGGACTTTGTCTTTCTGTGAGTTGGCCTTTTTTGACAATGCAAATAGGTAGAGAGAACAGGGGAAACTGGTCAAGGAGCAGATGCACCTGGGGAATGACACCTGATGTGCATGGACAGTGTGACTGTCCCTTGCAGCCAGCTGCTCTCTCACATGATGTGGAGATGCTGAGGAATGACACTGCACCTTCCGTGACTGGGAGGCACAGTGCTGAGTGTGCATGCTTTAGCAGTCCACTGTGCCATCAGGACTTTCTACATACAGGTCAAACCAGGTCTCTGCTACAAATGAGAGGTGCCAGAACATGACTTTGACCACTTTTTTTTTGAAAGTTTAAGACTTGTTTTTTCTAAAATACATTGGTTTCAGACAGATCTTTAACAGGATGAATGCATTTGACTAGGTATGATTCAAAAGGGACTTTTTTACGTATTCCTATTAAACTCTGCGCATATGTCCTACCTGCCTCTGTTTCACTGACTTCCTTATTTTTTGGATACCAAAATTTTATCACATCAGCTGCTAAAAACTTTGTAATTTGGAAATCTGAACTTTTCTGCACGCATGGTGGATAGAGGCTAACCCTTGATTTTTTTGCAGCTTGAGGTTAGAGAGATGTGTTTGTCCACAATTCTGGTCTCTTGTGAGCAGATGGTTCTTAAGATTCTCTAATTACTTAGATGAAAAAATATATTATGTCCCTTTTACTTTTACTTTCAAAAAATAAGTTCCTCTCCAATGTTAATCAAGTTCACGCTACAGAACATTAAAGAAGAAACAAAGCATATCATATAACTTTTTATCCTTGCCTATGGATGCACAGACACACACAAATACTCTGTTCCTTTTACCTAATTTAATGCCCTGGATCACAATTTCATAACAAGTTTGTGGAGTTCTTGTATAAGGAAGTAATAATATCAGTGCTTCAGCTTGTGTGGTAAGTGAAACATTAGTTTAAAACAAAAAATCCTGCTGAGGAAGCAAACTTTTTATCAGGAGAATGCATACTGATGAAATCACTATTTGGGGGCTGCTGCTTAGCCATGTCTTTGCACCCTAAAATTTGTTCCTTTCTTTGTATGCAGAGGAATGAATCTGCATAAGCATTGCAGTTTTAGGAAGATGACTCACCTGCCCATGAACCCAGAAATGCTGCAGAACGCTTTCAGGAAAAGGTGCAGCATTATAAATATTTTAAACCTCACTGTGAGCAGGGAAAAGCATGACATATGTTTTACATTTCAGTGCCTGCTACAGTACCATTATTTTAGAAGCTGTCGCCTTTCGTAGGCTATGCGCTCACAGACAAATGCCATCGCTTCAAAACCAATAGCTAAGCTGCCTCTTTTCATGCTGTTTCTTTCAGTTCCAACTGACAGTTAAAAAATGTTTGTTATTCCCCCCTCCATATTGCTTCCTGTTCTAAGTGACCTGACCTAAAAAGACTGTAGCATACAGCTGAGCTTAAAATACAAACATTCTCTTCGAAAGTTATAATGTTCCTGAGTGTCTGCGCCTGCTGTGAAGTGGGGGGGGGGAAAAAGAAAGAGCAGAATCTCAGTGATTCAATTCATAGATAAAAGCTTTATCTGGGAAAAGAGGGAGGTGTATTTGGAGTCTGCTTGAGCAGCAGGAAGAAAAATTTCCATATTTAAGGTAAAACAGATGCTGTTTTCTCTTTTCCTCTTTGCTTGGAAAGCTCTCCTTTCCAGAGCATTACTATTGCCAGTGGGGAAGTGAGGTATGGTAATGAGGCATATTTGAGATCCTTCCATGAGCCAGCAATGGCACGAGGCCTTCTGAACTTTACCTCTGCTTTCTCTCCACTAAGTGTTACCTACTGTCTGGGATTAAAATATGTGTAAATTAGCATGAAGCATATCAAAACAGATTTGAATAATTCACAATACAAGATGACAGCTTGGTTTGGAGATAGGGTTTTTTTGTAGAGTGTGTTTCCAGTATCATAGAATCATTTCAGGAATTCAGTGTCAAATGATGATATTTCAGATCCTGTTGAGTTTGAACTGCCTTATGAGAAATCCAGAACTGTTTGTCCAAACACATTCTAAGGTTTAGATGACAGTTGCTTTTAAGTTGCAACAATAAATAATTTCCCAGAGTTCTCTGCAAAATGGGAGGGGAGGGGGAATGCACAGGTTTGTCCAGTCTAACTTCTGTCTCTCCTTTCATAAGAACTGCCATCAATTAAATATTTTAAGGATGTCTGAATAATTAAAACCCAAAGACTTGGCTTCAAATCTCTTACCATTTTAAGTTCTTTTTATATCTATACCAAGGGGGAATGAGTTTGATGCTGTTGATATAGGTCATGTTCAGCTGTTCCTTCAGAGCTCATCTATATGCCTCCTAAAGTAAGGAGTGGAGATTGTGGAAATAACGTCCCACAGAGAATTGAAGAACCAACTAGATAAGCATAAGCCCCAAGCTGTTCAGGTAAAAGTAAATGCTGCCTTGGGCGTACTGGAATAAACTACACTTTCTGAGGTCTTTAACAGCTCTCCTTTGATTTTCTGGCTTTAGTTGTGGTCTTTTTTTTTTCCTTTAGCATGCATTACTGAATTCTTTAAAGCTTAACTGTCTTTCTGAAAGAATTGCTTTTCAATTTTAAGTTTGATCTTGATACAGAAACTACTGGGTGAAATCTATATCTTGCATGATGTGAGAGAGCACCAATACCTGAGTTCTGTGCATGCTTAAGCTCTTCCAAGGTGAAAAAAATTACGGATCAAACATATCTAAAATATTGAGTGTTTTTTTCTTTTTGGAATAATTTTATTTCCCCTAAAATTCTGCTTTTTTCTTTAATTCTCAGTGAAATGGGAGTGACAAAGGGTTATCTGCCTCCAAGTAATAGCCAGATAAGTGATGCACCAAACTGAGGTGTACCTCTAGCATTCCTTTTACCATGTGCAAGGCAATAAACCAGGGAAAACCACATTTTTTTAAATGTTTTTCAAAATTACATTGTCCATTACTAGCAAGATGTATAACAAAGGATGAAATTGTAATTAGAGGTCTATGAGTGTACACAGACTGTTTTGCTCCACATTTCTTGCAGTCTTTGTTCCTGCATGTGCCACATTTAGACTGACACAGGTAGGTACACAGGCCTGACCTAAAGGCACATTGACCAAAAGTACAAAGGATTTAGTGTTTCTTCAACTGTACTATGGCAAAAGAGTAAGGAGACAGTACAACCCCTCCAGTATTCACTAGAGTAATTTAAGAAGATTAATTTCTTCCATATATGATAATTTTCTTGCAATATCGTTAGATGAATAGCCAACAATTGTGTGTTAACAGTTAATAGTAATTCATAATGTAATTGTGAAAGAAGTATGTACAGTATGGATGGCAGAGTTTGTTTTTAACTG
Organism: Calyptomena viridis; assembly: GCA_013390005.1. Lineage (NCBI taxonomy): Eukaryota > Metazoa > Chordata > Aves > Passeriformes > Eurylaimidae > Calyptomena > Calyptomena viridis. The sequence goes on from WEIV01018274.1 coordinate 12,898, forward strand.
TTGCTGTTGACTTCCATAAAGGTCGTTTTTCTTGAAGCTCAAGTTCTGTGTGCTGTTCAACAGGCTAATTGGAAACATACAATGCACAGGTTCAGGGGATTGTCAGGAATCTGTAAGGATTTTCTGATAAAATTTTTAAAAATTCCTGAAGGTACTGTGTTGAAATATTATGCTATAACAACATTTTCCCCTAGCTGGAAGCTATAGACTTGCACATTTTAGACATATATTGACAAAAAAAAAAAGAGGTTGTCTGAAATTACAAAATATCAAAGGGACAGTCCACAAAGAATAGATTGTGTCCACAGTCAGAGATCAGGTACATCTTCTGGCACCTTACAGTGAAACCAGTCCAGGCTCTGTGCATTCTTCATTCAAATGAAACTGTGTTCAAATTTCACTTCAGGGAGCTTAAGGACTTTGTTCAAAACTATTTATGAAAGACGTAGAGTCATGAATTCTCATCTGATTCATTTAGCAATGCCAATAATTTGCTCAAGCAATTTATGTAATGTCACTTAAAATGTTATGTATTACCAATGAGGTGAAGTGTGTGATTGTTTAGGTTTTTAGAAAAGTCAGAGCAAATATTGTCTATAATACACACTTGTATGAGAACAGGTGACTTTTTTTTGATTGTAACCACTGGGCCTGCAGATAGTAGGAACAATTTAGTGAAATTCAACAAAATCCCTGTCCAACTCAGGTTAAAAGATTTGCTGTTGATTTCAGTGGAATAGGCTTTCATTTGTAGTCTTACAGCAGTGGGAAAAACCTGGAATGTGGACTTAGATTTCTTAGTTGTTTAAACACAGAAAGTTCAGAGATCTCTTCTGAAACCATGAGAGATGCTGCTGAGGTCAGAGTATGAGCTGCCGACATTCCAGTGTGAAAATCTTCCCCAGAAGAGTATGCTTTTTTCTTATCCTGTTGAATAGCTTTTGCTAAAGGAACAAATCAGTGTTTTGTTTAAACATTGCACATGAGTGCAATGCTCTAAGCAAAGACCAAGAGCAGGGCTGAAGCTTCCACATAAACTTTCAGCTCACTGTTTTGTGCCCTGTGAGGGAAGGAGGAAGGCAGGGCTTCAGCACTTTCCCTGTCTGCATCTCAAAGGTGTGGAAAAGTGAAAAGTTTGTTTTATTTTATAACATTTTCCCCCTGTGGAAACATCCAACAGATTTTCCAAGAACTGTTTTACTTTAAAAAACCCCCAAACAACAAAATCCCCCACCTTTTCATAACAAAGATCCTGATTTCTATTATGAAAACTTTCATTATGAAAAACACACTGGTAGTTACTACTGCAATCAAACATATCCCAGAGGTTTTTTTGGTAGATGTAAACTAGAAATTTGACACCCATATCAGGCCCTCCAGAATCATCACACAGATGTTAAACTTGAAACTTACAAGCAGTGATGAAAGAGTAATTGACAAAGTTATCTGAAGTGTGTGGGTTGATCATTGTTGAAATTATCCTTTGTCCAACAGTGCTCATTAAAGCCATCAGCTTTACTTAAATTGGAAGGACTTAGTGAATCAGACTGCAGTTCCTGTCCTTAGTAATATTTAAATCTTATTATACCAATGTTTTTCATCTGTGTTGAGCATAACTCTGAAATAAATTACATAACTGAGTTAGTGTTTCTTGTTCTTAACCCATCACTTCTTCCTCCTTGAAGGTAACAATGAGTATGTTCCAAATTGCAATAGTCTTATCAAGGATGTATTTAACATAGTAAATAGCATTAGGGAAAATTGTTGGACAGTGAATGAGAGTAAGAAAAATTAAAATTGTTGTGACTAGGAACTTCGATTTCATGGACCAAATCTACAAGAAAGAGTGTAGATGGTGGTGTGTGCATGTAGAAGTGTATTTTGTGTTTATAAGGTCTAATTTTGTTATCTAAGCTGCATCTCCAGGATTTACAGTACTCCTCCCAAAACTTTCTCCCCCAGCTGTAACAAGCCTTTTCTGGACTTGTTGAAAGGAGCATGTCAGCATATTTTGTGGCCTCTACACAGACAACATTTTCGTGGGAGGCTAGCCAAAGGTATGAAAGAGGTTTGGTCTAGTTCATGAATTTTATCCTTCCACGGGGGTGAAGGAAATTACCTATTTTGTTGTGTTGAATGCATGTTAGAAAAGTTAAAAATTGGAAACATGAAGGACTCTTAGAAATTAAACCCAGAAAAGATTAAACAGGTAATTTTACTAATTGCATGTGACATTGTAGACGGATTTGCATTACATTGGTCACTACGTTAAAATATAATGCATGTAAAATTATGAATGTCCTGATGTTCAGGGTAGGAACATCATCTCTGTCAGAGATGATGTTGCATCTCGCAGAAAATGAAGTATCAGGTGACCTGCTATTTGAAGGGAAGACTGGCAGCCATATTTCCATGTTACTGTGTTCAGATTGTGTCTTGCAGATCTCAGGTCTTTGATACATGTTCTTGCAGAGTTCTGCTTCTATGTACTGCCTGAAAGAGAAAAGAAAACATGTAGTTTGCAAAGTCAGCGTGGCTTAACACACTGGGTGTGATGAAGAGTGTTTAGGTGGAGCTTTGGGTAATCTGCCATAAGATTTGTTGTGTTTCCAGACAGTCAAAGTAAGTGTCAACAGGATGGACTACAAATAAAAGTTAAGTGTATCATGATACAGGCCATATAAATCTCATGTGTTTATGAGCTATACTGAAAACAAAAATCTTCACATCCTTCAAGTAAAACTCATCTTGGGACTGTGCCATTTGGAACACAATGTTAATAGAAACCACAGTGTATGGAAACTGGAAAGGAATTACACTAATGACAATGATTTTTTTACTTTTTCAAAGAACCTCTTTGAGTCTTTGCTGTAGACACAGCTTTATGTAAGTTACACCCATATCTCTACACGCCATAATTATTTGCCAGTAGATGGAGTAGTTAAATCAAATGTCTATCATTTACTATTGGATCATTTCCTTGTGTGACAGTCTCCATAGCTTCTTGACATATTAATCCCTTGCATGCTTTCTACTATGATGATTACAGAATCATTTCTGTTCTTGGTGAAGGCTCTCTGATTTTACTATAGTGAAAAGCATGGTTAGTTACGTATCTTTGAACAAAACCTTTTAAATATCTTTTACATTGGACATCAGGCTTGCCTGCCAGAGTTTTTAGTAACATCTCCTGCATCTCTTTTTAGGAAGTTTACTGTGACTTTCTGTCATATAAAAAAGGATACTTGAAAAATGTTGAAATAAACTATTGATGCTAACAGCAGATTGCTAATCCAGAGATCTCATTTATCAAAGGAGAGCAANGGTATTCGGCTTGGAAAAGGAGGAGCAACATTTAGGCTTTACACAGATTTCTGCCCTCTTACTAGGAGACACATGATGACTCTTTGTTCTTTCATGGTATCATGTGAATTTAGGGGATTTATTTGCAAACCAAATCACACCACCTTGGTGCGTATAGGCAGCAAGTTTGCATTTACTGAAGTTAAAAGTACTAATGTGTTTGACACAACACAACTGTGAAATCCATTGCAATTCCTTCATGTTAGAATTTTCTGGCTGTCAACTCTGGGACAGTAACATTTCTAGCACCCAGGTTTTCTTATTCTGCAGCTGATATTTGTGGTTCCACAACTGTTAGTTACTGTGTGCATATGTCTTCTCACAGGGATGGAATGCCTCGTCTTACCTCCTGCAGTAGAACAATGGAAGCACATTTCAGCATTGTATCTGTTGCTAAAATTAGTCCAGGATTGTCTTCCTACACAAGTGGTAGTTGCAATTCCTGGACTTAAACAAGCCAGGTGTATTCTGCAAAGACTAATAGTGTGAAAAATTAGTAAAGAAATTTTAATCTTTGGAAACTATGAATTATTGGTTTATAGTATCATAATATTGTGGTATTTCTGTTGATGACTGGAATGAGAAAATTGTAACAAATGCATCTTAGAAAATAGTTGATATATGAAACAAGTTTCTGTTCTGTACATAGAAACCCCCAAAATCTTGATATGAGGCAGTATGAAATGTTAAATATCACAATAAAGTATTCCAGCTTAAATGCAAACAGGAAAAAAGCCCACATGTAAAAAATGAATGAAGTAGTCGAAAGAATTGTAATTTTTTAACCCCCAGAATCTGAAGCATTCAGTTTACTAATTTTAAAATTGTTCTAAAATTTGAAAAAATCAAATGTGTCTGTTTCCTTAGCTGTACTTAGGGAAGCTAAAAAGGTGAAAAGGGAAATGCCCTGAAATGAAAATTCATAAGGCAAGTTTTAGTTTTGATGCATCATTCAGTGTAGATCATGGAATTTAGTATTCTAAATACAATGGGAATGATGGCAGATTTTTGTGTGTAGCTACATGACCAGCAATTCTCCAACAAGCAATAGGTATAGAGGCTAGAAAATCTAATTAGACATATAGGTCAAGAAATGAATAAACAATATCCCAAATATCTAGGAACAGTGGGAATTCAGAGCTAGTTATATATAATTTCAATTATTTGTACATTGTTTTCAGTGGTTATATATTAGGAATAATTTAACTTCATTTTTTAATAATTCTGAAGTACCTTTGGAATACTTGTGAACTGTCACAACTGAACTGTGACACAATCCAAAATGGGACACAAGAAGCAGAGTGGAGGATATATGAGGCTTGGGGAGCCTGCATG
>WEIV01018278.1:9659-35059 GCA_013390005.1 Calyptomena viridis
CGCCATCTTGCTGCCAACCCCGCCCCACAGCGCTCCCTTCCCCGCCCTCTTCACGGGCGGCGGGCGGAGCCGGGCGGGGCGGGCTCCTGCCGGCCGGGACCAGGTCCGCGGGAGGCGGGTGAGCCCTTTTGGGGGTGTTCCTCTGCTGCGGTGGGGTCTGAAATTAGCGTTGCGGAAGCGCTCGATGACCAGCGCACGTCCCCTGAGGAAGGAGTCTCCTGCTGCTCGTTAGCAGGTGAGCCCGGGACGTCGGGAGCTGCTCCCGACCCCCGAGGCGGCTCCTGGGGTGTGTGGGAGCAGCCGGAGGAGTCGGAGAGCGCCTGGCCGAGGGAGCCAGGAAACGTGCCGTGGTCCCGGGTCTCCTCGAGGTAAAAAGCGGGGCTCCCTCATGAAAACGGTCCCAGGGTTCCCTTTGACATTCGTGTCGGGCACCAAGGAAAACACTGTCAGGTCATAAAACGATACCCTTTGTTGTCGCCTACAATCGTCTGTCAGAAGTTACAGTTCGAAGACATAAAGCGTTTCTAAAGGGGACCAGCAGCTGGCACAGATACGAAGGAATGAGAGGAAAAATTCTCTTTCCACAGCGCCAGGCGTGAGGAAGAGTGGTTCCCAGTCCGTATGGCAGTGTTCCATTCAGAGGGAAGTACCACGGGGGCGTTACTCGGGACAGAAAAGATCCTTGTAAGTGGTCAAAAGTGCAGAAAAGAACGAGCTGCAGCGCACATCTCAGCTCTACATCTGGCTTAATTATTTTATGAATCTTGCATAAGCCATAAGAAACCATCCTGTCACAGCAGGGGAAAAGGCCACCAGGCAGAGGCCGAGTGTCGGCAGGGTTTGGGTGCCCCAGCGGGGAGGAGCGCCCGGCCCGTGCCCCTCGCCCTGATCCTGCAGAGCCGGCACTGCCGGCAAATCCCGGGCTCACAGCGGGCATCGGCCTCAGCTCAGCCCCTGCCAGGGGTGGAACAGAGTTCTGCCACGATGTGCGGTGCAAAAAGTAAATCTCTGGTGTTTACTGGACTGCTTCTCAACTGCCTAGAAATGGTGAGTGCGACTCATTTGCTTTAAAGCTGTTTTCAACGATATTGAACTCTCTGTAAAAGTAAACTAAAAGTTAGGGTGGAAACAGACAGCTGCTTCCACATTGGTATTTTATTTACTATTACACTTTTGCACTGTTTATAAGTGAAAAATAAAAAGAATATATTAGGATCCTTTCAAAGTATGTCAACAACTGAAAATGGGATCAATAGGCAGCTTCAGAGAGGAAAATGAAGCAGTACAATCTACATACATGTACCAAATCTGAATGGTTGCATACTCTTTCTGTGCTTAAAGAATCTGAGCAAATACAAGCTATCAGTAAAATGTATTAAAAAACATAGTATTTTAAGTTGTTGTTGTTGTTACTAACCTTCTTAGGTTTTTAATTTTCTAAACATTTCACATTGTATTTCTAATTTCTAATTGTATTTCTAATCTTCCCTTTCAGATCTTTTCAGCTAACACAGGTAAATCTTCAAAATGGTACTTTGCTTTTGCCTGCCTGTTTTTTAAGCGTCTGAAAAGAACACGCACTTGTGATTTCTAATAAAATATTCTGTAAGTTCTAGCAGCTTTATAAACAACAATTGGTCTCAAGTTTGATTCAACTTTAACAAATTATGTAGGTGTCTTTATAAATTTTAAACCTCATTTTTAGAAGTCACAGTTCTGTTGGACACTCAGACTTATGCCTTGACTCTGGAGGGAACCAGGGAGAACACTCAAATGAACAAATTCTGCTGTCCATTACCTACCTAACTGTGCTACACATAGGATTCCAAATGTGCTATATTTGCACCAAATTAATTATTGCATATTTGAAGAATAAATAAGAACACCAAAACAAAACTCCACCACAGTCCTTCCAAAAAAACCCCGAATGTAAAACCACACCAGATGAAGCCCAATCTCCCATGCACAAATATTTTTTATACTTTCTTCAGTCTTTTTTGTCTCCAGCTCCTATTGCCTTAAATGTGAATATTAAATAGTTTAAAAGAAGAGGAACACAAGATTACAAGAAATGCTTTCAGTATTTAGTATTCAGTCTCTGGTGATAGTACATTCCTGCATTTCCTGCACTCTCAAGAGCCTTGAATGTTTAATTGTTGTAGACATGTAGCACAATCTGGACACTTACCGTAACATATTCTTTTTTGATTAGCAAAATGAGTGTTTGATCCTATTTATGTGTGGAATAGTGTTGATACTGGTTGCATAATATGGATTATACACGGTATTTTTTAAAACAATTAGACAATAGCATATGGGGGTTTTAAGAAAAATAGCCATCATCACAACATGGTATTATGAGAGTAAGCAGCAGTTATAATTTGTAACTAATGGATTACAAAAGTGAACAAGGGAAATAGCACTCCAGCAGAATGCCTATGATCTGAAAATCAGGTCACATAGACACTTGATAAGGCATTGAATGATGCTCTTGTCAATATTTGACTAAATTCAGGAACAGCTGAAATGTTTTTTGTTACTTTTGTTGTGGTTTTGTTTTTTAGGTTTCTCTGTGTCTATCCATGATGTGACATCAAGAAGCTTTTCTCTCAGATGGTCCAGGTTTTCAGGAGCCTCTTCTTACAGAGTCACAGCTACAGCTGTGAATACTGTAGGCCATTCATTACTCGTTCATTTTAGCGAGGTCACCCTCAAAGCAACTCTAACTTCATTAATCCCCAACACTATTTATGCTATACAAGCAGAAGCCATTGACAAAAATGGAATTATTCTTGCAGAAACACAGATTATGCAGTCAACAGGTTAGTAAGAGAAACTGTGAAGTATCATTTCCATTGTCCTCTGTATAACTGGGATTTCATCCGTGATGTTTCACTGTACTGGTAGGGAAAATCTGCCATTCCTGTTGAAGTCTTTTACTGGTTCTCATACTAAGTTAAACATTAGCATGATTAGCTCCTTTTCTCCTCTGATTTTGTTTAATATATGTTTTCCTGACCTGCCACACACAGCTTGCTCAGGCTGCAGCTTTTAAGATCACCTACCCTTTCATTACAAAAGCAGATGTGAAGTTTTTCAGAACTGATGCTGATAAACAGTAATTTTGTTTCATTCACAAAAAGACTTACAGCATGCAAGTCACTGATGGATATTGAAGGAGAATCTATATAAACAGAAGTGTCATTTTATTTCATCAATGAAATGCAATTGAAAAAATATTCTGTTGAAATTCTGTTTTTAAAATAATGTAAGTAATATTTTTTAGAAATATCTATTGTTTTTCAATTGGAATGTTTTTATAAAGTTAATTATTAAATAAAATTTGAAAATAAAATAGTAGAAGTGTTTTATGTCAAGTATGAACCAGTAGAAGTATTTATCCTGCTAAGTGTAAGAAAAACTACTATTGCTAGCTTAGTTTGGAAGAACAGATATTAATGATTAATGTTCTCTACTTTGTTTCTGATGTAAATGATGTGATATACATTCTCTACTTGACTGTTAAGCAAAAAACTCCCTTAGTCTTGCATGAGGATTTCCTGCACAGAAATTTTAATGAATTGCTACTAGAGACAATAATTTAAAAGGGAAAAAGAAAATATAGTGCAGAATCTTGCTGGAAGATTGTGGAAGACCCACTTGCAAATGTTCCACAGGCACGGTCAGACAGAATATCTGTTACCATTTTTACAAATGGGGCAACAGAGGGTGTCTGAAAGTAACTGATAAGAAAGTGCTTGGAACTAAGAGAGCAGACGTAACACTCAGTTGAATAACTGCATAATACTTGCTGGGGTCTCCCAAGTCCCAGATGAGCTGGCTTTCTATGAATAAATTTGCCTCAAGGTGCATACTTCATCCCAAATACTTTACATTCCTTTTCTTAATTTTATGTGGGATAAACCTTCATTTTATCTTTTTTTCTCTTCTAATGAGTGTTTTGCAGCCTTGCAATATATGTACTTCCTTTCCAAATGCTGATTCTAGTGTGAAAATTTCTGATTTCTGAACATAAATTACTCGTGGTTAAGAAATATGGTCTCTGTAGCTGTTTTTGTGTCTGCAGTACCCAAGAGCTTTTTCTGAATGTTGTGCAGCATAGCATAACATCAAAGCATTAATTACAATATCTGACTTGTCATGATATTGTCTATCTAAGTACATCTGCTCTGAGCAGGGGGTTAGATGAGTCCCACTATCCCTTCAAAACTAGATTATTTGATGTTGCTTTGATACAAAAATGCCTATGATTCAGCATCCTATTTCAGACTGCTTTGTATAAACATGCACTTCTTGAGCGTATATGTTGCTTTAGTTAGTAATTAATATAGTTGATTGGCTACAGAGGAAGACAAAAAGAGACCTCTCAGTGCAACCTAGGTTAGATAATGGTATCTTTCAATAGTGATTTCAGGATACTAGAATATTTTTATTGAAAGATGAAATTTGGTCTAGAATGTCTCAAGACTCTGTATATTTTGTTAATGTTCATTGAAACTCCATTTAACTTAAATTTTAATCATTCACAGGAAGTGTAGACTATTTGTCCTCCATTTTGCCTTTGTGGAATGTTCAGAGCACTGAGCATTTCACAAGGCTTAGTTCCCCAACTGAAGTATTTCTATCATTATTTGCATTTCAGCTCCAGACATACCCGTTATTGACCAAGCTTATTCAAAACTTAGCAACAGTATCACAGTGGAATGGAGAGCGGTACCTGGGGCTACTGGTTACCTGCTGACTGCACAGGATGGAGATTCCTTCACTGAAACTGTAGTTAAAAATTCTCCAGGCACAATGACGGGACTGAAACCTGCCACCTTGTACAGAATCACTATCAGATCTATAAATTCAGGAGGAAAAAGTCAGCCTTCACCTTTCAGAAAAGCAAAAACAGGTGGACTTTCAAATTCTTATTTCAAATTCTGTAATGTTATTATATTGCAAAGCATTCATGCCTGTACCAGTCCTGAATTGTAATAATCTTGTATTTTAAATTGTATCGATCACATTCTCCTTTTAGCTTTTGAGGATTAGAATTCAGCCATCTGACTTAATGACCAGAACAAGAATCTGAATTAATGGTTTACTTTATGACAGTACATTAAGTTAAATATTCAGTTGGGGGTTTTACTAGAATTTGTATGAATACATGTATTTTACTTTAACAAAAGACATAACTTGAAGGAATAGGAGAAATGAAGAAAAAAACCAAAAGTGTAAAATAATAAGACAATGTAAAACTTAAAGGATAGGAAATGCAGTATCTTATTGGTGATTTTCATTTTTCAACTCACACAACCTTTCATACTTTCTGTGTGAGTTACATTCGTTTTACAAAACTTATAATAATTGCTGCATTATAAATCACATTCCATGTTTATTCTATCAATTTGCATTAACTTATTTCTCTGGTTTTCTTGTCACTGGCTTTGTTTCTCAGAGTTGGTGATTATTTCTGTGTATTACCTTCAAATGTGGCCCTTTCAAACTGTACTACTGAAGAACCAAAAACTTGACTTTGTTCTTTCTCAACAGTGCTGGCTGCTCCCATTCTGTCTGTTAGTTCTCCGAGCTGTGACTCCATTGCAGTGAGCTGGAAGGCTGTGTATATGGCAGCTGGAGTCTCGGTGTCGCTCATGAGATCGGATGGTTTGGGCAGAATGCTGAAGGAGAACACTACCAATACCTCCTTGATATTTACTAACCTAGAGCCAGGAACTCTCTATACTATCAAGGCTTATGCCTGGAATGCCAGTGGGATGCCTGGAGATGATTTCACATATAACCAAAGAACAAGTAAGAAATGTTCTTTTATGAAACCAAGTTGGCATTAAAAAAAAAAAAAAACCAACAAAAAACCCACCCCCAAAACAGCAACAATATACCAGGAAGCATTTATGTGTATATATGATTGTTATGTATTTCAAAGATACATTAAATAGATTTTCAGATCATTTTTGCCCCATCTCAAAGTTCCTGAAAGCTCATTGACATGACTATTTTTAATAAATATTACTGAGGCAAAGATACCATTAACTATTACTAAAATTGTACCTAGGACAGGCCTGGGTAAGGATTACACAAGCTTAGACTGATTTGAGGATTTTTCTAACTCTGAGAAGCAAATATTCAAATAAGGCAAGGAGTTTCAGCAGAAAGCTTTGTGATGGTGTACAACTAGAACTATTTTTTTAAAAAAGTCACTAATGTGAATGAGGGTAAAGTCTGCACCACAAAAAATGTATTTAGCTTGCAAATGATGAAAAAGATCATTCATCATCATCATCATAATCGAAGCTGTACTTATGTGTTCCAAACTGATATATTGTAGGTCCTAACGCACCGGCGGACGTTAAAGTGGCTTTTAATAGTGGTGCCTTAAGAGCTGTTGTTTCTTGGATGCCAACAGAAGGAGCTCTAAGTTACACTGTCACAGCCTCCAGTGGACTTGTGAAACTGAAGTGTAACACGTCTTCTGCCTCCTGCATGGTGCCATCCCTCCAGTGCAGCTCTGAATATTATGTTTCTGTCACAGCATACAATGATGCTGGAGCCAGTAAACCGACTGATGCAGTAAGCTTAACAACTAGTATGTGTCACTGATCCTTATAGAGCTTATGCTATTTTAATGTATATTTCTATAATTTCAAATGCAAATTACTGCATTACAATTCACAAGTGATTCTCAAATAGCTATTTCTCCTTTTGTTCTTTGTGCATGAGCTGTGCCATATTCTTTTCTATTTTCAGGGATAAGAACCTAAACTTTCTTCATATTTCTTTGAGAAGAACTTGCAATATTACATATATTGTTGGCTGAACCAGAAAGCCTGCATTTTCCTCTTACCAGAAGTACATGTTCTGAAGTAATTTTTTGTTATCTAAAAATATAACTTCAATAAAAATATTCTCATTACAATTAATATTTTCCTTTTCTTAATTTTTTTTTTCAGTTCCATGTGCACCAGTAAACATATCAATTGAAGGGGATGAACCTGGTCACTTGCTGGTATCATGGTCTAGCGTCAGTTTTGGTCATTATTATGTGGTTTTTGTGAAGAGTGATGATGGCTTGGAAGTGCACTGCAACACATCATATACTCAATGTCATTTCCAGTCAGACTGTGGCTTCACTTATTTCATTAGTGTCTTTGCATATAACAAGGCAGGGCAGAGTCCTTTAGGTGATGTATTCAATTACACTACTGGTAAGTAGCCATGTATTCTTGCAAATTCATTGGGACCCTTTAGCTGTGTTTATAGACATTTTTATGGGAAAATACTGACTTAAAGTTCTATTTTTATTCAGGTTTGGGGCAAAACACACAAAGGTTGGCAGAGAAAAAGAAACACTTCAATTGCAATTAAATTTAACTTGTGTAGTCAAGTGCAACAATATGCATACAAACTTGAAAACAGCTTAACAATTCCTAACCATCAGGAAAGGGCATATGAATAAAACACAGCCCTGGCATAACATTTGAACTCTAGTCCTGTTCAATTGGGTTTTTTTCTTTTACCTCAAGAAGCACCAAAGTATCAAAGTCTTAAACTTCCTCATAGAGAGTTTTCGTACATGGAAAATGAAAAAATATAACAAGTTCAATGGGAAATTGAGAAGAACATTGTTCAAATTATATAACCTATAGATGCTTTGAAAATTTAAACCAAAGGTACTTGTAACTCCTGTGTCTGACCTCAACACTAGGACATCCTCTATTGGTTTGGAAAGAGGGGTACTGAATTAATTCAAGAAATAAGTCTGGGATTCGTGACACTGTTTGCATAGTATTGGTCATCTTTGGAGATTTAAGACAGGAAGTACATAGATAAACAAAACGAGGCTCTTGCCAGTTTTTCCTCTGTGTGTGTTTCCAGCTCCTTGTTGCCCCAGTGACTTCAGGGCCGTGTTTGTGTCAAGCGACACCGTGCGGGTCACCTGGGCTCCTGTGCGAGGCGCAGACCTGTACGAGACCAGAGCTGCTGCCTGGAGCACTGTGGTGCTCTGCAACGACACAGCCACAGCCTGCACCTTGTCAGCTCTGCAGTGCAACACCCCCTACAACATCACGGTTTATTCCTTTAGTGACGCCAGGGGCAGCAACACGTCGTGTGCACCCAAGTACGTTGCAACAGGTATCGTGATCACTCTTATCTTCCTTTAGCGAGAGAAAGAGTTACTAGACTCCACAGTGATTCATGGAAGAAAAGCCTTACTGGAGTACTAAGTTATTGTAACTGATAAAAATTAAAAAAAACAACCCTCCAAAACCAGAAGTCTTTATAACTATACTCTAAGCAGGGACCTAAAACCAGATTTGAATTGGAAGCTTTTGAGAGCTCAAATATTTTGAAAATCAGAGTTTCGTATACAAACTGCTTATGTTGCCAGTTCTGTCACAAGTTCTAAATTCTCACCAGATAAGGATCATATACTTTTCCAAAGTAGTTTGTCAGTTATAACTGGTATTTAGTTTTCATGTTTAACTTACACAGCATGCATAATCAATCTGTTTAAATACTGTTAATATGAAATATTTCAGCTCCCTGCAGTCCTGAAATTAAAAATATCTCAAAGGAGGGTCTTTCTGTAATCAGTGTGCAGTGGCAATCTGACAATGAAGAAGCTACGTATGTTGTCACTGCCAGAGGAGAGGCTGGATTTTGGCATTGCACGAGCACTGAAAGTTCCTGTACCCTAACTGATCTTCCCTGTGGATCTGCTTTCTCTGTTAGTGCTATAGCAAGATCAGCAGCAGGACAGAGCTTACCAAGCTACAGTGTCCCTTTAGAGACAGGTATGTGGGACTCATATATAATTGAACATACTTAGCAGCATAATATTAAAATAGTTCTATGACTCTTTTGTTCTATGTTTTTGGCTTTTTTAATTACAGTATGTGCCTATGTACTATCTGTTGCTGGATGTCCTTTGTGTAAACATGTCTGTATCTTCGTGTGTATGCCAAGCATCACTTGGCAGTTGCCAAATACTGAGAAGCCTTAGTGCAACTAATTATCTTGTGGCCCAGCTAACTTAAATGTAATAACATAAACCACTAATGTAATGCATAACTTCCTTGTCACCATTTTAATATTTAATATTACCAGGAGAAGCAGTGAGTTAATGTCCATGTCAACAAATAAGCAGCATAAAGAACAGATTAAGCCACATGTTACACACCACTCCTGCTATTAATTTTCTAACAGACAGTCCCCAGGCCTAGGACAGCAATTAATGTAGACCAGGGTCTTTTCTTAATAGGAAGTTTGGCTGCAGTAATTTTTCATTGTAGAGGAAGAGACTTGAAACAGAGACAGAGCTGGACTGAGCTGGATTTGAGGGGTAGAGATGGACCCTGCTTAATTAAACTACAGATGTACTCTGATATTCTGATGAAAAATTTTAGTAATTTTTAGAATCTTGGTGAAAAATCGTTACAGTAATTCCAGGGTTATAACCCACTGTTACAGACAAATTGATCTTATATTGACATTCTGTTTATTAGAAGCTTGCCAGCAAAGTCAAGTATTTTTCAGCATGCTAGTTGTTTGCCTGAAAAGTATGCACTTCTTCAGTCCTTTGCTCTTGATCTTGTACTATTGTAGCTGCAACCCAACAAAATACCTTCCATTTTGCAAGTACAAGCCAGAACTGACTTCTGTTTTTTCTTCTCTTTAAGCTCCTTGTTGCCCTAATGACCTGATACTAACTCAAGTGACACAGTCCATAACAAATATCAGCTGGTCTGTTGGGATGGGTGCACAGACATATGTAACAACACTGGAGTCTCCAAAAGGACAGGCAAAGTGTCACACTCTTCAGAACTACTGTCTCCTGGGATGCATCACGTGCAGCACCAACTATACAGTATCTCTGAGAGCAATTAGTGAAACAGGCTTGACATCCAGTTGCACATATCAGGGATATTCTTCCAGTATGTAAATTTTAAATGCAGTTGGGAAAAAAAAGACTCAATATACAACATACTTTGTATAGTGTTCTTCTCATACAAGTAGGACAGCTGATATTCAATACATAGTTAATACAATTGCAGTTCCCTCTTTTAAATAAATGCACTTTGGATTATTTTCATAATTTAAAACCTGTTCTTATGACAGCTATCAGGTGGCCGTATAAAGAAGTTTTAATAACATTTATCCAAAACCAATTTTGTAATTTAAATTATGCTATGGCATAATTCAATTTTAAAGACCTCAAAAGGATTCTGGGCACTCTGAGGTAGGCCTCATGCCAGGTGAGGGTAACAGTATTCCAACATGTAAAACAATGGCTGAATTCCAGCACCATGAGTCTGATAAAACATTTTCTTTCCTAGTTCAGTTCAAGAATTATTTTGGCTTTCTGTGAGATACTTTCTCATTGAAATGCTGATAATCTAGTAATCTGGTTTAAAATGGATTCTAGAATTCATCATACATTGTGAGTTCACAACATTTGCTTATTAATATTTCTTACTTTCTTAGGTGCTTGCTGCCCTTCTGGGGTGAAGCTGTATAGACTCAGCAGCAATGGCATCAGGGTGTTGTGGCGAGCTTCTGATCACATGATAAACTACAACACTGATTTACGGGGCTCAAAAGGCAACTTCACCTGTACCCCCAGCACAGGTCTAAGTCACTGCGACATCACCGACATACCTTGTGGGGATGTCTACACTGTGGTGGTAGCTCCAGTTACTGATAAGGGGGCAAAGCCTACATTTTGTCCTAAAAAAATATATTCAGGTAAAATTTAAATTTCTTTGAATGATGTATTTTTGTCCGTGCATGCTAGATGGTTAAAATATAAGCCAAAGTTCTGCAGTAAAGGTGACATGGAATAGAATTTTCTGTTCTAGTGTTGACTATAGACTAAACTTCATGGGTGCTGTCTTGCAATATCTGTGAGAGGAACTTCACAGGAGCATTTTGGGACTGGGCATACTTAACTACACAGATCCCTCTTAACTACATCACCCATATCCTGGTGAATACAAAGAAGATAATTTTTAGTCGTGAGGTTAGGAATGGTTAGAATATAGAAACAAATGAGCATTTTTTGGTTTTGATTTGTATGGATTTTTCTTACTAAAGAAACAGGAACTTCTATTAACCACTCCTAAGCACATTTTTTAAGTAAAAGTTGTTTAAAGTAATTAGCTTGGGATTCCTTTTCCAGGGTACAGATTTAATCCATTACAAAAGTCCTGTTATCTGATGGGATCGCACAGTTATATTACAGGCTAACAGTGTTTCCCAGCTTACAACCTGACACCTAACATTTTCTAACTGTTTCATGTCATTTCAGTAACCTGTTCTGGAAGCTCTGTCGGAATGGGTAAGAGCACATTACATTCCTTACAAATTAATGAAGTTTGTGAAATACGTTTGCATCATGCAACTTCAAATAAGATGCATATAACATTTGATTATCAAAGCTTCTATTAGTGTTAATGCAGGTTTGTCTCACACCCCCATCTTATTAATAAAAAATTGTTTTGGCCATCATGCATAGTCACAACACTTAGTATTTATCTGATAGCATATAATAAAAGGCAGACTTACCTTTTATAGCCATTGCATTACAAATTAAACTGGGCTGCACTTCTGATTTTCATTTCTAAAATGGTTAAAAAAAAGTATGGCTTACTTTAACCTATTCTACCTTATTTCTTCCGAGGTTTCAACAGGATAGTCTTGTGATTTACTTATATAAACTGCTAGAAACAACTTCAAAAGCAGTCACTGAAACAAGAGAGTTGCTTTTCCATAACTAAAATTGTCTTAATTTCCAAATTCTTTCATAGTGATTTATAGAGGGAAGAGCAATGCAGAACACATCTAAACAAAAATTCTGGTTCAGATAAGGAGGTAAGTTACAAGAATCACAATTCATATTAGAATGATATTAATCAAACTTTTCCTGCTGATTAAATCCTTGGGATTGGACAGAGAAACTTCACCAGTCCTGTATATCATAACCAGTTTGTTAAAATCCGTATTTACCTCAAAAAGCTGATGTTGCCTACTCCTACTATCAATACCGATTTGTCCTCTCCTCCATTTATAATAACAACCCTCTTTCACTTCATTAAGCCTTTTCTTACACTATGCTATAGTTCCCCAGAAAAGCCTTCAAAATCCAAACAGATCAGGATATTCTTCAGCACTTATTTACTTTCTCTCTCTGCCAGCTAAAATTGCTTATTCTCCAACAAAATTACTGGTGTCCTGGACTATTTACTGCCCATCTCAAAGAGATGGCAAGAAATCACTGCCGATTTTTTCCCCACCAAGGCCAATATCTCCTTTTTGCTGCTGTTCATCTGCAGCTATCCTGGATGTTAAAGCTGTTGATAACATCATTCTCTCCAAATGCTCTTGGCAGTCTTTCTTTTCCTGAAGCTGGAAAGACAGTATCTGTGCCTTACTGCAACATTCACAGCTGCTGAAGGACTGGGAGGAGGGAAGCTGAAGAGCAAGTCATACCTGAGATCTAATCCAAGACATCAAACTTGAGCCCCAGCTGAAGAGATAAGTTTTAAAATTCAGCTGAACACTGATTAAGGTGTCTGTAATCTTTAACTACAGTTTTCCGTGTAAGCACTTTTAAAAGCTCTTCCAAGACTGTTATTAATCAATAGGTGTGTTCCAGACCTAATGTACCAATGGAATAAGGCTGAAATAAAGATCAGGAGAGTGAAATTTAACTTCTTAAAAAAAAGAAAACAAAACAGAAAACCAGCAGTTGAGGTGCACTCACTCAAAAGTAGCTTTAGGCTTAATCAAGTATTCCAAGGTTATTGTATTTTACTTCAAACTTTAAAATTTTTAAAGTTTCTTCCTTTATCATTTTGAGAGGTGACTCGTGAGGGGTAAACAGAATGTCCTCTTCACATCAACTGACTTGCTTTGCATTGTAGATAATGAAGAACTGACAGTTATTACTGAAGTTTTAATTTCCCATTTTTCAGAAAAGGCAAGACTTTTTCTCATACTCCTCAGTGGTCACTTTCTCAGCCAGCATAGGAAGCAAAGTTCAAGGTCAACAGTTCTACATACACATGTAATCTTACAAACACAGTCTTCAGCAGCTCATGTGTATAAAGGTAACCTGAGACAAACATTTTAACATTATTTCCAGCTTACAAAAGACACTATCCATTCTGAAAGTTGCCTTGCTTCAGAGAACATAGTTGTATTGAGTATCTCAGTCACTGCTTCTGATCACTTGCACAAAATCTCATAGGAATCTCACCCTTCAATAAATTGATTGTAGATGGCCCAGGAATTATATGTTGCTACTTAAAATATCATCTGAGTTTAGACATGGTCAAGCAAGTCTTTGTTTAGGAAACATTATTTGAAACTGCTCTGCACTAGTTAATAAAAAGTTGGTTTTATTACTCATTTAATTTAAATAAACTAAAAATAATTATTGTTCACAGCTTTCTTCCTCAAGGGTTTTATTGAAATATTTCTTCTTTGGAGACACCATTGCCATACACTGTCACCAAAGCCTAAGTATTTAAACCAGATGGCTATTAACAGGATTTTCAGAGGTCTAAAGCAATGTTTCTTTTGGAACCAAACTTCTTCCTCTCACGTAAACAATTCTGATAATTCCATGCTCTAACAGTAACTCCAATGTATTTTAAACTGTTCGTTTATGTTTTCTCGATTCTTCCTGGCATACAGACCTTAACATCTAGAAATTACACACTACAAACATGACAATGCTGTAGTACTTTTTTTGTCAAGGTCCTCTCACTTTTATAATTGAAAAGCAGCAAATTGTAACAGAATATATTATTTGCATGTCTGATGGGAAAAAAAAGCCAAAAAACCACATTGATTCAGCTCTAAAAAATAATGGTTAGAACATGTACAAAATTAACCAAAACAGAGAGGAAAAGCAACACAACCAGAGCCAGATCCACACCTCCTCCTGTGGCTGTATGTCTTCCAGGCCTTGTTATTCAGGCATTAGGCATTGTCTAATAATAATTAACACTGCTCCTATGTGAAATGTCACTGGCATTCACTGAGATAATTAAAAACTTTTGGTCAGGATTAGGTCAGGAGCCTTCCAGACTGAGGTAAATGCTCTTTTATGGATCATGCTGACTTCAGATCACAGGAATGGACAATTAAATGTAGTGTTTTCATCAATGTAGTTTCTATACTATTTACTAGTATGAAGCTCTGGTCTTTATGAAGTAAAAACCCCCAACCAATAAACCTCCTACCAAAATAACAAGAAAAACCATACAAAAAACCCCCAACAACCCAATGCCTCTTGGCAACCCAATCTGTTGAATGAAGAAAGACTTGAGAACTGAAATTCCTGTTGAAGACTTAGAGGTACACAGCTTATTGATGTGCTAAAATGGATGCTTTTAGAGCAGTATCTGTGAAATCACTTGGGTCTAACAACTTAGGTGATTAAAAACACATTATTTCACAGTAGATGCCTTAATGCTAAATAAAAAAATTAAATTCAATGAATAGTAAAGATGTATTAGTTGAAATTACACAAATATGAGCACTTGCAAAAAATTTGTACATATTACTCTAAATACAAATAATTTGTAATTGTGTTTGACACAGAAGCAATAGCATATTTTCGGTCCATTAAAGGAAATGGGAAAAAATCTATTCAGTCGATTTCGGATTTGACCCAAAATTGCTGAGATTTAAAAAGCGTTCTACCACATCCAACTATTATAAAAGTAGATACAATGACAACCTCATTGCAAAACCTCAACAGTGGCATATAAATGCTCTCTTACCCTTCTTACTAGCTGGTGGACATCTATCTGTAAAGTTACCTGTGCTTCATAGCAGTGCAAAGGGCTCAAACATCTACCAAAGCCAGCAGAAGTTACCCAATTCCTTCAGGTTCCCCTTAAGACTGGAATTTGTGTACTGTAAGAGGCTATTACTAGTCCAGTTACTTATTGTCAGAGCCTTAGGGAATTTCCAAGCCAGATGAGGCTTCCCAAGGGTAAGTGTCCCAGCTAGGCAGCTATGGGTTCACAGTGCTTGGGTCGCTGTGGTTGTACTGAGAACTGTCAGAGAGCAGCTCCTGGGGAAACTCTCACACCTCCAATTAAAACTGGCAGAAATTTTCTTTGAATGCCCCTGAGCCGTATGTCCAGTGCAGCTGCACTGCAGCAACCACTTCAGAGCAGGCAGCACCAGCCTCCCCCCGATCTCAGCACTGCTCTTCAGAGCTGCTTTTACAGTCATTTGGTTTCATTTGGTTTCAAGCAAGGTCACATGAAATAAAATGGCATCAGAGAGACAAAAAGGAATTAAAAGAGTCCCTGGATCCAAACCCAAGAGCTGCACAATACCAAATCCCAAGAATAACTTAAAACTGGTCTCTTGGTTCAATTAATTTTCATGAGTCTTGGTAATGAATATTGTTCTATCCATTAAACTGTTAACTCAAGTACATAATGCGGATCATATTAAATCCAAAAGTCAACAAGTACTATTTATTGTAAAATAAAAGCAGAGTCCTTGAATTACTGCACCTGTAAGAGATACTGGCAGGGGCCAGTCTCTGCACAAGCTGTATCAAAATGTTCACCATCTTTGTTGTTGTAAGACAGCACTTCTCCACTTTCAGATCAAAGATAGTTTCTCAAATACCTGTATTTTTCCTGCAAATAAACCATTCCTTTACTGTATTTCCCACAATAGCAGAGGAAGAAGAGCCCTGAAGGAACAACTGGAAATCAGTAATCTGTTTTCCCTGACAGAACACTGGCCTTGCAGCCCATGAACATACTTGTTTCAGAAACCGAAGGTTAAAAACAAGGCCAAAGAAGCCCTCTAGACACAAACAAGATAAAGTTGTCCTCACTGTTTTGATCTGGCAGACTGCAGACAGTTCTAACAATCTACTAGACAGAGCATTTCTTAAATGGCCAGTACAGCATTTCTCCCATATTAAATGAGAGCTCAGTATTTTCATTTTACACCGCAAGGGAATGAATTTGCTGAAGGTTAAGTTTTCTTCCAAGCTCAGATTTAAAACTGGGGAACACAAATATAAGCAAACAATACCTCAACAACCTCAGTATTAAAAGACCTTGATTACCAAGGATGGCAATGACAAAGGAACTCTTTCTGAACTGTTAGTTCAGGAAAGAATTATGGCAGAATTAAAAAATTAGTTTGCTTCTTGGAATTCCATGGAATGAAATGTACTGTTTAGAAGTTGAAAAAGTTTGTTGTCTCCTGGACGTTTAAAAAAAAAAAAAAAAAGCCTATATGACCTGCATCACAGAACCAAAAAAGGAACAAATATCAATTTATTTCTACCTTCAGGTCACCTCATGATCATTAATGAGTCACTCTTCATGCTCTTCCTATTTTGGGGCTGCAGCATTTGTTTGCTACATCTCCCTTTAAAGTACTTACTACATAAAATCCCTTATTCGTTCCAAGTGTCACTTGATCAGAAAATGGAATGTGGAGGAACCAAAACACTCTTCAACTGGCAATGAACATGCAGGGAAAAGCTGACACTCAATACAAAGGAATTAATTGAGTTTATTCCAGATGGTTCTCCTCACTTAGTATACAAGTCATCAGAATAATCTATCAAATAGACTTGGACTTTAATGATATGATATTTTTTATAATGCATTTTGGTTTTTGCTTCTAACAACCTGTTTAAAAAAAAAATCTGCCAGATGAAATGTTCAGCACAAACTGTGATCCTTACTATTTGTAGAAAATATGACTTAAAAAAGGACACTGTCAGTTAATTCATATTTTAAATGTTTACACTTATAAAAATGCTTTGGAAGCTTGAAACTGAAATCCTTTTTTTTTCTTCCTCCTCCCTCCCTCTTCCACCTTAAATGCCTTTATTAGCCCAGGATTATCATCAATGACGGAGTGCAGCTGCTGATTAAAAAACATTGTAAGACCACAAACGGATAAATTGTGTTTAAAAAAAAAAAAAAGGAAGCTTACATGGATTTTTTTCCAACAAATAAAATGCATAGATGGCTACGGTACTCATCTGTCAACCTTTACAATGTCTGCTTGAGGTAGCCTGTCTACAGAATTACTAAACAAGCCCCAACATAATCTAAATCCTTGCATCAAAACCACTATCTCTTTGAAAGTCCACTCAATTTAACACCACTGGTGATCAACATAATACATTTTAAAAGAAGAAAACAGCAGGTACAGTGGACATAAATGTTAGTTCTAACTGCAACCCTCAATGTACATTGTATGCACATAAATATCTCAGCTATAATACACATTCCAGATCCATCCCTAAAAGCCATACTGTTATGTAAAGCACAGCCATGCTAACTTCAGGATACAAACCATAATTCCACATCTACAAAAGGGAAGTATAATTAGTGGCAGTTTATTGCCTCATACAAATTTAACCAACATGGCAACCATGCCAAAGGAATTAAAACATTTTTCAGGACATATGTACAGACTGTACATTTCAGAAACATCTGAACAATAAAAATGCAAGAACAATCTCTGCATTACAAATTAAACTAAACAAATGGTTTGAAACCGTCAATGCATTGAATGGGTTTACAAAGGCACTTCCCTACCCAAAATAGGAAATGACAATCTGCAGCCTAGAGGGAGGTTGGAGAAGAATGCTCATCAACTACTGCACAATCTCAACTTTAAGAAAAAATAAGCAGGATTTAATCAAACATTTATAGGATTCAATGTGATCCACTTCTGAAAGAATTCACACAGTCTCATCTTTGTTTTTCTGTTGCTTTTCTTGGCTCTCTCGTTCTGTACTTTGGCTCCTTCGACGATCATGTTTGTCAGAATGGTCCTTGCTATCACTGTGATCATGTTTGTGGGAACGTTCTTTGCTTCTGCTACGCTTCCTAGATTTTTCTTTGCTGGGACTCTGATCTCGTTTTCTGGACTTCTCAACACTATCTGTTCTTCCTCTGCTTCTGCTTCTACTTCGTTTATTTGACTTCTCCTTATTTTCATTTTTATGTTTACTTGATTTTTCTTTGCTCCTGCTCCTGCTGCGCTTACCTGTGTTCCTACTTCGGCTCCTACTCCTATGCTTTCTTTCCCTGCTTCGACTTCTACTATGTTTTCTCTCTTTTTTGGAATCCCTCTTGTCATCCCGGTGTTTCTTCTCATCCTTGTCATCTTTGTGTCTTCTCTCTTCTGTATCACCCTTACTTTTCCTTTCTTTTGACCTTTCTCTAGATCGATCTTTTTCCCTCTCACTACCTCTTTCCTTATCATAATCTCTCTCTTTTTTCCGACTCCGTTCATTTTCTTTCTCTCGCTCCCTATCCCTGTCTCTTCTATCCCCTTTCCTGTCACGACTTCGACTACGGCTTCTGTATCTGTCCCTGCTTCTGCTTCGCCTCCGTTCCAGTGTGCGATCAGTACTTCGAGATCTCCGCCTTTCCTTTTCTCTCTCCTTTGCTTCACGTTCTAATCTCTGCCGTTCTCTTTCTCTCTCTAGTTCTCTATCAAAACTAGATGATCCATGGGCTTCCCGATGGTGACTTCTGCTTCTGGATCTTCGGGGAGACCTCCTGGGACTGATCGATCTTGGTCTTGGAGACCTTTTAAAATAGAAGATATTCAATGTGAAACACATACTTTTAAAGTTTAGAAACCCTTTTTCCTTTCCAATTTATATTTTACGTACACAGTCTGTTTTTAATCTTACATACCAAATATCATCTGATTATTTTAATCCATTAGCATCTGTAAACTGTTTTGCCTGTTGCCTTAAAACCTATCTCAGTGAAAAGACAACATGTTGCTAGTAATAAGTAGTCCAATACTACACTTCTAACATTCATTTTTAAATTAATGTGTATGTGACCTTGAACGTCTACGTTCCGCATGCCGTTCGATTTCTTCCATTCCCTCCTTGCCATCTTTCTTGATTTTTCTAGGTCTGCTTTTAATTTGCTGGTCAATGGCTTTCTGGACTGGCACAGGAATTCTTGGAAACAACGTGGAAAACCATTCAAGCTTGGTGAGGAAGGAACGAAGCATCTCCCCAATGGTCATAACGCAACCCCCACCTGCCTTCACATCCAGGTCCTGCAAAATACAAGCAAAAAATATCCTGATGGTCAAAAACATTCTTTACTGATTAAAAAAAAAAAAAAATGCTGCTACATTACTGTCCTATTGAAGTCTCATGATTATGAAAGTTTACTTGTCTCATATTCTAATACATTTCCTTAGAAAAATTCAAACTCTGCACCCTTTGGATTTGGCAGTATGTTACAGATAGGGAATGGGACAATATATATGCATGCAGGCACATACTAATCCTGCAGCCATCTGGATGGTAAGGGACTGTCGATGAAGAGATTAACGCAAAATCCCCTTACACAGTCTGGTTATATGGTATGATCTTGCATTTTATTTAAATGCCACAAAGTTGAGAAGTCCTCTGAAAGTACATTTAATACTCCATTTTGTGGATGTACAACTGTGTACCATCATACCCAACCCTGTGGCCTAAATCATTTATGAACTACATCATTGCCTATCTAAAAATGATCATAGAAAAACCTCTAGTACAAAATGGCATCCTAACAGAATTGGAAGCAATAGCAAACCAACTGCCATGAAGCAGTGAGGTTTCTAATTTAGAAATATGTAAAAAAATAAATAAATGAACAAATAATTGGAAACGCATAATCCATGATGACCATTGTCTCTGAAAAGGGTCATTACCGCATGAAGGCCTTCTTGCTATGCCCTCTCACAGCTCAGGACATGTTAGTCAGCTATTGTCAGTCCCAAACCTATAGTGCAAGCACACAAGGAAAGTGAGATTTGTTATCTAAACAGGAAGAGAAAATCTAAACGTAAAACTGCTTGCACTCACACACATTTAAGTGTTCAGATATACAGTTTTTCCAAATATAATCGCTGCAGAGATCTAAAGAAGAAAAAAAGGAGTTAAACGTAGCACCTGGAGAGTACGTACAGTTAAACAAAATAAACATAAGAAGCATTTTGAAAAGTAACTCTGTATCCTGGGAAGTTTTTCACAGCAGCATGACAAAAGATGAACTGCTTCCACAGATTTATGAACTGGAGAGGGAAAAAAATCCTGTAGGTTTAAATAATTCCATATATAAAAACTTTGCTTCATCCTATAGAGCTTGACCAGGACTGGTAAGAAACTTAAGCAGCTCCAAGCAGTTTTTCTACATAACACAGAGCTACTGCTAGCAGCTGGGAAAGAAACACTAATCACAAAATATATTGGGAGATTTTAAATAACAAGAAACAAATACATCTTGATAACCAATATCTGCAAGAACCGAAATGAATAAACTAAAAAATGGGCTTTGAATAATGAACCACTTAAGACCTGCACAATGCATTGCACTTTGTGATCGCTTTATTGTCCTTGCAATTGAGTTTGTGGGACCTTGGGAAAGAAGCCACCCCAATCCTCATAAATTACAGTCCAGCATTGCAGAGGAGAGTTCATATTAGCTAGCCCCACCTGGGGGAGAAGGAGATCACAGAGATGCAATCAAGATTCAAATTTGTTTTGATTTCTGTTAAAAATGTAGAATAGCACAGGTTTACCTGAAATAACAGCTGTTTCCTTTGCACAGTGCTTTTGATACTTAGCAGGAAAGAAGCTGTTTAAAATAAATACACTGCATTGCAGTCAGATACAAGTATAATTCACATTGTTTTCATTACAAATATTTGGACATAATTTGCAACTATAGCATTTGAAATTCTTGAAGTAGATGCATACTGTCACACTGAACAGGGCAAGTAATCCTTCCTATTCCATTCTTAAATCCAGGATATGATTTAAAACCTGCTCAATCAATACAACTTGCTGCTGTATGACGCTGACTGGGTATTCAACTTCATAGCTCAAGAAAACCTCACTCACCAACTCCCTACTCTGTTTTCCCAAACAGTAAATCAGGACTAGGGTACCAAAGGTATTCTCCCATCTGACTGCATAATGATGCAGCTCCTGTACTGAACTTCCTCTGTTAGCAACTGCCTTCTTTATTTGCCCCATTAGCAAAGACATTCAGGTTCCAGAAACAATACCACTTTGTATCAGGCTGTTTGCTTCTCCTCTGAAGAACTCCTGGGTTTAGTCATTCCAGGACATAAATAATAACCAGAGATTTCTGGCAGTATTTTCCAAGGTGAATGCTGGTTTCTACTATATACTTCCCACTCTTTTATGTAAGCATCACTTCTCCCATCTCAGTAATAAAAAGATACTACAAATTTAGCACTCTCATGACTTACTACACCTTGCTTAAAAGTAACTATGATTTTAAAAAATGCACAGAAGCCACATTCACACAACCTGCTGTCTGAATTCTGATTCAATACATCTGTTTCACATGGCTTTGTAAATCTGACACAGTAACATCCCAGCCAAGGAAAAATTCTGTTAG
The DNA here is from genome assembly GCA_013390005.1 of Calyptomena viridis. Classification (NCBI taxonomy): domain Eukaryota; kingdom Metazoa; phylum Chordata; class Aves; order Passeriformes; family Eurylaimidae; genus Calyptomena; species Calyptomena viridis. Next base: position 31,148 of record WEIV01018278.1, read on the forward strand.
ATCTTTGAAATAAAAGAAAAATGACCCAGGTCCTGGATCAAACCTGCTTCCTGCACTAATTAATGTAATTACAAGAAGGTACCATTGCAACATTCAAACTACTGAAAACCTTATGAAATAATGTTTAAACCTTAAGTAGTAACACGAAAAGAAACAAAAGAAAACAAATTATTACCCTCGCCGACATACCTCTTCATCATCAAGAAAGGATTCAAACCAGTCCCATAGATCTGTAGGTGGTTGTGTGTACCTTCAAGTACAAAAAGAATGTAAAATATTAATACATCTGTCTGCATATTAAAACAGATATTAGTTGATGATATTGATACTTACCTAATATACATAAATCCAAGAGCCCTAATATATGGAGAGTCTGTATGAGTTATAAGGCCCATCACTTGCTTACGAGTGAGTTTCAGTGTAAATAATTTGTAGAGCAGACAGAAGGCAGTGGACACAATTCCTCCAGTTCCAACACCACGCACCTTTCAAAAGCAAAAAGTTAGATGAGGATGCAGGAAGTCACAAAGACATTATGCCAAATCTACAAAAGACTGTGAAGACTAACACAGGATAAAATCTAAATCTATAAACAAAGCTATGTGGAAAAAGTAACACTACTTGCATCCACAGCTTTGGAAGCAAGAGGAATATATATGTTCTTTGTAATAAATGCTTTTACATCTAGAGACTGAGTCACCATACGAGCAAGTTTTAACTGTGCTTGAGAAAGTTATTTACTAGACAGAAAAACTGAAGAAGGCACGTACTTCTACTTACCCCTCCACACATCCCTGTCTGGCCTGCTGTTTTTCTGCTGCCCTTTTCCCACGGTTCAACATGTGTAACCTGAAAGAGTGAAAGAAAGAAAATTACAATTGCAAACTCCATAACGTTTAGGTGCTTATACAAACCTGATTTAAACAATGAACATCCTAAACCCATCTTAAAAGTTGGCCTTCTACCAAATAAAAGACCAGGTCTGCTTTGTCATTAAAGCAAAGCATCTGGCTTTTTTAATTATCACATTAAGAACTTTAGCCAAAATCATGAATGAAATTTAAAACAAACAAATCCCAAAACACTAAAGGGAGCATCCATGCTTATTCTATACTCCACGTACTTTCAAGTGCTCTATGAACAAACCCTGTCATTACTATTTTTTTAGGTGACTAAACAACTGCCTTTATTTAAACTGTCTCCTTTAGTTTAGTGATATCTGCTGATGACAGCTACACAGGTCAAAATATACAATCTTATAAGTCTCATTTACACAGTGAGTTTAGCTAGAGATTTCTTTTCACTACCACCTACAACTAAGACAAAAGATGTTTATAAAATGTAGTATTTTAATATTAAAAGTCAGTGTTTTTTCTTGTAGACCGTACTGATGTTTAAATAAAATGGTTCCAAAGTACTAACACGTAAAACTTGCCCAATTCAAATCTTGTGAGATACATTTGTGAGATGAGTGCACAAATATAGTTAACCAATACCATTTCTAAAACTTGACAAGTTCAGAAACATAAAACTGCCTATGCTACATTTGAAAACGTGAAATTCAGAGAAGCAATGTGTGGCTCAATAAACAAGTATATTACCTAAGCACATCAACTTTAAAAAAATATGTGAGAGACAAAAAAAATACAATGGTGCTACGAGTTCATGGCTGTACTCTACTTCACAAATTAAAATTCTTTAACAATACATGAAACAATACTAATTATATACACAACCACATGAAATCAGAGATACATTAACAGCTGAAGTTGCTGAACTGTTTGAGTTTTTTACAGTTGCTGTCTTAGCCAAACAGGAAATATAAGAGATGCCAATACAGTAGAATTCAAAATTCACTATGACTTCCTGTATTATTTGTATTGCATAAGAAGTTGACAAATACCACATAAATAATACTGCACATTCTTCTGATTATACAGTTTTGCCTCTCACTGGAAATAAGAAGTATTTTTAGTCAAAGTATTGGGTATGACACTATCACAATGCTAGTCTTCCATTTTTTTTAATTAGTTACATTTATTTGCCGCAATCAACACAAACATGCTAGGCTTGACAGATATGAATTAAAAAACAAAAAACAATACTCATTTCAGAAAGGAGTATTTAAAGTTTTGATCCTTCAAAGACTGCTGCATATACTTAACTAGTTGGAAGTACACAGAGCAAATGAAGCTGAGGACATGCACACAGTGCTAACGCCAGGGATAAAGAAAGAGGAAGTTCTGCACTTTGCAGATACAGAACTGAAACAAGAGACCAGACCTACAAGTGAATAATTCAAATATTTGGACAGAATCCATATCTTCAAAGATGGTCCCTATCACTAGCTTCCTGTGTGACTTAAAATCATCTTTCCTGGTAATCCGGTACTCAGCATTCTCCAGTTTTTTACATGAGCCACTTGTTTCTCAACGACAATCAAATACACTTGAAAATACATCTGCTACGACAGGAATTGTGTTTATTCAAAGAAAAAAAACACACAACAATTATTCAGGAATCTTAAAATGTGAAGAGAATTCAATCTTTCTTAATATCAATAAAGCAACTTAACAATCAGGTTATCTTTTCCCCCACATCCGTTGCTCACGAGTGAGTAAGGGGCTGAGTTCTCTTTATTTACCCTGCAGTTTTGAGTCAGAGTAACTGAGAAGTTCAGTAAACAAACTTTATTTGCATATGATTAATAAGCAGATTTTTAATGGCACATCAAAATTTCCCCCCAATTTAAGATTAAGCCACTTGTGGAATGAAACAGTAACACAAGAAAACAAACTATTTGACCTGCAGCAGCTGAGCCCTACCAATACAAAGACAACAAATCACATCAAGTGTTTTTTCTGAAAAGGTCCACTTAAAATAGAGTAAGCACTCAAATTTTCTGAAAACACGTTTCTTTTATAATTTTTTCAGCTCTAGCCACCACTTGCCTAAGTAAACTACTATTTCCCATTGAGCCAGAGTCTAACATGCAGCAAGTGGTAAATTACCTAGAGAGATTCTTTGTCAACGACCTCTGTTATTTTAAGTATTAGAAGAAATAAATAATCAGCTCTAAATGACAGAGCACAGGCAGAGAAGTGCTCTTATTATGTGGAAAAACAGTAGCACAGGTAAGTGCCAACTGCCAAAAATCTCAAAATACTATGGTGGAGTTATTTTTCACAATTATAGTGCCCTAAGTAACTTGACTTGCCTTGGTCAAATGAAACAAAAAGGCTACTTTTGCTTTTTTTTTTATTCGTTTCAAATATACTGAAACCCACTGACATATAACATTATCAACCTGAACGAATTCACCTGAGAAAAATATCCCAATAACCACCAAAGTACACGTGCCTAAAGACAGATGAATTACCTAAGTCTGAATTATCTAAATTTTGGTCTCGTTATCAGAACAAAGAAAGTGGCTGTGTGGATGAGCATTAATTATGCATACCTCTACCTGGGAGACTGGTTTGATGGAAGCCTCGCTGCAAAACTGATTCAATCCTGCTAACAAAACAAGAACCGAGACATGGGTGCCCTGACACAGATCACTCATCTCCCCAGCACATCCTACCTAACGCCAAGAAGCACTAAAACGGACTCCTTGGCGATGGGTTACGGAGGAGGGAATCCTAACCTCTCCCTGAGGAGGAAGGCCGCATGCAGACTCCTGCCGAGACCACCTACAGCCCCCACACGGCTCCCGGGGGGTGACACGGCGCGTTGGCAGCTCGCGGGCTGCGGCCCGGGCCCGTCTCCGGCAGCGGGAGGTCTGTGCCCTCCCCGCCCGCTCCGGCTGAAGGCGCAGCCCTCGATCGGCCATTTCGCCCCCACCGCCCCGGCTCACGCCGCCCTCTGCCAACCTAACTTACACTCCGCGACTCCAAATCCGACACGGAACAC
>WEIV01018278.1:35361-46309 GCA_013390005.1 Calyptomena viridis
GGGAGAGCGGGCCGGCCCTGTGGCCCAGCGGGGAGCAGCTGTTGGCGCCGTCACATAATGCCAGCGATCTAGCAGAGCTGGGAACTGTTCTCCTCGGTCTCTTGTCGTTTGTAATGATGCCAGGGCACAGCAGGAGCAGGAGAGCGAGCGCCGGCCTCTTCTGCCTTCACAGCAGCGGAGAAGGAAAGAAATCATAGAATCATAGAATGGTTTGGTTTGGAAGGGACCCTAAAGACTCTCCACTTCCAGCCCCCCTGACATGGGCTGGCTTCCACTAGACCAGGTTGCTCAGAGCCACATCCAGCCCTGCCTCAAACACTTCCAGGGATAGGGCATCCACAACTTCGNTTTGAGCTCGTAGAGCTGCACCTTGAAGTAGGGCGACGAGAGGATGTTGGTGAGGATCATGGGGTTCAGGTTCATGGTCTTCTCGTTGCCCCACAGCGGCAGCACGTTGCCCTGCTTGCCCGAGGCCGCCGGCTTGGGGCCCCCGCCCTGCAGCGGCTGCTGCNTCTCCACTTCCAGCCCCCCTGACATGGGCTGGCTTCCACTAGACCAGGTTGCTCAGAGCCACATCCAGCCCTGCCTCAAACACTTCCAGGGATAGGGCATCCACAACTTCGGTAGTGGGGAAGGGAATGGAAGAAAAAAGGCCGGGGATGTTGAGTGTGCGGTGGTGGCCGGGGCACAGCACTGCGGGCTCGGTTGAGGCCGGCGGTGGGGAGAAGGCGCGCTCCTCCCGCCGGGCCGTGGCGAGGGCTGAGCAGCTGCCGAGAACTGTCGGACACCAACAAAACGGGGACTATTCCCTGCTGCTCAATTCCCGCTCAACACGTCTTCCTGAAATCATAGAGACCTGGAACAAGCAGAATCAGGTTAATGCAGTTGAAAACAAACGTCTGGATTTAAGAAAATAATTGTCTACCTGTAAATACTAACGGGAAACAGAAAAGAGAAATTCCTCCAGTCGTGCCTGCAAAGGGAAAAAAAACCCAAAGAAACAAACCTACACAACTAGTTACATACTTCGGTGTCAAACTTTAGACCTGGAGTACAAAAGGGAGACAACGCATGATTTAGAATTGCCAAAATATTCTAAACATCAAATGACTGTGGAAAAACATAACTGGAAGTCCACCAAAATGACTGCAAACTGGGCATAACCTGGCAAAGTGTGTTCAGTTGCACACAGAGAGAAGGGCTCCCCATTGCTCAGCACGTCAGGAAACAGGTACAGGGAAAAGCTGGTGTGAAAGCATGTGTGCTATTTAAAACTAATTTAGATCTTTAATTTAGAAACCAGGAGGTAAATACTACTGAAAGTAACATTAAAATACCTTCCCTCTTCACTACACATTGAAACCCGGACAAACAGTAGCTTATCTTTTGTTACTCTGGCCCTTCAACATACCTTAGAGCTTGTACTATAGCAGAAAAATGTTCTTATCAGAGCCCTGGCAGTGAACAGTTTCTTTAAACTGCCTATTCTGCTATCTAGGCTCTTCACTCCCTTTTTCTAGGAATAACTACCAGTCTTGTTTCTTCTTCCCATCTCAGCTGATTTCCAGAGACATTCACTAAATCTTCATTACTTACAGGGCTCTACCATATTGATGCAGTAAATGTTCATTTAACAATCCCCTATGAAATCAAAGAACTAGTCACAAAACCTAATTCTAAGAAAGTGTCTTTATAGCAGTGATCTTGTTCTGGAGGCAGTTAGCTAAAGTAGTAACTTTTATTTGAACCCGAGTGGTTTTGTTATTATTGTTTAGGGTATTCTTGACTCTGAGCACTTCCTTAATTTGTATTGTATAATCGCTTTGAGACAGCCTGTATTTCAGTTATAATTTATATTACCCAATTTGTGTTTTCATACATTTAGCTTTTCCTGTTGGAATATTTAGTCAATATGTTTCAAACCTCAGTATTTTTTACTCTATATAACATTTTTGTACTTCTTATACATTCCCTCTTCGGTGGTGATGCTGAAACCTCTGATGTAGTTGAATCCATTTGCTCCAAAATTAAAAAAATGTACAGTTTGTAGATTGTCTAGTTGAGACATAGGTACTAAATGATAGTTCAGGGTTAAATAATTACTTGACAGCCAAAACGAGCAACTGAGATACAAAATAAAGAGCCTCCAACTTTTTTTTTTCTTGCACAAATAAGGGTCTTCATACCCTTATTTCAATTAGTTTATTTTCTTTTCTAAAAAACAACCTAATTAAAAAGTAAAAATCAAATTACTAGACTATTTAAAGGGATTTAATGAGAATTATTTCCTATACAAACAGTTTGGGGTATGCAGGTCTGTAAATCTTAATGAGGAGAAATCCTACAAGAATAATTGACCAGATACACTTTAAAACAAATTTTCTCTATAAGTAGAGGTCACTAATATTACAAATTGTCTGTCTGCAATCCAAAGTGGTTGGAGTAGCAGGCTGGCGTACTTGCAAACACTGCAGCACCTCAAGGGAGCAGCACGAGGAGTAGTGAGATTTTGGGGTTTAGTGTAAAAATCAGGGACCCCCGTCGCCGCCAGCAATCAGTTTAATTACACGGAGGGAGGCTGGCACGGGGAGGGTGAGCTCAGTGATGCTGATTTGCGGTCTCGCCTGAAGGAGCAGCATTAGGGAACAGCCCCTGCCCAAGCGCTGTCCAGAACAGTTCCCTCCCGGCGGAGGGGCGGCCGCGGGGCAGGCGGGAGGTGAGCGCGGGCACAGGAGCGGGGAGGGAAGTGCGGGAGAGCCCGGGAAGGGGCAGGGGGGAAATGGCTGTCGGGGGCCCTTCAGGGACAGAGGGGGCTGCGGGGAGCCTGGGGAGGGCTGGGGAGCCGGGAGCGGGGCCAGGAGCCGGGGGAAGGGGGGAGCAGGAGCTGGGGAGTGGGAGTGGTCAGAATTCAGATCAGGTCTACCCCTGCTTAACTGTGAATCGAACACCACTGAAAACGGCAAACTCTGTAATTTGGTATGTTTTCAAGTGCTTCAGAAAGTAATAATTAGCTTTTTATTTTAGCATTGCCAACATACTATGGATAAGAACTTTCAAGAAGAGTTTGCACGTGTCGTTAAATTTACGCCTCCTTTGTACAAACAACGCCACCAGTTTGTTAAGGATTTAGTGGAGAAATACAAACCTAAGAAGGTTGGTATGTTTTGTCTGTTTAGGTTATAAATCTGAAAAGAAGTTGACACTTGGTATCTCAAGAAGACAAAATACATAGATAAATAACCTGTTGACCCACTTACCAAACAACAATAGCGGAGAAGCTGTTGTTAAAACTGAATTGCTTGGTGATAATATGTTGTTTTTCAGGGTTGCATATAATTAATGTTACTTGATGTGAAGAGGACAATATTTAAATGAGAAAAATGCCTTAGCCTGTTTTGGAGAGCAGTGGGCATTTTGGTTTTAATTTAGTGCCAAGGAATTTGGCATTAAGTGGTTCAAGCTGCTTTCATCATAGTTGGGTTTTGCTTTCTGGACCTGTTAGTTCCATATACAGTATCAGGTTTACCTCACCGTTCACATGGATGTTCTCAGATAAGAACTGACATTGAGAGTGTGGGATTATGTGAGGCTAATTCATCTCCACTGCCTTAAGGTCTTGTGAACCCTTGTGTGTGTCCCCCTAAGATACCAGAACTCTTGTTTCAATACTACTTTGAGAAGTAAATTATTGAAGTAACATACTGTAGCGCTTGCTCTTTTCGAATGTGTCCTCTTCCCATCTTCTTCCAGAAGCACTTCCCAAATCTGCAGTGTTTAACTCCGAAAATGACGTTAAGGTCTTAGAGGGCACATGAGAAATTGTTGAGAAATGCACTTGCAGTACACTTAAGTAATTATACTTCTGGTAGCTACTAAAAATCTAATCCAGTCTGTGAGGATATAGCTTTTAAATAGAACATATTTGCCAGTAGTGTATCTGTATTGAAAGGTTTGAATTTTCTGATTTTCTGAATTTTCAGACCAGGGAGAAGCCCTCAGAGACCACCAGGTCAGAGCTCTGGCTGCCTTCCTGGCACAGGGGGGGCCTTTCCTCCTCAATATTTATCCCTCTGAACGTATTTGTTCCAAACCAGGACAAATATGGAAGGGGTAGAAGAGTAAACTTTCTGCTTATCCCCAGAATAGAGATAAGATGGATAGAAACAATTCAGGATTTTCACACAGAGAACAGCAGTGTCCTTCAACCTTGATTGAGCCTGAGAAACAATGAGAAGGGGTTTGGTTTCTGTACTCAGCTATATCTTAATCTTACCGGAAAGAATATCTGTTATTTGATTTTATGATCTGAATATCCACATCGGTGGGATGTTCTACATGTACTTGTTTATAGGTGTAATAACAAAAGGTTCTTTCAAAAAATCTTGTAGTATCTTCATGCACATTTTTTAAAAAGAATGTTCAAATCTGCATCTATCCTGCTTGCTTGCAATTGTGAATTTAGTTATGGTTGTGAAATGCTTTATCATCAAAAAGTTATTTTGACATAAATATGAAATTTTAATTTTATTTAAGTGTCTGAAGTTACTTGGAAATATATAGCATTTACACATTGTTTGATATTTAATTTACAGGTGGCAGATTTAGGATGTGCTGACTGCAGGCTTCTCTGGATGCTGAAGTTCTGCAGTTGCATTGAAGTGTTAGCTGGGTTAGATATCTGTGCAAGTGTAATGAAAGAGAAAATGTAAGCTCTTTGATTGTGTTTTAAGGTTTGTATTTGTCTTGACCTAGTGATGTGGTGTGTTAACCCTGACTGGAGGTCAGATACTCACCAAAAGCTGCTCTATCACTTCCCTCCCCAGTTTACAAGGGAGAGAAAATGTGACAAAAGGCTCCTGAGTTAAGGGGTGGGGGAAGATCACTCACCAGTTACCCTAGTGGGCAAAACAGACTCCACTTGGGGAAATTGGTTGAATTTATTATCAAAATCACAGTAGGATAATGAGAAGTAAAGCAAATCTTAAAAACACCTTTCCCCCCACCTCTCACTGAGTTTAACTTTATTCCCTCCCCACCAGCAGCACAGAGACAGGGAATGGAGATTATGGTCAGTTCCTCACATGTTATTTCTGCTGCTGCTTCATCCTCACAGAGAGGAGTCCTTCCCTGCTCCAGCATGAGGTTTTTTCCATAGGAGGTGGTCTTCCACAAACTCCTGCAGCATGAGTCCTTCCCATGGGCTACAGTTCTTCATGAACTGCTCCAGTTTGGGTCCCTTTCCACAGAGTGTAGTCGTTCGGGAACAGGCTGCTCCAGCAGCCTGCTCCAGGCCTGCCACAAGTCCTGCCAGGAAAGCCTTCTCCAATGGGGGCTCCTTTCTCCATAGGTGTCTGCTGGGAGCCTGTACCAGCACGGGCTTTCCCTCAGAAAACCCGGCCCTGTAGCCCCCTGATTAGCAAAACCTTGCCACAAAAACTAAATTCAAGTGGCATGTCACATTATTTCTTGTAGAGGTTTGAAAATCAGGGTAACTACAGAAATACCAGCTTGGCAAATGAAGAGCTCTGTCATTAGTTAAACTGGATCTGTGCCTGGGGACTCCTGGGCCAAAGGTGCCCAGGAGCACCTGGGCACCTGGTAATACCACCTAATGTGGTGATCATGGAAAGGCCCTTCATGTGTGCACATCTGACAAATACACTGTTTGTAAAAGCACTAATGCATTGTGTTGCTCATCTGTTGATGCTTATTATTGTCTTCAGAAAGATCAGTTTGGATTTTTTTTTAAATGTGCATGTTAACTCTTTTAGTCACAGTGGTGGGGACCTGGTTCTTGTTTATCTTTTTGAAAAGGGAAATATCTCGGTGTGTGGTGTCTGGTTTAGAAGCCTCTAAAATTAAAGGTTTATGTGATCTTCGAAGCATTGGTCAGACTGGTAAACATAAGTTTCTTTCTTGGAAGCTCATTAATACAATTTCAGTGAATATGTAGAATCTAGATGCTGATGTAATCACTTTCTCAAGAATGAAGAGAAGTAACCTTTTATATTTGAAATTTATTGGTTTTTGTCTAATGCAGTATTTCAGAATGAAATCTGCACATATACTTTGGTTTCTCAGTGTATTTCATCTGGAAAAAATAAGTAATATACTTATGTAAGACTTCCCCCAAACCCCTGCAAACCGTGTCTAAACCAGACTTATTGTGTGTGTAGATTGAACTACTATTAGATTTTACAAGTGATTTCCAAAGCATTTGAAAGTGTGGTGGAAATTTTTGTAAACATGAAGGACAGCTTCTGGGTCAACTTCTGCTTTCTGTCTTAGTGTTTGTATTGGATATTCTTTTTTATATGTATAAAAAATAGTTAACATAGTTAACATTTTTGTGATTTATGAGGTATCTATGTAGGGTGTTTGCTAGTTCATTTACATGCACAGTTAATCTTGTCTTATGGTCCTTTCCGTAACATCTTATTTTCAATACTTTTGTAGGCATATGTTGTCTCCTCTTCCTGCTGATTATTTGCAGCCGTCTGAAAGATCCCTGACTGTTACCTTGCATCATGGTTCCATTGCCCATAAAGATCCTTGCATGCTTGGTTTTGACTTGGTGACATGTATTGAACTGTGAGTATTGGGCCTACACTCTACATTTTTTTAAATTGTAGTTCAGTTTGGAATTTTGTCCATACTCCAAACAGACTTGATCAAACCTTTCAGGCAGAAGAGTAGAAGTAGAAAAGTACAGAGTAGAAGAGCAGGGTCTTCTAACTTGTGCTTAAATTAACCACACTAAGCAATTCAGGTGGTGCTTGTGTATGGTGGAAAAAGGATACTGATGAAAAACTGCAAAATGCAGGAGGAGATTTGCTTGGAACAAACCTCTGTGCTGCCACTTGGCCACAGTGAGAATGCTGGTCTTGCAGGGCTAAGTGTAAAGTTCCAGTAAAGTTACAGATAGGGGTTTGGGGTTTTTGTTTTGGCTGGTTGTTAAGATTAAAATATAGAGAGGTGTTTTTAAAAACAGACATTGACTTACTCTTTTCAGAATAGAACACCTGGAAGAATCAGAGCTGAAGAAGTTTCCTGAAGTGGTGTTTGGTTTCATGGCTCCAAGCATAGTTGTGATCAGTACTCCAAATTCTGAATTTAACCCTTTGCTTCCAGGAGTGATGTTACATAGGCATCCAGACCACAAGTTTGAGTGGAACCAAGCACAATTTCAAAGCTGGTAAGCTCTCTGAACGTTGTATGCTTACAGCTCTGGGTGCCCAGCAGCGTGAGAAACAAATGGCTGTGCATTTTCAGAACGATTCATTTATGGTGTTTGCTGTCAGTGAAGTGTCACCCCCTGATGTGGTGAAATGTTTCTTTGCTGTTAAGAGTAGCTAAGCATGTTCTGTGGATTTTGTGGTTTATGATGATTAAGTTGGCTCGCTTTTACTGTAACTGCTCTGCAAAAAAGATTTAAAACTTCTATTTACCTTTATATATCTTCATTACAATTAACGCATTTGAAGTGTAAGGTATTAATTAACCTTTTTGCATAATACCCTGCTATATAAATGCTTCATAAAACCCTAAGAAATGTGCTCACTGTGTATGGTGTGCAATCCAAGCACTGTTAGGCCAGACCTTTCTGTAAGAGTATGCAAGCAGATTTATGAAATAACCACAGCAACAGAGCTTATTGAATGAAGTTAAGGATAGTTTAGTGGATTGTGGCACAATAAGAAATTTTATGCAAAATGTATGTACATAACAGAGGGTTACATGAGATCTATTTTACTCTTAATATCAGTAGGTGTAATAAAAATAAAATAAAGGGGGATATCTGTCCTGTGATACCATTCAACTGTCAAGCAGTTGTGGAAGAAAATGTATGGTACAGTAAAGAATGCCATACCTCAATGGCCAACTCTTGGTCAGAAACTGTATCTTGGAAATTTTGCTGCTTAAATTGTTTCTGCCGTAGACTCTAAAGTATCCAGTGATATTTAGGTGTGTAGTTTTGCAAAACTTGAAGCATATATTTTTCCCTACATAATGATACTAAAACCTGCCTGCATTATTAGCTAAAGGATGAATACCTTAGAGACCATTTCTATGACTTTAAGTAATTTAGATTCTGCTTTTAGGTATTTGCGAATTAAAAATATTGATATCACTGAAGGAGTAATTATATTTCTTTGAGCTGTAAACACATGGAAGTCATCGTGTTGTGAAATAGAAGTATTAAATTACTCTCTAAAATACATGAGAGATTAATTTAGTTTGCTACTTTTTCATGGAGAGTGATGCAGGTAGGTAGTGCCATTTAGTTCCATGCTCCATCCCTTTGTTCAGGCTGGCTGATGTACTACAAGATGATTTTCATTTAGATGTCATGTACCCTGTTGTAACCTTTATTAGGTAGACTTTATACATTTACAACAAGCCACACTTTTTTTTCCTCTATTAACTGGTTTCTTGTGGTTTTGGGGTGTGAATGTTTTTTATGGATTCTTCTCAAATACATTTGTTCTTGAAAATCACTAGCTTTTAGCTCACTTTTGATGCATTTAAGCCAGTGACTAAGCAACTGTGAGCATGAACATTCTATGCACATATTTTAGAAATAATGGTAATGTTTGGATAACTAAATTACTGATACTAAGTGATTCAGACTGTGGTAGGCATATGATTACAGCTGTGGTACAGCGAGTTTTGACAGCACTTATCTTCAGGCATGTGAGTATTAGAGAAATTATGCTCAAGCATTTGCAGGCTCAGAGTCTTGCTTCTGCTTTGAATGCATCTTTATCATGGAAAGATAAATATTTCATATGATTGGGATAATTTGTTTTCCTTAGGGCACTAGAAGTTGCCAGATGCTATGATTACTCAGTCGAATTTACTGGTGTTGGGCACCCACCAACAGGAATGGAGAATGTTGGGTTTTGTACCCAAATAGGTGTGTTTATTAGAAAATATCCTCAAACTGGTGAATCTCTTCAGTCTGAGAAACCCACTGAAGCAGTTTACAAAACAGTAAGTATTATTTTCTTCCTTTAGACATAGAAATAAAAAATAAAAATGTCTATGACTGCCTGTGAAAGTGTTGTTACCATGGACTACAATTGCTACCCAGTCTTAGCTCTGATTGTCACACACCATCAGATCAAGAGTCTCATTCTATGATTTGTGTTTCTAACTGTATAAAGGCCTTTAACATTTAGAGTTTTTGCTAAATAACAGTATTAATAACCAATCATAATATACTCATCCTTAGAATGAAAATTTTCCTTTCTGCCAGGTATTTTTGTTGTTTTTCCTTTAATCATTCACGTTATTGATCATGTAGTTGTTGGCAATTAGATTTTTCAAATACATAAAAAATAAGATAAAAAAGCATTTCTAGTTAAATGCCATGTGGTGTAAATAAATTTTTTTTCAGATATGACTCAAAGTAATAGTGCTAAAGTAAATAGATTGGTTGTTTTTTTTTCAATTTCGTGAGGCCTTAAACGATTAGTTTCAATGAACATAGTCGAGGAGTTCAGTTCTTTATATAAAAATATATATGTATCTCCTTGGAATCTGTGACCTGAACTGAAATACAAAGTGATGTTATGACTCTATCTTCTATAGTTTCCAAGCTATAAAAACATTTGTAATTTCTGTATTTGAAATTTCTATACATGTGAAATGTCACTTGTCATCTACTGCCGGTAATAGAATCATGAAGTGCTCTGTAATGCTCAACAAACTTAGAAATATGTCTTGGTGATGGATGTGTACTAGAAATTGCTTTCATTGTCTCCTGTTAGAGGGTCTTTAAGGAGGGAGTTTTGACATTGCTATACTTTGAGTTTAAACAAGAGTATTTATCTCATGTGCTTCTTATCAAACTAATTTTTATTATGTAACTAATTTACGGGAATAAATCAATCTTTCAAGATGTAATTGAAAAGTAGGAAATAATTATAGACAGTGGAACTTGATTGGTACCATGTTGGTATAAAGCACTTTCTAGTGAGCTGGTGAGAATGAGTTTGTCTGCCTAGTTTCCTTAATTGCCTTGGAGTATAGCTTGGTGTGGAACATACAGCTCCACAGGTTTTGATGCAGGCATAAATTTTTAGCATCCCTGCTGCTGTGAGAGCATATTTCATGTTTTATTCTGAAAACAGAATAAATGACATGCTCTAGTCCTGGTTTCAGATGCCAATTCAGAAGAAGTTTAGTTTTCATAGCTGTGGAACTATCACCAGAGCTTCATCCTAACTAATGTGAAAAGTAAGAGAATGATTAAAAAGAACTAAAAAATTGTAGGGCTTCACCTTGCCCAATCTACAAATGTAGCTTGCAGGCATAAGTCTGTTTCTTTGGCGCTTTTTTTGAAATTCTGTCAACTGTCATTGTAATACATAAAATCAACTCATATTGCCTAGTTTTTGTTATCTGAAAATGTTTAATAATTTTTTATTCAATCCTGTTTTGCTTATGTTCACATTTTTGAAGCTTTTTTTATGACAAATGCTAAAATCTGAGCCTGTGATAAACATTTTATGTGTTCTTGTATGTTGTGAAGGTCTTCAAAGCAGTGTATCCAAGTCTGAAAGATGAGAAGTACTTGCAGAATGCAGTGGTCAGTGAAGTTATTTTCACAGCCCAAATCATTAGGCACCATTTCATGCCAAAACAGGAGGAGGAGGAGGAGGAGGAGGAGGATCCTGAGAGAAAATCAAAGTTCCAACCTTCAGTGGACTCTTTTTCAGACTATCTTGGAAAATTGGTTGTTGATAAAACCATGGAACCATTTGTCAGTAGAAATGAGGTCTATATACCTCTTGCAACAATCTTTTCTTTTCCCAAAGTAAATCGACTTTGTGGTACCTTTGAGAAGTTATGCAAACTCATTGCTGGCAGGGTCACCCTGAGCAGCGATGGTTCTGCTGTGGTGTTCACTACTGAACATGAAAATGAAGAGAATTAGGTCATA
>WEIV01018281.1:1699-33918 GCA_013390005.1 Calyptomena viridis
AAAAACAAAAAAAAAGTGGTAGAACAACATCATAGCATCTAATAAGAAAAAAAAAAAAAAAAAAAAAAAAGAAGCATGTGTGTAAGAGAAGCCATTAAAATCCATGAGTGCATACATTCTCATAGCTGTGCCAGGAACACTATTAGTCTTATTCCTGTCTTTTTAAGTTTGACCAAATGGAAGAATACATGTTACAAAAAAAATGTTAAAATGGATCCTTACAACAGTTTGTAGGATTTTTAATACTTCAGAATGCTTCTAATAAAACACTCACTACATTGGTAAATTTGTCATTAAGTCATTAATAAAATACATTCTAATCAACACCAATCACAGTTTAGGTTTATCTTCTACAATAATAGTTCAAAAATCCTTACCCTGCTTTACTCATTGATATGTAAGCTATTTTGTACCAGGTGTTCACTAGATGTAGCTGAAATACTAGATATAGCTGATACTTACTTTAATATTTATTGATTTTCTGATCAGCAGCATATGACTTGTTATTTGCTTATAAAAATATAGGAGATAAATTAAAACACCACTATTCTTTGCAATCTTTATTCTCTTTTTAGATTTTCTTTGCTTTTTATGGTATATTTTCATAGTTGATAATTTGGCATCAAGTCAAAAAAGTCGAACAATGTTTATCTTAGTATGTATTCATCTTTTGATCTATATAGAAAATGGCTGGTGACGTATTAATCACTTTTTCTTCTTTCAATGGATTTCTGATCAATATGGAAGTAGCAGTGGATTGAATACAGTGACCTTCAGTCACTATAGCATCATGTTTGAAATGCAGAAATTCACTTTCCTCACTAGCATGTTTATTGTGTGTCTTCCCTTTCTTATAGTTGAAATGAACAAAGGCAATATAAAGAACTACAAGATACATAGACAACTCTTTAACCAATATTATGAACACTTCGGACATGTTTCAAAAATGGTTTCTCCTCAATACAACCTTTCCTGTCCTTATCTCTTTCATCAAAACCTGAAAGAAATTGAAAGACAGGCTAATTAAACAGAAACATTCAGAGACTTGAGAGTATGGATTGAAAGACTAATTACAAGTTTTCAATACTCCCCTTTGTTTCTCTTTTCCATTTGTACTTTTTCTTCAGAAAAAGAATGGTCAATTTCTACTAGAATTAGTTCATAATGTTTAGTTTCTCATCCTACATTATAATTTTTTTCCATATCTTGATGTCTTTGGGGCTTCTACATCCTGTTAAGCAAAAAACAAAGTGAGGGAAATATGATTGTGTAAATTTGATGGAAAAGGCATGTTCCACTGTTCAGTTTTATAAATTATGCACAAATATTGACTTACGTATGCTGTAAGATCTCCTAGAATAGGGCCCCAGCATGTGCATCTGTTGAAAGAGTCTGCCAAAAAAAGTGTGTTTCAGCCTTCAACATGTAAAATATGCACATTCAATTACAAAAAATCATGACATCATTTCAAAAAGGTTTCAGTAACTTGCTGTAGTCCCCAGGAAGCAATAACTTGCGTGCCAACAACTCATGTAAGTTTTATGTATCTATTTAACTTGCTTAAACAACAACACAAAAAATAAATTAACATTACTGCACGACATTTCTGGTAACACACAATGCACTGGAATTCCCTCTGAGGAATGACCTTACATATAACAATATATATGCAAGCTTCTCTCTACTTCATGCACAATTTTGAGAGGAGTGTAGGACAAGCTTACAGGTTCAAAATGCTTTTATTTCCAGATGCTTTTCTTTTGGATGCACTTTTGCTTCAGTGTACTTGACAGTATTTTTCTCAAGCTTCCCCAAAAGAATCAAAATTATAACCCTGAATGTTTATGAAAAGGAATTCACACTTTGAAGCATTATTTTTGGCATTTTCTTTCTATTTAAGTTATATTTTGGGACTGAGCAAATGTTTAATATATACACATCCCTCTGAATAAGAATATGAATTTTCCTTTCATGGACAAAAGAAATGTCTTGTACTCACATTTGCTTTTCTTCTCAGTTCCACTGTGCCATTCCTATGTGTACTACAGTCCCTACCAAATGACTAGCAATAGAATAAGAACTCTACCTCATACCTAAAATAAATATAGATAGGCTGACCTAACCACAGGCATACTTTTAATGAACACAATTTTGAGTGTTTTATACAGCTGTAATCTAAGATTAGGAACATATGGTTCTGGTGGTAAATTAGCACTATGAAGATATATGGCAGTGAAAATTTCATGACATTTTCAGAACACATAAAGTACCCGGAGCTTAGATAAATTCAGACCTAACTCATTTTGAAACATGAAGGTTGTAGCCTTTTCAAAACAAGTCTGAATAATGATAACACTATAATGATTTATTGAAGCTCTTATGAGGAATAATAAGGAGAGTTTTAAATTATCATCTGTGTTACTGTTTCATCTGCATGGGAATCATATAGAATTAGGTTTGAGAATAATAAAGCTTCAGCAGAAACGCCAAACGATTACTGGGATAGAAAGACAAAATCCTGTGAAACCATTTAATTTAATTTCATTAGATTTTACTTTCTGAGAATATTTACTGAGAGGACAAAAAACAATGGATTTGGAAGGCGGCTTTGTCTTCAAAGCTCCGTCTGCATGAGTACAGTTCTGGATCTATGCATGCAGAGCACTACACCAACACAGCAAGGATGTTGCTGTGAAAAATTCCACCCTGATCAGACTTAAAAGGTACCTTGTACACATGTGCTTCAGAAAGCCTTTTTCAATTTAATTCACATTTTTCAAAGATCTGTATTTTAGAAACACAGAGCATATAAACCAATCCAAAACCAATTTTGGACACCTGCTTCCTAAAGCAAATACTTGATAGGAAGCAGAATTTAACAACTAGCTGTGAATTGAAGCTCGTGTGTTTGAATGATGGGACAAAGGATGTCTTTAAAGGCCCCTTATGGCTCAAAGACTTTACCATTTAATTTAGATGAGAAAAACAGAGGATAAAATTAAATGTATCATAAACATACAATTGGTCTCTGCTATCAATGCCTGAACGTCAGTATTTGTAGAAAATGTGGGTCCATTGGGCAGACTAAGCTTTGATCAAGCAAAGAACTGTTCTGCAGGAGCTATGAAATACCAAACATTTAGATTTGATCATGTCTGTCTTTCAAGCATTAAAAACTCCGTTTGTTACTTGTTGGTAATAGTTACTTTGGAAGAGTCAGACAAAACCTTTCCTTTCCTTTTTATAGGTCTGAAAACAAAGAATGGGATCATATTAAAGGTGATGGAAAGACAGATTTCATAGGATCAAATCCAGGTATTTTGCCCATATTCTCTTTAACCTTGTTTAATTGAAGCATTTTA
The DNA here is from genome assembly GCA_013390005.1 of Calyptomena viridis. NCBI lineage: Eukaryota > Metazoa > Chordata > Aves > Passeriformes > Eurylaimidae > Calyptomena > Calyptomena viridis. Next base: position 5,062 of record WEIV01018281.1, read on the forward strand.
AATTAATCTTTTTCAGAAATGGCTGAAGGAATTCATATCTGGAATTTTTAATTCTCAGCCTATCGTGAGGGGAAAAAAGAATAATATTTAGAACTCTCCCTACTTGTCAGTAGAATGAAATTTGATGAGCAGAAAGTACAGAAAATCTGAGAGAAAAAACCCAACCATATATGCATGGAAAATATTTCCTTCACCAAAATTTTACTGAATATTTTTTTAACGAAAGCCATGATCTAAACCAAATGGAATCAAATTAACCTGTCTCTGAAGAGCACTCATAGGGTAGGCCCTATTGCAAAAGACTAAATCCATTTTTTTCTTAAATTTTCAGAACTATGGTATTTGCACATAATAAATATGAGGCCAGTTATTGCCAAACAGATGAAAATTTTATGGAAGTACCACAGTTAAACAAAAATCACATAAATAGCCTTGCAACTATAGAGCACTCAAATTTAGTAAGAAAATTATATGCATACAGATAAATAAACCCAAGAATTTTAATATTCTGGAAATAAAGACACAAAAGATTGTGCTATCCCATTAATATCTATCAAGACTTCTATCACACTATGAATGAAAGTGGTATCTGAGGTAGTGTTAAAAAGAGATACAGGGAAAGTCAGAGAAAAGGAGAAAATATGAGAGGGAGAAGGTTAAGGCCACTCTGTATATACCAAAAAGGCCACTCTGTATATACCAAAATAATACATTTAAAAATTGCAAGATATACTACAATTTTTTTCCCCTTTATGATGAGACCTGAAGAATATTGCTAACTACATATCAAATGAGCAGCCCATCTGGATGTAGTAGCAAAAATATGATGAATTGTGGAAGTGTGATGTAAGCTGTAGTTACTGTAGCAATTTTTTTTTCTCTGTAGGCAGATGGCAAAAAAAATTGTTAGTGAGATGAGCTATAAATTCCTTTTGTACTAGAACTCTGACCAAGACATAACAAGTCTGGATTCTTAATTAGATTAACCTACAGAATCCTTGGACTAATAATTACTGTTTTATTTCCATCTCTCAGAGGCGAATTTCTTTCAGGAGCTTTGAAGAGTATGATCCTATTAATCCATCTGTCAGTAGCTTTTTTAATATTGAAGAAAATAAATTTCAGTTATTTTAATAACTAATTAAGAACTGAATGGGAACATAGGTAAAGAAAACAATTCAAATTGAAAACATGAAATTGAACGTTGAAAGTTTGATACAAAAACTACTAACAGTAAGTGTTCTTGCCACATAAACTTTGAAAGGAGTGTATGCGAGAGGGTTATTCTTAAAGTTTTATACTTTGCATTTTTACTGGTTAACATTACTTGAAAAGTAAAAAAAAAAAGAGCCATATTCTACAGATAAAGATAGCAATCAATTTTAAATATATTCCAAAATTTTGAAAAATAGCTTTTGCAAGTCTCATGAAAATTAATCCAAGTTTGAGCACCCAGGGGGTCAAAATCTCATGAGCATAAATAAAATAGGTGAACCTTTTCAGTCACTGAGAAGAAAGTGTAAGTGAAGACCTGGGTAGCAGTAGAACTACTTAGCCCAATGTTATCAACCTGATTTCTGTTTTCTAGCTTTTTAAAAAACTCTTAAGGTGATTCTGAATGTTTCAAGATTACTTGCACAGAGACACCTCTTTCGGAAAGCTTTCCCAGAATTCCACTCATTTATATAAAAATTTTCAGTTGTAAGAGGTTATATTCATACTTTCTCCCTTACTCTGATTATTTTTGAGGAATTATATTCTGGCAGAAATCTTTACAAGGTTTAGCAATGACAATAGCTTCTTGGAGAAGAGTATGACACTAAGATCTGAAGATCCTGGATCCATCTACATCAGAATCAATTTAAAAGTTGACCACTGAGAAGCATCACTGAAGATATTAAGTAATTAGGAACTGCATGGTTCCAGAGATTAAAAAAAAAAAAAAAGAAAGTAGATGTTACATGACTAGGAAGTAAGGCAAATTTTTAGCTTCTTTACTGTTCTTTTGGTATTATGAGGGTGACTTTCTACAAGAATAATTCAGATTTAAATAATAGATCAGTGTAACCTCTGCTATAAACACCTAACTTTATAGCTAGTGGAATTTAATTATCAAAATCAAAACAGTAACTAAGAAATTTGTACCTATGATTGCACAGAGAAATGGTGTACAGTAAAAAGTAATTACAAGATTAACTAGTATACATATGCCCTGAATGTTTACTGTTAGATGTCATGCACTGATGTCCTTTAGATGGTTATTTGCATGCCGCAAGATACACGTGACTACTACAATGGAGATAAACAGAGCCCATATGGAAGTCCTTTTAGTTATTATGGTTACAATGAAGTAACAATAGTATGAATTGATAAGGAATATTCTTTGTCTTTCCTTAGGTCAGGTATTTTGTAAAATATTTTACACAGCGACTTGGTTTTGTATTTAAGAACAGCTGTATGTGAGAGTTTTAAAAAGCACGTTACCATGGAACCGATCTCTTTCCACTCAAGAGGCTGAGCAGACATGACAGGAAGGCATGGTCCAAAGCACCTTTCTACTTTAGAAAACTAAACAAACACCAAATTCTGGATTAAATGTACTTTTTTTTTTTAACCAAAACAGAAAGCTGATTTGTACTTTGTCATGGTTTGACTCTGNTAGTAGCAGAAACAGTTTAGAAGGTTTACAAACTCCAGCTCGGGGCCCAGAGTTCCTTTTAAATGGAAGCCAGTATTAGGTTAACTTGGAACTCAAATTCTGTGAGCTGAAAAAGATCTAATTGTTTTATAACTTAAAAAATGAAAATTTATGTCATATACTAGAAAAAAAACCCCTTTTAAATACCAAGAATTTGTATTTTTAAAACATTCAGGTGTCTTTGATGACCCAACACTAGAACTACTTCAGTGTAAAGAAAAGTTAAAGATACATGCAAAGACGTAGAAATAAGTAAAAATCTTGCCTGCAGTTTGGAAAGAGGCATTAATAAGCACTTCTCTAGAGCTTCATGATTCTGTGATCACAAATAGAAGAAAACTTGGGTATATTTGAATATATGATCACTAGTACTTAAGCATTGCTCCAATTCCCTTAGTACATAAGGGAGAAAGAGGATCAGAGGAACACAAAAATATATAGCAGAAAATGGTGGCAAGAAGTTTCAACAACTGTGCTTTCTTCATTGAACTACACTTTGACAGAATAATATACTACTGCCTCACTGGGTGGCCCCTATGTTATACTTTTAATAGTTTTTATGCCTTCAAATATAATTTTTTTAAGCAATATTTTCTTTAATTTATATGATTAGCCAAACCAGAAGCTGCAAGGATAATATTTTTTAACTTCCTTTCTGATGAATAATAAATGTCACATAGGAATTAGAAAGTAGGATGTAGTCGCATGTGCCATCTGCTGCATATGGGAACAGAAGAAAGATATTAGACTTTAAATTAGGGGTTTCTTTCATAGAAACTCAAAGATGAAAGGAAACCATGCTGATCAGTTGGAAAATAATACTACTTTCTATCACCCATCAGAAATCTATCAGTGCTTAGAAAATCTCAATATATGACAAGATACTCTTGAGACCTCTCTAAGGAAAATACACAAAGTCTATTTAAAATAGAAATTAATGTCTTTAATGTCATAGTCTTCTGATTATTTACTTTAATTTCTTTTCTTTTTCTTCTAGATGCCTAAGGCTTACTATAGTAAGATACAGGGAGACACTCCTGAGGTAAAATACAAAACCTTGCATGCTGCATTCCCATGGTAGCTGACTATTTGCAACAGTAAGAGAGCTACACATTTACATAAAAATCCACTTACCTAAATGAGAGACAGTGGATCCATTACTATTAGTTCTGCTTATTGGGTTGGAACCAGCTAATGTGTGTGTGTTGACAGAGAGCCAGCCCTGCAGCCTCAGAACTCACACGGCTGCAGCCCTGTGGCAGCCACAGGCTCATGGAGAGCACATGGTAAGGCTGTCATCAAAAGGCCAGGCTGGTAGCCCACCCACTCCATGTCCCCTGGACCCCTGACCCAGCCTCTGATGGGCTACACCACCCCTGACTCTGGGCTGGAAGGTGGTGAACCCTCAGTGAGCCAGAACACCCACCTGGGAGGAGTGGCCACAGTAGCCAAAGCACATAAATACAGGATCATATGTCTCCATGTTCTCTTCCTTTCTGACCATTACCATGTAAGGTACTCTGGCAATAGCTATTTTTCTTTTATTCTTCTCCCTTTGTTTACTCCTCTCTTTCCTGTCTTAACTCCTATTTCTTCTCTTAATATCTTTTCTTTCTGTATTCTTTTCTTTACTCTAAATCTTTCAGGCAACTTAAAACCAATGGGTTACATTTTACTGAGCTGGTGTGATTTGCTTAGTGCTGAGTAATTTGGTGAAGTGCTTCTGCCTTGGTTGTATGCTATCTCTGTAAGACTTTGACCAAAAAGTTTATTTTCCCACTAAATTAAAAGTAAATCTCTTGGAAAAGTATGTCACCATTTTCTCTTCACGCAGTTTCAAGGTATTAACAAACTAAAAGTCTTTCCAAAAGTTCGATGGACAAACTTTAAAGCCTTAAATGTATTTTTTAAAGTAATACTTCCAGTTAAGCTTGTGGCTTTGGGACTGCTGTGGTTTTGCACTAAAAAAACCCAACAAACAAACACTATCCATATTTTCTCTGAAGTGGAAACTGTTAGTGTGCCCATCACTCTGTGTAAAAATTTTCATTCCATTCATCTACTGTTCCAGATAATCTATACAATGAAAGTTGTTTCTATCTGTTTCAGCTGCACACTTGATCTCAGCTGTAATTAAAGAGTCAGATGTTGACCCAACAATGTGACATGGATTAGGCCTGTCTACAAGATGGCACATCCATGAAATATAATAAGGAAAGAGGTGGCTGACAGGGATGACGTCCTCTGGGAGATGGAGGTGGCCCCAGCATTCTGAGCTGTTCAGTACCTTCTCAATCCCTTCAGTTCCAAATATCACTTTCTGTACAATGAGACCCAGGTGAGCTCTTCTACATGATAAGAAATAGCAGATATTCCAGGTTATGTTTCTGGCTCCTACTTATAATTTTATAATAATAAAAGAAGTACCAAATTACATTATCTTCTGCTTTATCATTTATTGGTTGAATGCTACACACAATTTTTAGTTTAAATAGTTTTTAGATACTAGTCTATTTAATATCAGATACTAACATTTATAATACAAGAAAATTAGGAGTGAAATAATGGAAAGATAAGCAGGACAAGAGTGCAATTATTTTGAAAAAGTAGTAGAAATCAGCTTCAGAACAGTTGGTCATACATGATAAATAAATTTGCTGAAAAAAATCCCTTACAAGACAGTATTTTAATATTTATTATTACCCGTAATTCTACAGAGCCCTGGAAATGCCAACCTGGGATTGTGATGTCTTTGTTGTAGAGCTTTAGTTAAATGTTTTAATTTAAAAATACATTATAAGCAGATGTGAGAATGACAAATGGTGTCTCAAATTGGATAAAATTAGTCAAAAGTATCTAGTGAAACTAGCACTTTCTTCTACACAGTGTTTATAGTAAGCTGGTATCACCATACAACCTACATAGAGTAATACTATACATGAAGAGTTGTGAGAAACAAAAGTTGTTACAAGAGAAAATTTAGAACTATGGCAGTATCCATGAAAATACCACCAATGCTATAAATTTGAACTTTTAACTTTCTCCTTTTTTTTATGCACATTTCTGTGATTTTTTGGCTCAACACTCAACTAAGACACAGGTGTCATGGCACAAATTTAGGCTGTAAGATAACTCCAGACAACTCACATTCTAACTTTCAATTCTGTCTACATTCCTCTCTGAGACAAAACCTATGTAAAGTTCTGGAGATAATTTGCTTCAGAGACTCCTCCTTGCAGATGGCATCCGTAAAAGGATAAAGCTACGTCTGGATGGGCTATTTCCAACCTTCCAGCATTAAGACATTATTTCAGCAGGCCTTCTGCTGCAAATACCCAGCACTCTCTTTAGTGGCATTGCTGGACATACCATGCAACCTTAGGGTTACACTGTAATGTAACAGTCTTCAAGCTCCCTGAGGAATGATTTCACAAACAACAAAACCACCTGACTTAAAGGCTACAAGGGCATCATGAACAGCTCACATGAGGCCTGGACTAAGAGGACTTGGATATGTGAAAGTAACCTGCTGGCTTTAGAGTGACTCACCCTGGAAAGTTAGGGCATGAACCACTCAGTTCTCTTGCCTGTGGAGGAAGGGGCCACACCTTGAGGAAGAAAATTTTATCAGCATAGCTGTAATAAAGTCTACTAGTATTTCCTCTTATATTGACATCTACTACCATGAAATATAACCAATCAGAATTCATTAGAGATTAAAAACCTGTATGTGAAGGGAAATTTAATCTGGTGAGCTTTATCTGCTTCCATATGCTAATTAAAATATTATGAAATATTACAAGAACATCAACCTCTGCTCCCTGCACAGTTTTCCAGTAAATATTGACTTACAGTCTGCTGATACTGAATACAAACAAACAAAAAAATTGCCTACAGCTTCAAGAGGAATATTCTAGTGGAGGAGTTGCCTCCCAGCTGCTCCATTAGCAGGAAGCATGACTGTGTAGAAAACAGGGTTGAGAGGATCACTATAAACTGCTGTTGGAGCCTATGAGCTATTACAGAAAGTAAGAAGCATCCCAAACATCACCACTGTTCCATTGCTCAGTCTGCTTTTCCCAACATCACCACAGAAAATAAACTTGCAGAATTGAAAAGGTCTCCCTTGTCTTATCCTGCAGAGAGAATGAGAGAGCCCAACACACTTGGACTGGGAGTGTAGAGATCCCACCCACATGAGCTGGGGAGTAGCTGTCCTATGGGCAGCTGACAAGGCCAGTACTTCTCACCAGTGCCCAGAATAGGTAGGATGAGACCAATGCTGTCTGAAGGACATGCCTTTACAATGAGTTTCTTGAGTTTACATACAACAAAATCTATTCCCAGAGCCTGACAGAAACAAAAGCGACTTGAGAGATGGAAGTCTGACAGAATTATATTCATGTTTCTGTGCAGAGCTATCAAAAAATATTTGGAAATTCATACAGAATCAAACATTGCTAGTATTTTCTGAAGCTATAGCAGTCTTAGAATCTTAGTTGTGTCTTTTCATGTAATAAATTTTGTTAGCTGGCAAGCCAGGCTCCACTCTTTTGTTCACTGTTAGTTATTATCCAGAATAGAACATCTTAAAAAAATGGGAAAATATTCATTTCTAGGCTGATTTTTTTCCCAAAAAGCAAGCTATAAGGAAGAGGAACAGGTCAACAATTCAAACATTTATCTGTATGGTACTATGTGTGTATGGCACTTACCTAGTGAAGGTAAGACAAGGTATACTAGAAAAACATGGTTTAAAAGTCAGTATGCTGTCCTTGTGTTCTGTTGATGTTCACTGCACAGTCATTCCTCACAGAACATCCTGAGCTCATCAGTGTCCTACATGGGGAGAGAAAACAAGTTGTATTGAAATACATCATGTACTGCAGACTCCACATGTAGTTTTCACAAGAGTCTCCAGCTTCTGCTGACATGGCTCTGATTTTGACAAGATAGGTCAATCCAGTTCAAAAGCTGGAACCCATTATAGAAATCCTTCGCGGTAAATATGTGGGCAAAATGAACTATAATGGAATACAAATATTTTTGAGCAACTGTTAAATGCTGGGGTTGGGCCAAATGGACAGTTGGCCTGGGGCACCAGATTTTTCATAGGCACACGTATTGTTAATGAGCACTTAGCCTATCTATCTGTTACCTTCAATCACTCATGGGTGCCTCCATTCTGCCTCCAGGATGTCTGAGCTGAGACGTCTCGCCACAGCTTAGCAGCAGGAAGCCTTGATGTAGCCTCGAAGATGAGGGAAGGCAGCTGCAGATGAATGAATGCATGAAACTAGATAGTGATGCAGACAGAAGCAGAGTGTGCATGTTACCATCTTGTAGGTTTCTATTGTTTTGTCCTGGTCAAATAACAATCTGTCCTCTCTGTGTGGGAGGATATGGTCCCAAACAGCTTGGATATAAAAGGGCAAGGTAGCAGAAGGGTTTATTCACAGTTGACAACTCTGATCTTGCTATTTTCTTTCCTTTTTCCTTCTGTTCAACTGCTTCTAGACTTTTGCTTTATGCTTTGTGACTTCTCTCAAAATGAATTTCTTACAATTTCTGTCTACTTCTAAAAAAACTTTATTTAATTATACTAATACTTTCTATTGAAGTGACATGTAACTTGTACAGATGTCATCAGTTCTCAATAAATAGATTGTATTTGGCAATCTACGCAATCTTCCGATAACAAGCAATGTTGTTCAGTGAAAACTGAAGATAAAATAAATCTACAGCTCTGGGCCTTGCCTAGGTAGGACAGTTTCTTACTCATTTTGATACTATGTCTCTTCCAGCAACATTCTACATGGAAAAGACTGGCAAACATTAAACCAAGCTCTTAATAAGCCACCACAAAAACACCCAATTCCAAAACACAATCCTACAAGTGACCCATTCTGACCTTCCGAAAATTTGTTTTCAATTGAAAACAATCACCAGTTCAGGCATGCAGCAGGCCTACCTCCTCATGAGTTAGGCATTCCCTCAGGGAAAAAACCCCAACCCAAACCCACAACAAACCCCCCCATTAAAAGCAGCACATGTGTTTGTATATTTTAACTACCCAATACTACTTAATAACTACATTTTTATTATTCAGTCAAACTTTAAACACACAATTACATGTAAAGAATCTACATCCATCAAGTTTAGAAGCCAGGTGTTTGCCTGAATCCCCCAAAAATCACAGTATAGATAGAAAACTGAGAGGACAACTGAGTCCCAAATAAAACTTGTGTGCACTGTAAGTCATATGACAAGTAATTATTTGACTGCTTTTATCAAAGATGAAAAAAACATTCTTTTGTAATGAATAGTAATGACCAAATAATCACCACCATTTATTATCCTGGTTTTCGACTTATATAAGAATAGTTTCCTCAATCTATTTGTTATTTGACAAAAGCAAAAAATTCAATAAATGAAATCTAATGAGCAATTTAAAACATTGATCAGTTTGATCACTTGTGGACTTCCACGTGAGGTCAAATAGGAAATATCAAGTTATTTCAATTATTTAATTAGAGTGATATGAAAGTGCATTTTGGATGAAAATCACACACGGAATGAAGGCATCCTCAAATTTCAGAAAAAGAAGCAACTCAGAAGGGTTCACTAGCCTTACCACAGGCTAAATACATTACGAAGCAATGTTTGAAATCTGGGCTGCACGTTTAGCAATACTAGGGTGCTGGAAATGGCTTGTGGATGTGAACTTCAGTGAGTATTGTATATGATTTAGTAATCTCATATCTTGGGATTCAGTACCTTATATATCTATCTAGAGGAATAGATGGTCAGATATAAGACAAAATTTTAGAGGACCAATGGTTATGATGCGAGAAATTATGTGCAATTCTCCTCCCTAAATCTCTCTAGTTCCCTAGTTTTCTCTCTGGAAATGGTTGCTGTTTGTTTGTTTGTTTGTTTCTTTTTAACTCAAAAAACTTGGTGTGCTTATCAATTTCTGTTAAAAAAATCTTCATGGAGTAAAAGAAGCAAAATTATATCATAAAATATCTTGATTGTGGTATCTTTATCAAGAGAAATGACCCTGTGGGAGACTGTTGGAATTTTATTACAGACTTTTTTATTTATGCTGTATTGAATATTTGCCCTGGTTTCTCTTACATAAAGACTGAGACTTCTGCACACTGAAAGTCTTAAATGTCATTCTTGTATTGCTTTACCACAATTCACTACTTGAAATTTATTCTATTTTGTTCATGGTGTATGAATTTTCTATGCACATCAGCCATATTTATTGGGTGCTTTTTTGCAAGGCTCTCATTGGCATCTCTCCCTCCTTCCTGCCCTTATTTATTAAATTAGGCCATGCAGCATGGTAAAGGTGTGAACATCAAGTTATATTCATTTGATAGCTCCCAATTAAGCATTCAGCTGCTGCACTTGAGAATAATAGCCATCCAGGAAGCCTCTGAAAGCAAAAGCAAGGGGAGAGGCAGACAGAAGGCTCCTTACTGCAGCAGTCCTCATGGATGACCTGTTTTAAGGAATCATTGGGAGTTGGCATTGATCTATTGCAGAATAGAAAGCTGACTGGTTAATGAAGGCATCAGTGGGAGTATGTAAGACAAAGGTTTGGTGTTCAGTGTTTTGACACAAAGTGCAGTAGCAGTGAATGTCATGTTAAAACTACACCTCTTAATGGCTATATTTTATTTTCTTAAATGTATTGAGTAAGGTAAGAAAATAGATGAAAGACAAACCAAAAATAATACCATTTGGAAGGAATATTAGTGTGAATACAATGCAGTAGGAGTTAAATTAACTGTGAGTACCTGCTGAGTTGTATGAAATGGCTGTTGAAGATAATTCTCATTGTAACACATAATGGTATTATCGATTTACTTGATACATGGTTAATGAGTGCAATTTTTCAGACTCTTTGAATACAATAAATCCTGTTTACTCTTTTAGTGCAAACCTGCCTGCTGTCTATAGTTCTACTTTCCTTTTATTGTGTCCTCATTGTTCATTCAAATAGGCCTACTCACATTCCTTCACAGGACTTGATAACACATTCTGCAGGAGCACCTGTGTGACCTTTTTATTACATCTCTGTTATCCTTTGTGACAGTCTAGTGGGAAATTCAAGAGAAACTAGCAGCTGAATGGCAGGGCAGCATTAACCCCTTCAGGGAATGCACTTTCATGAAAACATTATGACACCACAGCATAGAAACATGATGTCATGTCAGGGTCAACCAGGAAGGTCATTATGAGGCTTGAAAACGCTGAAAAGGTAAAGAAAGAATTTGACAGAATGGAAGTAACTCAGCAGTAAAGCACAAAAAGGAGTCAAGGAAGCTTTTAAATTTTTGGTCCAAAATAAGCTACAAAGGCAGAAGGGCTTTGGACTCTGAAAGGCACCGTCTACCTCGTGGTCACTCTCATGGTGAGCAAGGAGTCAAGATCTTTCCTGACACAAAATGGATTGAGGGTAAATTTAATTTTCATTTTCACCAGACTGTTGCTTTTATTCTCAGGGGTTTTAGACTCTGTGTGATTAGGAGAGAAATTATTAGTGAATAACAAATTCTATTTTACAGTGTATATATTTCCCTGTCATTCAACTGCCACCCTGATTTCCCAGATTAACTGCTTTTCAAAACACCAAAGTGAATATTCAATGTGTATTTATTCATATTTTTACTGTACTAGTATCTGGCTATCCTCTTCTGTACACACACAAAAAAAAGAACAGTATTTAAAAACCCTGCATTGAAATGCATGTTAAAAATGCATGAGCAAGTTGTCTTCCTTCATTTAGGCCACTATGTTTTCTGTGTCTTCACATGAATTTGAGCCTGGAAACTGACATGAGCTCTGGGCATGGGAGATCATTGGATATCCTTTTACTTGTTTCCCAGGTTTATCATGCGTAGAGAAAAGAGTATTAGAAACTAGAATTCTTAAAACTATTCATGTTTGTATCCAAACACATGACTATGTTTTGTGTTTAAATAATCTCTCCTTCTTCCAGATGTTTGTCTTGATGTGGCACATTACCAGAGTTGCTGCCCTTTCTCAATGGTGGTACCCTTCATTGCAGCATACAGGCATTTCTTAATAGTCTTCAATTCCATAAAATACTTCCGAAATGAAGAAAAAGAGAGTACTCAGGACACTTTACGTTGCTTCCTCCAACCCCTCCAAAATATTTATGATATCTAAAGGTTCAGATGACTTCTGACTGCTCGGCAATCACATCTCGGACTGAATGCCTGTTGTCCTTTTTTCAATAATCTGTGGTTCTCAAATACTAAATAAAAATAATAGATAAATAGAAAGTTAAAATCCTACTCCTACTCCTGCATGACCAAACCAGATTTTTAAAAGAATCCATGAGTTCAGTACCAGTAGAGAATTTTATAGAATTGATTATAAAAATTATTTAAAAATAGAATCTATTTCAGTACTTAAAAAATTTCTGCTTAAATATGCCGTTAAGTTTTCATGCATGAACCTTGTGCTTCCCTTTCCATTCATTATATTATCTGTTTTAATTACCCTTCATGAACATGTGAATACATTTTTGAGCTGATGTCCTATTTAATTCCATCAATATTTTCTGTCAGATATACAATTACAGAGGAAATATCGTAATTTCTCTATTGCCAGTTATCTCAGATCCAAAGGCCATACAGCTTATTGTTTGAACTGCTTTTTTTTTCTGTTCTTTTGCAATGCCATTCAAACTTCATTTCTATATCAATGTATGATAAATCATCAGCCATGAAAGTCGTAGTAGTAGTAACAATAATATCAACAATAACACTAACAATAAGAGTAATAATAAAAATGTGGTCCTTTCACATTTATCTACTGCATGAAGTACTTTATTCTTGGAAAAATACTACTGAAGATGTGAGGTTCTCTGTTCATGAAACTCACGGGGATTTTCCTGCATGTACTGTGAGCACATAGCTTTAACCATTTCCTTTCTCTTGCCAAAGTTAGATTCTAAGGAAACAGTATTTCTTTTTCCCTCTTTTAAGAGGCTGATGTAACAAGGTAACAGTAAAAATAGAGTGTCCAAGTTTAACTGAAGAGAGTAAAGGCTACGTCAATCAATAAGGGGGTTTAACTATCACAGGGATTTCCTCTGTGGACCTTTTGTTCTGCTTGGATTTATTTCTGTCCATATTCCTCTTATCAACCACATTCCTACAGGCAATATCTTTTACAAATTTGTCATCAAATAAAACGACCAATTTTCCAAGGGTATTAGTCAACCAAAATAAAAAAAAAAAAATTTCAAGTTCTGATCTGTTTAAGACAACACTCTTCTGGAGCTGTGATTCTAATTTTTACGTACATACCACCACTGCAATAAACTGTCAACTTTGACTCTAGTCTCAAGTGCACATATAGATCTTGACTTATTTATAATGAGTTTTTCTCTTAAAAATTAGTCACGCCCTGGGCTTACTTTGATGCTAATTAAAGGTTACAAAAATGTGTTTGATAACTGCTTCTATTTGTTCAGACAGCTGAAAATGATTAATGACAAAATAAATAAAAGACTAGGGAAGTAATCTTGGAGTTCTTCATTATTTGTGACCTTCCATGAGAGTACTTCTAGTTATCTATGCAGATGAGAACATAATAATTAGTTGTAGGGTTTTTTTTGCTTATTTATGTCTTAGTTTCCTGGTGGGCTTAAGCAGGGTTTTTTTCATAAGCAATACTTTTCTTGTCAGAAGACCAATGACAAAGGTATGAATTAATTTCAATACACCTACTTTTAAATGAGACACTTTTTTTTAAATTTTGTTAAACTTTTCCATAAGAAGTAAAGGCATGAGAANGGGGAGAAGAAAAAACCAAACCATCTCAGTTGAAATTCATAGTCACTAAAGAGAAGAAAGTCAACTTCTACTTTTCAACAACGATTGAAATACAGACAGATTACAAATATGTTGCATCTCTGAAGAAACTAGAAGAAGAGGGTACACCACCCCAAACCCACCCCTGAATGACACAAATCTGTTTTGCACTGTGCTCAGGTTACAGGCCCCACAGGCACAGGCTGCTTGTTCACTGAGTGATGGAGTGGGCAGATGAGCGACATCACTGTGAGGGTGACGGAGAACACTCTCTGAACAGCTGGTGCTACCTTCTTTTGCACTTTTGTGCTGCCCAGGGCACGAGGGCCCTCACTGCCTCGTGCTCCAGAGCACGTCCAGAACCTATGTCTGAGTCTGGGCTTGCACCCAGATATGTTGGATATGGGATAACTCTAGGCTCAGGTTTATGACTTAATTTAAAATCCAACTTTTATATATATACATACACCCATATAATCCTGCTTTCCAAGATGCTTTTATCATGATCATCATAAGGGTATGTAAGCATTAAAACCCCAAGCATCCAAAGTGGTTTCACACAAGTTCAGTCATCCCATAATGAAACACATTCACATAAAGAGTGACACTCAGCCATGAAACTACCAAATAACTTGTCCAAGACTTTTAGAGAAAAAAAGTCTGTTTCAAAACAAGAGGTATTTAAATTCTTCCAAGCTTGACAATGTCTGGCTTGCTCTGTAATTATAATTTAGCAGACATCGGGCCAGAGGGTAATTTTTCCCTCATGTTTCCCTGATAAAAATTAACAGTGAAGTCAGAAAATATCCAAATTTTCTCTTTGTTAAAAACCTGAAAAATACAGTTACCTGATAGGAACCAACTCTTTAATGTAATTTATGAGTGTAAAAAAAATATTGTATATATGATTATAACCTAAGAAACATAGTACCAACAAAATGTTATTTTTAATTTATTTTTAAATCACTTTTTACTTTAAATTATTAGAATGTTTCAAAATTATTAAAAAAAAAATAACCTAACCCAACCCCAAACCAAATTCAAGATCAAAGACTACTTTTGCTAAAACTTTACTGGCTTTAAAGTGAACTGAAAGCAATTGATAGGAAAAAAATGAACAATGGACATATGTTCAAGCAAATGCAAAAAAAGAGATTGGAATATATGGGATTTTGATTTATAGCTAAACAACTAAAGTAATTTAAATATAAGAGGAGCAAGAGAAATTCCAAAATTAATTTTTAAAAGAATTGTTTTTCAGTGGAGGTGACATTTTAACAGATACAGAAAAGGCAGAAGAACTGAAACATTTTTCTTAATGTAATTCAGAAGTAGCAAGTTCAAATATGCATATCAAAGGAAGGGAGTATATCTTTCCAGCCCATCAGTAATTAAGAAAAACAAACCCTGGTAACAGGAACAGGAAGGAAATAAGAATGTTAAATAGTTTGCACTGAAGTCTCATTGAAGAGATAGCTGAGAATTTATTCCACTTCAAGCTGGTTCATACTTTGTTAAATAATATATATGAGAAGCATTTTGGTTACATTGGCTTTTGATACAGATTTCTCTCATTTTTTTTACAACGTAACAAATGATTGAAATTGATCTTATAGCTATCAGGAGTTAGTTCAAAAGATTTATGATATAACCAATTTTCTCCAAATCAAATTGTTATATATAGTTTGTGGTGATTCAGGTCATGAGATCATGTAAGACACGTGGAACCTAGGCATCCATCTCAGCTAACTGTCCAGATCTTTCACAGATCAGTAAAGAGAAAAAGCTACGTAGAAAGAAGTAATTCATCATACCATCAAACTGGTATCTAACCTCTCAATGATAGCTATTTAGTTTGACTGAGTATTTGGCTGATTTATGTGGATTAAAATAACTAGTTAGGCATCTCTGAAAGTAAGGGATTTCTTTAAATAAGAGTGTTTGTTACTAGAAGTTCTACCATTAGTGGCTATCATAATGAACAGAAAAATAAATGCAGAATTTTAGCAATGAATTATTAATATTTTCTTTTTTTAATAAAAATGCTTAAATAAAGGCAACATATAGCTATAAATACTAAAAGAGAAAAGTTTAAATGCCATTCTAAATTTTCTTGCACTAGTTAATCTGAAAGCAAATTAGAGTTATAAAGTGCAGAGCAATTGACCTTCTTAGATATTATATACATCACTTACAAAGCTAATTGCATTTTAATTGGGTTTTATTAGATGGAGAGTTTTGCAATGAGATATTAGATTTTAAATACTTTTAGTTTTAATGAATGTTAATTTTACTGGTGATTTACTTCAGCATAGAAATATCCTCAGTGAATTAATTTTGCCTGAAAAATTATACATTTTAAGGTCAATATTGACAAGTATTATAGGTGATAATGAAAAAAATAGAGAAAAAATAGAGATGTTCAGCACAAAAAGAGAAAAGGAGCTGTATAAAACTCTTACAATATAACGGTTCTGCCAATGTTAAGAAAGATATTTTGAGCTGTAAATGTTTTCATATTTAAGCCAGGTTTGGTCTTTTTCTCCATCTATAGTCTCAACACAATCCTGAATTAAACCTCCATATCTGAGATACAAATATAGTTCCTTTTTTCCCTCAGGTTCACTTCCCAATAAATGACAGTCTCTTATTCATATGCAGGGCACATAAATAGTCCTAGTGAAGTATATTCCTTCCAAAATGATATTTTTTCTAGCCACATACAGATTTAACATCATGCATTTGAAAACATTCTTATGGATTCTATTCATTTTCTAATGAGTGCTTCCTACCTGCAATGTCTTCTCTTCATCAGCTGTTAGCTGGACTCCATGCATGCACTTTATAAAATCTCCTTGTTCCCCTTTTCCCATGAGCCTTGACCCTTCCTTCCAGGGTGGGACACCTGTTGCCCAGTCTCTGATCACGACAGCTGGAGTTAGATAAAATGGAGTAGTTGAGCACTCTGGAAAATAACCCTCAGAGGCTGGCTGGTGAGGCCTTTTTGTCTCAGGGTGAGTGGCATTGAAATTCTTTCTCAAATATTTTCTGTCAAAGTTTAGCTGCAATATCTTTCAGGACAAATTCCAAGACTCCCTTTCATTCATAATTATTGTTTTTGCCTAAATGTGTCTGATCTGTCTGCATGTGACAGCCTACCACACCATTAGCTGCTACTGTGTCATTTAGTTGAGGCATGTTCAGTTTTTGTAGTATATTCTCTTGTCTCATCTGCAAATGCAACATTTGAGAGCTTCTAATGTTAATAAGGTAACTTAAGTTACCATTCATCCTTATTGCAGCAATTTGATGTGATCCTCTAATAGTGGAAAGCTTAACTTTATAGAGTAGTGGTTAGAAAATTACATAATAGTATAATCAGAGAAGTCATACTTTTTTATATATATATATAAAATGATTATGCCTTTCTGCCTGTATGTGAGTAAAACAAAAGGAATCATAACAAATCATGCACAATTGTGACTGTAATGTAAAATAAGTTTCTCCCAAATTGGTATAATCTATGAGTTTCATTAGCACATTGCTTATTCTTTATTTTTTAATAGAAAATAAATTAATAGACTAATAAAGTAATATCTGATAGACTTGTGCAAGTGAGAACAAATGTATAACAAATTGTTAGGGGCATAATAGTATATTCGATGAAAATATATATCTAAAATAGATGTTTGCATTGTACACTTGAGGTGTACAGGTGTTCAGGACATAATCTTTTGATATGATCAAAAGATTTCCTTCAAAAATTGTGTTGCTGTACACAACACTTGAGACATTTTCACTATATATGTAACAGCTATTTTGAACTCTACTTCTTTTAAGAGTATACAAGGAAAGTTTATGATAAAAATATGAACATATAGACATACTTTATTTCCTAAAGTGTCTTACCCTGAATAAAAACTCTGAAGCTACTATTTAAAGAGAATACAAATATTTTATTTTTTAGAGGAGAAAGAGGCTTATACAGCTATTTTAATTTTTATATTTATAGATCAACTATTAACTTTTCATCCACATATATTTCTCCTTAAACAAGCATATATATACTGATGTTACTGTGGGGAAGCAATTTTGATTCCAGAAATATCTATAATTAGTGGACCTGGATGTTTCAAATTAATGATATTTGTACTGAAAAAAAAATTAAAATTACCCTAAGCCAAGTAAAACATCTGGAAAATCAGAATAGCAACAATCATAGTCTGAATTACAAAGGGAAATTTTAACTAAAATCTAGAAGTGTTCAGTTATAGTGTGACTAAGGTGAGTAGCCTACATACTGACCTAAAAGACCATTGAAAAGTTCATGGTCATTTAAGAAACTCATACAACCCACAGAAAAATCAAAGATCAGCAGCTCCAGATGTGCAGCTAATGTACAGGCATATTTGTATGAAAAAGTGAGGCCTGGAAATGGGTCTACAGTGGACAACTCTTTATGTATGTTTCCTGTAAGCAAAAGCAAAGACTAAATGGCTGACATTCCAGCAATGCTAAACCATCTTTTAACTTTCTGAAACTCTGTCCTGATATATCTATCTGTGTAAACAAACTCCAGACACTTCTAATAATGCTTAGACAACTCGGACAACTGCAGTTGTCCAAGCAGGCAGTACATACTAAGTACTTCCAAAATCAAATGGCATGGTGGAAATTCAGAGGATTAACATTTTTTGCTTTTTCTGCTATATCAGTGAACTAAGCAGAGTTGTTTTCATGGAGAAGGGGGAATTCTTTTCATTATTCCAGGTGGATGACTTGACTCATTATTTTGTATTAAAAAAAAAAAGCCAGTCCCAAGCAGTGTTTGGCTTCCAGACAACTTCTGCTGGAACATCTGAACTATGGATCAGCACAAAGAACTATACAAAATAATAACACTTCTGGATCACATGGTCCTCAAGGTATACTTGGACCAGGACACAAGACTATACTTAGAAACCCTCAACAAAACACCTTTAATCTAAAGGGTTTTATTAAATATCTTGAGTTTACGCATAAAGGCTCCAACACAGAATAAGCCATTGCCTTCGGGGAAGCTGAAGTTTTCCCAGAATATGTCTGGGAAATGCAAGGCACAGGACTTGAGGCCCAAACACCACACAGAGGGAAAATGCAAAGGATGACAAGATCAAATTTATGGAGAGCCTTCAGCTGGACATAAATGCACTAAAATTTCCTTAGATTGTTTTTTGGAGAGAATTCTTTTCACTGCTCAGATATTAGATGTTAGTAAGCCCTGTCTTTATAATTATCACCTTGTATATGTAATTCAGTGACAATTATCTTTTGTTAACTATAAAGCTCCTTTAGAAAAATAAATAACTCTATTTTTATTCAGCTTGATTTTTTCAGCTCAGAATTACACACAGATACAGATACATGATGGCTTGTAGCAAATTAAGAGCCAGTAACTTGATTAAAAATATAACATAATGGAAACATACCAGTAACCACAAAAAGTCATGGGACTTTGACTGAAGAGATTAAGAAAAGTATTTTACTTTTAAACTTTCTGTAATACCTCAGTTGTATAAATATTTAAATTTTAAACTGATTTTATTGTGGGCAGATCCTCATCTGGTATAAATCAGTGTGGCTTCTTTGAATTTGAAAGAGCTATACTGACTTACCCCAAGTAACTCCATGTATGTCCTATAATGTTTTTTTGTATCATTCTTTCAGAGTGCTTTTCAAATTGATAGGTTATTTTCAACTACATGGGAAGCTGCACTTTGCCTGTCTTTAAGCTATTTTACCCATAGACAAATCTGTGCTGTCAAAACAGGCTTTTAGAAGTTGAACAAAATCCAAAAAAATCTGAGCTACATATGTAGTAAAAGTTGGCACCAGTTTATCTATAAATTCTTAACCATAAGAACAACAGTAAAATCTTCTACAGATCTGAATTTTCAGGCTATCTTGTTTAGCTCGAGGGCAGTTGCTAATGTAGGCGATCTCACACCTCAGATGCTAAGGATATAAAGACATCACATTTATGCTTTATATTTATTTGTTATGACATTGCCCTGAAGAAAACTAACATTACTGTTAAAAGAGTAATACACATCATGCGGTGAATGATAGCTTGATCTGTCATGACAGAAGGTACAAAACATGTGAAAAGTCTGTTATCTTCAAATTTGGCTCCTTGATCCTTTAGTAAAAATTGTGTTCCATTTGTAGCAAGTGTAATTAAAACCATACTGATTAATTCAAGACATAACCAAACATCCTAAATCCTGTGAATAATTTACATAGCATTCTGTAGTCTGTTGCTTTATTCATTCTGTTTATTACACATGGAAAATTCAGCCTCATCTTCTGATGCACAACTTAAATGCACCATGAAAGATTCTGATAAGTAAAAGGATTTTCAAAAGGAAGAGATAGAAAACTAATGTAATAGTAATCATTCTTCATAGAATAATCTCAAAAGATGATGAACTTCAGGGCAGGATCCAGGACAAAGCCCTGCAATGATACCAAAATTCTGGTTTCAACTCCAGATGAAAGTTAAGTATTTTGCAATAAATACTGTATGTAGTCACAGATCTTCATGTGCTTTTCAGAGTGAAATATGCACAGATTTTTTTCTCTGAACTTGTTATTTTAAAACAGTTATGCTAAACAAATCATCAGAACCTCAGTGATTAAGGTTATGTAACACCTCTCTGCAGTTTTTCTAGGGACTACAGTGCAATTAGGAAAAATTTATCCCAGCCTGGAATCTAGTTCAAAGATAAATCAAAGCTTACTTAATTTGGAAGAAAAACTCTCTAACAATTTATCATGCACAAGAATGAAGGAAAAATATGAAATTAATGACGTTTCAGGATCTATTTTGCATATACTGGATAATGAAGATGTTTAAAAAAAAATCCCATGCAATTTCAATGCAAATTTTCCTCTAGCTATTTGAGGCAACTGTACCCACTACCATGTAGATAGGCCATTGTAGAAGTACCATTCCAAAAACTTAAAAAACAAGTTAATACACTCAGCTTTGACCATAGAGAGAAAAATTATATTCCCTACTGCAGTAACCCTTTTAAAGATGCCTTTCATACAAACAAACATCAAGAAGATTTCTGTCAGTCCTTAGGCTAAAAGGATCATATACTTATGTGATCATTTTGAGTGGAAGAGGCAGACAAGAATGAGTGAACAGTAGAACTCTGTGTCCCTTTTGTTTTGGAGTGTGATGAGGGTCAGATTTCTTTCACTTTAGAAGAGATGAAAACTGTGATTCTGTGAAAAGCAACAGAAAGTCAGAAAAAATAAGATGTTTAGATAAAGAGAAAGGGAGTGACAGGAAGCCAGGCACAGCAATGTGCCTCCTTGTCCCGTTACCTCCACAATGCACAGTATCTGCACTCTACAGCCTCCTTCTCTTTTTGGAAGAGCGGGTCTGACTCCCTCTGCATTCTTGTCATGCTGTAAGTGTAGGGGTGGGGGCTGGGAATATTTTTTTAAGTATGGAATTTGTGCAGGGCTGACAGCAAGATTAATAGAGGGGACCATAAGGATTCCTGCTGAGCACTCTATTAAGCCAATAAGCACTGAACTAAGAAAAATCTGCACAATGGACCCTAATGGCTTCTGAACAGCTGTTCTGGTCTACCATGTCCAAACCCTACTTCTGAAATAATTTCTAAAGTTGTCTCCTCCTTACAAGCAAGTTCCTTCAGTTTTCACTATAAAAAAAATATATTAATTCAACAACTGGGATTTTATTTTCCTTGTTTACATGCAGAAGTGATTTTCCACCTGTACATATACCCTGCACATGTTTATATTAATTCTAGTCTCCCTTTTTCTGATGTACCTCATGCCACTTCCCTTATGCATGCTCAGTCTCATTTTCCTTCCTAGCCTATGTTTTATATCTTCAGAATACTTATTTTCCTCCAGCCCTATTGTTCTTCTTTTTATCACTGTTCTTTCCTGATTTACAGCAGATCCCCTTTTTCCCTCCCAACTTTGTCCTTACTCTACTTATACCTTCAGTTTAACCTCCTGTTCATGAGTACATAAGTTCTAATTTATCTTATACTCCAGTACTTCCTTAAGTAAAATGTAAGAAATTTGTTTTCTCCCTACTCTAGTGTTACAGAGCATGGGAGTTCTGGGGCCCTTAATAAGGCAGCTGGTCCCATTTTGTAAGGAAATTATGTACAGGTGCTGGTAATCATCCAGGGCTGGTGGGTTTCCAGCCCCCCCAAAGTCGTAGAAACTTACATATATGTTTGTGCAGAAGTGTGGAAGGTTTTAGGGTCTTTTCCCTTCCCCTGGGAGGGTGAGGGTTGAAGGAGGTTAGTACTGATATAGAGGACTGGAGATGGCAGTAGGATGGGAGAGGCTCCTTTCCCATGACATAGTAGCATTATCTGAGCTTTGGGAAGTAGTTACCAATTATCACTGGTCTTTCATATTTAGTTGACTGCCATATCTGAAGTATGACATTCGAGATGTCCCTTACATAGCTCTGTTAGTAAATTGTGTCTGTGACTAGCCTTGTTAACAAAGGGCAGAAAGAGAAGCAAAACAAAAACAAGATTCTGTAAGAATCAAAGGACCAGTGTCAGACTACAAGACTTATTTCTAAAAAAAAATTAGAGGATAATCATGGAAGGTGGATGACTGTGTATACACCAACATGTCACCTACAGTGAAAGTCTTGAAAATGACTGTGGCAAGTTAACCTCGTTGCATGAACAAATCATGGATGTTGTAGATGTTAAATAAAGGATGTAGGTTCCAGATCTGAAGTCTGAGGTTAAGTCTTTCTTTTGGTAAAGGAAACCCTGGTTAGAATGGTATGACTTTTAAATATACCTCTTGGTTTCCTATATGTATTAGAATTTGATCTTTTAGCTGATTTATGACATGTGATATCTAACCATCTGTGGGAATGCAGATCTGAGGAGTGGATGCTGACCTGGCTTCTGACCTGAAATCTGTTGCCAGAATGTCAGTTGATGACATAAAACCACAGTCCTTTTTCATTCTAGTATATAACTTATTTGAAATGTTCAGGCATAGCTTGCAGTTTTCTGGAGGCCACTATGAGTAGGCACTTGTACCTGCATAGGATTGACTGACCCATCTGATATATTGAAGTAATGATGTAACAGTGTGTTAGTGAAAGCACTCTAAAGCTCATCAGTCCAATATTGTCTGAAACAGAAACCCTGGCCCCAGTTAAATGATTGTCTAATATGATCCCCTTCTGACAGAATAATAAAACTGTTCAGTGGTACGTACTGGGAATGTTTTCAAAATTACAATTATGGAATATTTGAAATAGGACAGTATATTACTTTGACTCTTGTTTGCTATTAAGAAGATATCACAGATATTTACTGGCTTTTATATCCTTGAATTACTTTATGAAAACCTAGAATTCTTTCAACCCACCAAAAAGAAAAAAATATGGTCTAAAGAGTATCTAGCATGCCCTAGCTTTGAGAACAAACCTAGCTTTGAAGTTAGACCTGGTCAGCTTCTTTCTCAGAGGATTTTAGCCAGCACAGGATTCCTAAGATTCACAGATTCACAGAATAACTGGGTTGGAAGGGACCTCCGAGATCATCGAGTCCAACCCATACCCTAACACCATGACTAGATAAGGGCACCAAGTACTATGTCCAGTTTTTTCTTGAACACATCCAGTGTTGGGGACTCCACCACCTTCCTGGGCAGGTTGTTCCAATACTTTATTATTCTTTCTGTAAAAAACTTTTTTCTAATCTCTAACCTGAACCTACCCTGGCACACCTTGAGACAATGCCCTCTAGTTCTGTCTGTTGCCGCCTTTCAGGAAGTTGTAGAGAGCAATAAGGTCGCCTGTAAGTCTCCTTTTCTCCAGGCTGAACAAATGCCCATGAATCTATGAATGAGAAATTCTGTTCATACAGGGAAATAAATGTCCAAGTGGCTGAGGTTTTGAGATAGATTTGGAAGTCACATTAGAAACTTATTCTGATGATTGAGATCTCTGAGCCTTGTTCTTACTGTGCTGATTTGTTTAAAACCAGAGAAGACTCAAGGGATGTGCTTCAGCCAAGTGCTGTTGTCTTCAGATCTTGAGGAATCTATTACTTGAAGATGAAATAATTCTGGGGATTACCTTTCCCTGAATTCTGGGAAGAGACTAGATAGACAAAGTTTTTGATGATTTTCATTCAACACCTCTTGACAGAAGCCTTTAAGTACTTCTTGTGTAATATCATTGTGAATATTTAATTCAGTGAAAGAGCCTGAAATATAGAACATAAAGAATGGCAGGTTCGAATGATATGGACAAATTTGTTTAAAGTGATGCTTTAAACAAAAGTACTCCGAATATCAGACTCTGCTGTTGTGTGAAATTCAAATGCAATATTAAGGTTTCATGTGTCTCATCATTGACTGAGGTGGTACTACCTAACTATTTGTACTTTTAAATAGGTAAGATCCTGAGAACTGACTCATCTTGCTACTTTTATCAACTGCTTCAGTTTTGATATTTTCTATTTTGGTATTTTCTATACACTTTACACTGACCATAGGATCATTTCAAGATTAATTCAATGAGACTACATTGCTTGTACTGATCATTACCAACTTACTCAAATAAAATAGGAAAAATTCAAGAGTTCTTCACAGATTTTCTAGGGTGTATTCTTAATGTAACACCTCATTGAACACAACAGAGGCAAAACATCAGATTAATATCTGTCTGGAACTGTAGACTGTGAGAGGTCCTGTAATTTGCTTTAGGGAAGGAAGGAAGGAAGGAAGGAAGGAAGNATATTGCTCAAATGGAAGGAAAGAATTAGAAATATATTGCTCAAACTGACAGTTCCTCTAAAAGAGAAGCTTAATATCTCACTTAAAGAGATTGAAGAGCAATGCTGCCTCAAAGGAAAAGAGTTTTCGTTCCTATAGAGTGATTAACAAAGCAATTTTACATTAGAGTAGCAGGAGGTGAGACCAATTAACACATAAATTGCAGAAGTAAAATTTAGAAAATAAACAATTTACTGACATTGTCTTTCACCTAACCTCTTATACTGCTTTTCCTCTGTATTGATAAAAAGTGAAACCTGAATTGCCTGAATTTTTCTTGTAAAATCACTTGTAAAACTCTCTGTGAATGTTCTTGTAAATTGATAAATTGCCACTGTTAAGGTATCCAGCTGTGATACAAATCCTGAGCTTTGAAAATACTATTGCATGCTGCCCCATTTTATATGTATATTTTTTTAAAAATTAAATAGTTTGTTAATTGTGAATTTTTTTCTCACGTTACAAAATCTAACACAAATGCAGAATAGTAAAATCGCAATTAAAATAAAATTGCCAAAATGTTTGCGAATTCTGGAATGTCTCAGACTTCTTACTATATTTCCTCCATATGATTTACCCATGCTTTTCTATTTTTTATGGCTGAGTGCACAATTGAAGTTTCAAAAATAAATGGAAACACTCATAAGAAGTGACTCTACACTTACACATCAAAGCAGACAATAGACAGTACAATAGCACTAATACAGATTTTTGATAGCGCGTACCAAAAATGTAGCTCTTCAGTGTGAAGAGGCATTTTTCACACTGTTGCTGGGATTTCTGCAGTTGAGTGTCAAAAAAGAAAGCAGTATTTCAAGTGCAGTATTTCCTTTTTAAAGCCAAATGTATACACTCATCTTACCAGCTAGTTATTTCTCAGTGTAACATCTAATGAATTAATTCACATGACAAAATGAAACCAAAAGCTGACAACAATGGTAATGCTCCCCCATCTCTTTTCCCTCCAGAGAGACAGGAGGAATCAGGCAACAAGCCGCAAATTTACAAGAGTTCATTTGGGCAACTGAATTGATTTTCTTTAATCCCACCATGCTCCATATTTTCAATCAAAAAGCCAAGTGTTTAACAAAGGCTTTTCCTCTGAATAGAGGTATCCTGGAAATTGCCCATTTCCTACAGCAGCACTGAGATTCCCAGCCACTTGAATTGTATTAGTCAGAGCCCTCAAACAGATCTGTGTGTGACTGCCAGTGGTGATGTGACAGTGTTTTTCTTAGCAGCTGGGGAAGTTTAGAAGTTTTAATGGAAAGGTTTTCATTGACTTCCCAATTATATCTGAATATGATTGGAGTTCAACTTTGATGTTACCAACTTTGTATATGAAAGTATCTAAGTTTTCCAGATGTTTCCTCAATAAAGTAAAGCATTTCAATTCCTAGTGACCAAATCTTCCCTTATATATTTAAAGCTCCTTTTCAACCACAAAGAGAAATCCTAGATGGATTAAATCAATAAAATTACAGTTAGACAATTCTGTTATCTGTGTCCAAGCTGGGCTGAAGTTCATAGCACTGAATAATTTCTGTTTGTTAAGATTGAATCTTTTCCTGGATGGGATCTACAGTAAAACCTGCTCCCTTTGTACCTCTTGGAAATTCAGATATGTTAATTTGTTGGTGGCTTCTAACAGCAGACTTCAGTGAAGGGGAAGATCAAGTATTTTTTCTCAAGTACAATTTCAGGCCCTCAGTTAACAGCACGGCATCAATATTTTATATTTTCTATTAGGTTTAAGTTTTAAGCCTAAAATAATGAGGTAGTAAATAAAACTTTAGAAATCATCAGGATATTTATCCAAGAAGTTCGAGGATGCTGGATTGGCCCTTCAGATATTAGGACAGATGTATTTTGAAAAAATATTTTAAAAAATGATTGAGAATTAAGAAATATTTTCGCTTTGTGATGCTTATATATCTCAGGAATTTAGAATTTGAGAACAATGTAATAAAATATCCGCTATTAAAAGGGGAGAAATTGTATTCACAGGTTTCATCTCTCCCAGGAAAAAAATTCCTAACTTTGCCTTGGAAGAGGGCCCTTTTAGTGCCTGGTAGATTGAAACTCCATCAACAAGAGAATGACTTTAACATGATATTGAATTAAACTTGCATTACTACCAACCACAGATGGAACTTCATCTGTTATAGCAGCTACAATATTTAAGAAGACTCAGTCATTGCACTGAAAATATTTAAGCAGACTTCTTTATATTTTATGTATATCTTATACTAACCACCAACCATAACAAAGACTTTTTATTTGTATCCTTCTCTGAAGAGCAAAAGAAGATGGATCATTTACAGGTCTATCTATGTTACTGCTTTGCAGAAACTTTCAAAAGATTTCTGCTGAGGAGATCTACGTAAATTATTACTATAAAAATAATAAATATTATTGGTTTGATTTTTTACATTACATAATTTCCCAGCACATGTGATATTATCCATTTAGGGTAGTTTAAAATATGAGTAAATTTTTTTTAAGACTTAGAGATGGACTGTGGTGTGCTGGGCCTGGTTACAAAAGTTCCATTGACACCTCTGCTGCTCACAGTTTCACTTTAGTCTTCGGGACTCTCATTCAACACTGTTTGGTCCGTCACGCCCTTTGGGGATGGTCCTAAAGTTCCTTCCAGCCACATTCAGGAGGAGTCACTGACAAAGCCACATCCTTTGGAAATACAGCAGGGAATTTATATTTGTGTATGTAATTGCATCATTTGCATCTGCAAATACAGTTGACAATTCAACACGTTTTTCTTTTTTTCTTGCATTTCTACTCTGAATTTTTGCAGAGTTAAAAGTGCCAATCAGAGAACCTGGTAGTCTGTTGTTGGGTGACTTAGAAAGTACCACAAATACCTATAAATCATCATATACTTCAGTTTGATACAATAGACACATTTTGACTTTTCCTCTTTTTGATACATAAAGTCCCAGTGGTAGGGAAGGTTCTTGCACTTCTTTTCAGAGGGGAATAATTTGACTTAAAAAAAACAAGCTGAAAAATCAATGGAAAATGTTCAACAGTTTTGTCCTCGACCAGAAGAGGTCACCCTTGTGTGTGTCATAAAATCAATCTGAACCCTTTACCCCTTTCTCTAGTTCATCAGAAATTAGGGAGTTTGGTTTAAATGAAAGATATCATATCTAACCTTTCCTGAATTTGGAGGAGTTTTGGAATACAGATTGGATCCAGGTTCCACACTTCTGTCCTTGGTTTTCTGGGTAATGTAGTTCTGCTCATGGTACAGCTCTTCACTTGTTCCTCCTTGGGACAAGATCATATCTCTAGCTCATGTAGGTTTCAATGAAGAAAAATATCTCTGAGATCAGTATGGTTAGGTTAATTTGTACTTGGTAAAAGGTGAGAAGAAAGCTTCAAGATATAGATTTAGCTATTATTTATATTTATTTTTTAAAGGACTTTTTCAACCTTAAAAAACTTTTCTTAAAAAAAAAATTATAAACTTTGTTTCCTCCCCAGCTATCGAGAATTTGAAATGCAAGGATGTATTCTTATGGGTACTGTACATTCTTCTACTCCCTAATTGGATGCAGGGGTTTCTAATGCAAATTCAGTTCATCCTTCTTCTCTCTGGGCACAAAACTATGACTGCTCATCTGAGATTTTTTTTTCCTTCTTTAAAAGAAAAGCAGTGACCTTTCACATATGTAACCAAGATCTGGAAGTCTGCCAGCATCTGTCTGACTCATCATTTTCAAAAGATGCTGTGAATGCTGGGAGTCAAATTCTAGCTGTGAGACTGAAGGTAGACACTTGAGTGCCAAATTCCATTGCCACTTTACCATTTGAGCCCACTTTAATGAAAGAATGCAAAGCAGAAAGCAAAACAGCTCTTTCTGTTGTTATCCTGCTACCAATCATCACAGAGCCAACATGGCTCTTTATACTAAGAATATGAATAATGTACAAAAGAATTTTAGAAAAATACCTTTAGGCTAGAAAACTGAGACTAATCATAATATTGTTTTTCATGAAAATAAGACTTGCTTTGAAGTATTTACGCTACTTCCTTACTATTCCCTTGGCTATATTTTGTTTTCATAACGTTTATTCAGTTAACTTAGTTATTTTTGTACTTGTCTGGTCTTAATACCTTCTCTTTTTCCCCTGTTTCTTTTGATTCATGCTTTTTTCAGTTTTCTCAGGCTGATTTATCTCTGTCAAGAATTGCTTCTTAGTGCAAGGCATTGGACATAAATCCATTACTTATGGTATGTCTATTACTGCAGAAAAATGTTTCACATGGAGCACAAGGTTTTTTCCCAGTTTTTAAACAGTATTTTCCATTCATGGAACATGAAGTCTCATCTTTAAACACAGCAACATATAACCTATGTGTTCAATTTTTAAATCTATACAGTCATAACTAAATATTTCTTTGAATAAAATTCAGGA
>WEIV01018281.1:33941-48076 GCA_013390005.1 Calyptomena viridis
ATATTTCTTTGCATAGAATTCAGGAGACATTACTACTGGGGGTGTTCAGATAATCTAAATACTAGTCATAACCTTTAATCCCTATCTAAATTAAAGCTATGCCTTCAGAGACCTGCCTATTTTTCCTTACAATGACTGTTGTGAATAGGTGAAACTTTGGTTAACATTATAATACATTTTGAATGGTGGAAAGAAAATATTTGCATAGTATCAATACAGACAATCAATGTCTACTGGAATCATAGCCATAAGAAGATAATATTCTATTACTTCTGTTTAGAAATAAAATCTATCTCTGGTACTTGAACATGACATAGAGACAGGAAAAATCTAAGCAGAATCATTAGTGTTCAGATTGCTATGTCTTACAATAAAGGGGTTTATTTTCTGTATTTACCCGACTTATTTCTTAGGTTTGTAGTACTGGAGATAGTTCTCAAGTGAGACTGAGGCTTTCTGCTGTTTGTCACTGTTCTGACACAAACACACATAAACTTAAGTCACTGAAGTTAAGGCCAAAATTCCTGCTGATCTTTGTAGGTTGAAGATTTCACCCCAGGCTTCTTGGGAGACAGCACTTGCACTTTATAATGTTACCACATGTCTTTTGACAGTAAGTAAAACAAACGTATACTTTAAAACTTGCTGGTTTTAAGACACGTTGCGCATTACAAGTCCTTTTGTATAGAGTGAAAATTAATTTTCTTTTTTTTGTTCTTCTTTCAATAAGGGAAAATTGAAGGCATCTGTATACTATATAAAGTGTGTACCTGATGTAGCATTCATCAAATTCATTCATTTAAGTCTATTGAAATAATTGTTGTTTGAACAAAAAAGCTATTATTTTCCCTTCATTTGATAGTATGAGTAGATTAGAAACTGATTGAAATGTCAGACTGAACTTTGTTTGCCAGAGTGAGCTGTCTCAATGTCTTTGTAAAATCACAGCATGTCCTTCCCTTCAAGTGTTGAAATTTGAATAATATTCAGCCAAGGATTTGTATTTACTTTGATTAAATGTATTTAATAATGTATAGCATAGTTTAGCTGTTGACTCAAAGGTGTGTATGGTAAGAACCAACAGTATTTTCACATTTACTCTTTAAGTTACTCAAATGAGAAATTAGAACTGGTTGTTATGTATTTCCTGTTTGATTTCTGCAGACCTAAACATTAGCATGCCTTCCTAAGTTATAAGTCAGTGAGTTACTTATCCATGCTCTTTTGCTTAATGTATGTACACATCTTTAATGATACAAAAAACTATTACTTTGTCCTCCAAAAAAGCCATTCATCTGAACAAAAGTGTTCCACAATGATCCATGGATCTATGAATCATGTGGATCTAAGATGGCGTATTTCTTGTGAACGCTGGAAACAAACAAGTACCCTTTATAATATTCGACATCTCCTTTGCAGATCAAAAACTGAGCTCAAACTTCTACTTAATGTAAATACACAACATATTGTTTCGGTAACATTAAGCACTTTTTTACTAATACCTGATTAAAGTATTGATTTGTTATTATTAATACACATCCAAAAGAACTTTTGTTTCTGTGCTTTGAATGGGCAAATTCCCTTTAACTTTATATCAGATTTTGGTGTGAATTATACTGATTTGAAAATGGAATAACAATATTATTTGATCTATGTGGGATATACCATATTTAATGTTCCACTCTTGTGTAATTGTTTTTCCTGAGTCTCTGGTATATGGAAATATGATGGTTACCATGTACCTTTCACCCATTCCCATTTTTGTAACAAATATTACACACTGAGTACTCTTTGACAAAACAAAAATATAGCTGAAGTAGAACCAATCATCTTATTGATCAAGTTGGTCACTAACCATCTCTCTACCTGAAAAAGGCATTATGCAGCCAACGTTTGAATGAGAATTCTGGGTAACAGCAGTCTAAACAGAATTAGTGGTCAGAGAACCCTAAGCAAAATTTATCTACCTGTTCTATGGATGGGACACTTATTATATTCTTCCAGAAGCTCTAAGGAATAGTGTTGTTTGGCATTAGCTGTTAAGATTCTGCTGAACATCAGATTTTCTGTAGACAGCTCTGCTTGAGGCTGAGCTCTAACAAGACGTTGACTTCCATACTGCCTTCAGATGCCCTTAATTTCTTTCTTTCTTCCTTGCATAATCATCCTCAGTTCTGGAATATTCCTTTTCGAATCATCTTCAGTCTTCTTTCTGAAAGAAATAAACAGAAAACACAACAGTAACAGCCAAAGGAGTGAGTTTCATTTGTTCCCATTCAATCCAAATTAACTCAAACCACACAATTTCTTGACATGCAAAAATCTCTATACCTCCATGCCATTAAAACAATATTTGGAAAATGCCATCCATCCACGGAATAGTAAAAA
This sequence comes from Calyptomena viridis, assembly GCA_013390005.1. Taxonomy (NCBI): domain Eukaryota; kingdom Metazoa; phylum Chordata; class Aves; order Passeriformes; family Eurylaimidae; genus Calyptomena; species Calyptomena viridis. Next base: position 36,330 of record WEIV01018281.1, read on the forward strand.
ACAGAGATGGGAGCTTGAAAGTCCAAATGCAGCTGACAGAATTCTTTTTTAAAGTCAAGATTATTGTGAGACATAATTAGAAGAACCATATCTTCAACAAGTAGAAAAATACTTGGTAAGAGGGCCACTTCCTAGCCTTCCCATCCACCCCACCCTTTCTGTCACAGCACTTCTCCAGAAATGGCAAATGTATGCCAAGTATGCTGGGAAGGTAACTTTGTAGACCTTGTGCACACAGCATTGGGGGTTCATCAGCCCTTACATATTAGGATTAATTGCAAATACAAATGATGCCTCTCCACTCCCATCTGCCTCTTCAGCGGCAAGATTCAGCCAACCTCTGCTTTGCTTGTAACATTTTTTCAACAGAGTCTGAACTCCTGCAGGGATCCTACAGCATCCTGCAGACTCTATTCTTGGCTACTCAAGAGGTTGACTAACAGTGTCAGCTTTGCTTCTGCTATGAGTAGTTAACCTCAACAACAACAACTCCCGGCCTGTCTCCCCCCCCAAAAATAGTGTACTAGGAAAAACCATGCTCCTCTTAAAAAACCCCAACAAACCAAAACAAAAAATAAAAAATCAGCAGGGAAAATAATCTTGCAATTTCTTGAAAAAAATCTTTTCATTTCCTACCATAGGTGGAGGTTCTTTAGACTTTTTTAGACTTTGATAGCATCAATATCCCTCTAACTAGAGAGTTTATAAGCATCCGTGTAACTACATCTGTATAACTTGTAAGAAACACTTATTTTCAAGAGGGTCATGAATAACTGTCTTGTTCATAGTTATGGTTCCTTCCTGTTCCAAATGATACTTCACCGCACCAGAATGTACTTTGAAGAGTGGCCATTTTTCGATAGAAGTCAAAGGAAGACAGAGAAAAGATTGGTGGATGTTAATATTATCACTGTTTGTGTGTGAGGAATCAGTTACTTGTATTACAGCTGTATCAGACTTGACTGCAGAGCTGGCCTTTGGTCTTGTCTTGGTACTCTATTTTAAAACCAGTATATGTACAGGATAAACATACTTAAATTTTCAATCGAATCAAAATCTTTGGGACACATCAGTCAGAAATCTTGTCAGTGAGATAGCAAGTTTTTGCAAGGAATGGCTAAGTTTCTGGTGATATGTCGGTTAGTAGGCAGAGGAATATGTAAAATTATTTAAGGATTCATTTCGGCAAAAAATTTTCAAAGCCTGTTACAATATATAAATTCTAATCAGGCTTTTACAACATTTTCCATTAATTCTTTCTCCCTGTTTTTATGAACAGGATTTGAAGAACTAGAGAATTCAAACAGGAAATGTTAACATTAATTTACTGATCTTTGTTGACAATTTGATTATTCTCCTACCATTCGAGTAGGCTTTTCAGTATGTTGATGAGCAATTAGATGCCAAGTTTAGTGTAATCAAAACACCATAATGAACAAGCCTGTAGTTGTTTCAAAAGTGCTGACCCAACCAATATGTAAGGAAACAGGGAGAAGGTACAAGATGGTAAATAGTGTCATATTTTAAAACCAATCTTCTATACCTAAAACAACATAAAATAATACTGGGATATGGGATATCTTAAGTTGTGCAACTGATGTTTTTAGTAATATTGAGAGCAATTAGGCATGGAGCTACTAGGGAAATGAAATCATTGAATGTGAGTTGGGAAGATAGGCACTTGTGGATTAGTTTCCTTTCATGATTGCCACTTAGTTCTCCTAAAATATACACACATAACAAAACCAGAATAGAGAGTTGAATTAAACTCCTGACCTTCCTAACAGGAAGTATGATTGCTTTGCACTTTATATAGGCAATAAATAAGAATGATAATACATAGGAAAGCATGCAGAATACTTCAAAGAGGAAAATGTATGCCATTTCTTTACCAATTTTTTACAGGAACAGGGTTTCTGCCTTCCTCCTGAGAACAGAAGGCAGGGAGGGATGTGGGTCAGCCTGGGAGCTACACAGGGGTGAATCTGCCAGAAGGCAGAGATGAAATAGCTGCTCCTGTGCCCTCTTCTGTGCTCTCTTCTTGCAATACTTTGAATACAGTCAAATATGGAAAGGCAGAAGGCAAACATTCTTGTCCTACTGAAACTTAGCTGCAGTACAATAGTTCAGGAGTAAGTTCAGCTGGAGAATATAGCTCAGTTTCTGTAAGCTGAAACAACCTTGGCTGCAGAATGAAAGAACCGTTTTGGTTACAGTCGCCTACATATCTCATGGTGAAGCAAGTACTGGTACCTGGTAGCTGGCACATCCACTCAAGGATTTTGAAAATTAAACTGAAGCATCAAAGCAGCTCTAATATTTTTAGCTGGTGAGAATCTCAGCAGAAATCTTTGTAACAGTCTATAATGCTTTCAAGCATTAGAAAGAAAAAAGTATGAAAGTTTGTCTCTCAGTGCCTTTATTCTGATCATTACCTTCATATTACAGATTTCTACCACTGGGTTATGCTGCCACTGCAAGATTCTATGAAGACAAAATGACAAACGTTTTAACAAATTTTCCTGTGAGATGTACCCTATTCCGGTGTCTGTTGAATATATTTGTTTTTTCTAACTAAACAAGTTAGGAAAAAAAATCAATCAATAGTTGTTTTAGAAATCCCACAAACTACTACCTAAAAAATTAAAATAGATTCTTTTAGACATCAGAAAATTTTAGAATAATTCTCTGACTAAACCTGGATATATACATGGCATACAGGAGGTTTTAATGTGCACTTGCAGCTCAGTAATTGTTGAAACTCTATCTTATTAAGAACAATAAAGATTTATGAGGCCAAACATTTGATTATGACCATGACTGGATTAAAGGATGCTCTGTATGTAAATTATGAAACTTACTATTGAGCTTTTTTAGCCCTTGTTTTCTCTGTAGCAACATTTGTCCCCACATGTAGATGGAGATACATAAGAGCTGATTTAACATATGCCAGGCTCTGAAGGATGCAAAGCTGTTTAAAAGCACAGTCTAAGATCAAAGTGCTGCTATTTCAGCCGCACACACTGTTTTTAGCTTCACTTTATTTCCCCCATCAGCAGTGGAGACACCAGATGTATTAAGAACTGCTTTTCCACCAGGAGATCCCTCTTACTCTTGGGTCACTCTTAGATACCTTTTCTCTCCTAAATTATTTGGCCTTTAAACCAGGTGGCACTGATAGTTCACAGCAAACATATTAGAAAATTTGGTATGTTCTATTTATCACTTTTATCTGTCTGCATAGCTTTTATTTCTATCCCAGCTTCTAAAGGGACTTGTTATAACACTCAAACTCACCACATGTACTAGTCATACTGCACAAATGTGAATTGTGCATGACAAACAATACTGTATTGTATTATGATTTTGTTACTGTAAAGCATTCACTCTGCTTGTTTTTATATGCATCAATATATATATAATCACATACAATTTAGCTGATACTGCATCAAAAATAAATCCTTTATCAGTGTGCCTGGCAGTCTCATGGTGCCTTTTGTGGGAACAAGTTTTTGGTACCTAAAAGTTCATTACCTTATGCAGACAAGTTGATAACAGGCTGATGTCTTCCAATATGTAGCCTTTTTACATTAAAAAAAAAAACCAAACCAGTCCGGGAGAACTTTGAGAGGAATGAGGTGGGAGAAAATATCTGAAATAACTTTTTTCAGCATTCTAAGGCTAAGATTTGGCTTCAGAATTCCCTCTTTCCTCCAAATTATGCTGAGAGTATGGCTTCTTGTTCTTTTTATTAGGACTCTGACAGAGGTTCACCAGTGGATTTAATGGTTAACTGATGAAACATGATATCCACTTCTTATCTGTTTTATCAAAATTTACTGGCCTATAGCAGGAGGGGTAGAAGGAAAAATGGAGATAGGTCTGAGCCACTCAAGTTCACAGATCAAAATATTAATTCAGGTAATGAAAGCAGTGGATTTAGGATTAAAAACCAAACCCATGGATAAATTTTAATGAGGGGTGGGAATGCATCTCTTATAGTATATTCAACTTGAGCAGAGAGGCAAGGCACACAGCCAAAGGTACTAATATCATAAACTAATGCAGATTAATCTAGTGGAACCTTTATCCTCTTTGTAGTTTGCTCCTCAGGAACAGATAACCTTTTATAGGGGATATGAAGAACAATCTATGCATTGAATTTGTTTTGCTGTTTTGTTTTGTTTTATTTTGAATAGAGACATTGATTAGACAATAACTTTCCTAAGAAACTTAGTTGGTCTAGAAACTTCCAAACAGAAAAGAAAAGGAGATAGGTAGCTCTTCATTACTGTGTCACTCCATCTTCAGTGAGATCCAAGGTGAGCATGATCCAGTCAAGAACCTTCACTCTGATACTTTCCTCAACCCACTTCTGCACCACCGTAATTTGATTGTCTTCAGCAGAGATTTTTATGATTTTACAGGCAAAAATGAGAGAAGAACTAGATTAAGTGATTTGCCTTGACAATGCTAAACTAAAAGCACAATAAGTAGTGAAATAATACGTATTGCTGGATTTTCACGCCAATGTGGGGTATTTTGCTATGAGTATTACGAGTGAAATTATGAGGGCACCATAAAAATCAGTAAGTGATTCTGAATTTACAGGGATTCCTACCCAATGGGAATTTCATTTGACCCAGCAAATTGCAGACCAGATGCTAAAGGTGAGTTTCTTGCTTTTGGCTGTCAGAACAGATTTCTGTCCTCCCCTCTGGAACTCCTTCTCATCATGTGTGTCTGTTTGCCTTCTCTCAGTGAGGGCACTTCTCTTTCTCCACAGTGAACTAATTAAGATATCAGGAAAAGAACACTACTCTCTGCCTCCACCACACAAGTGGACAATTTCTGATCATCAGCTCAACCATCATGTATCAGATAACAACAGTGAGGAAGATAGGAGGACTGTAGTTGAGAGGGAGTTTTTTGTAGGGAAAACTATTAGGCTTAAGAAGCTCTGATGCAAAATCACAAACTTGATTTTGAATGGATTTGGAAAAGAATAAATGAGATAGAACTTAGTATAATCAAACGGTACTAAGCACTCTGGTCATAACCAGCCAGAGACACAACCCTGAGTTTAGCTTTAAGGACTACTGCATTGGACTCAACACTTGAAACAAAAAGGAAATAAATCCTGTAGACTTCTACTCAAATCCCAGGTTATATTTTTATTTAGAAATAAAAATAAGGATAATTTTTAATAGAAATAAAAATTAAGGATTTTTTTTCCAATTATAATGAAAAGAGAGGAGGGGAAAAAGGCCATTTAGCCAGTTTGGTGTTAGGTTTTGTACAAATAGCAAAAGCTATTAATCACAAGAGCTTAAAAGATAAAAAAACATTTTTTAGAGAATGTATGAAACCTTAAATTAAACATAAATCTTGATATTACTGAATTATTAACGTATTTTAGAATCTTCAAAACACTCTTAACTTATTTGACTGGAAGATACTTCATGATCTTCAGTAACCTGCATCATAATCTTAAGAGTAAATAACAGGGTAATACCATTTCTCAGTGCTATAACACTGAGTCAAAGAAGCTGAAATGGCAACTTGTGTCTTGTTTGAGACCTAACAGTTTTGAATGATTTTTTTTGTCTGTGAAGCAAAACAATTAATATAGCACCGTAAATGCAGCACGTTTAATCACAGTCAGCACTCTGCAGCTGCCACACAGGGAAGCCAGCCAAGCAAGCCCACCAGCACTAGTCTGGTGACCTGGCCTAGTGCGATGAGTGAGAGGGCTTCAACTGGTGAAAGACAACAAACCTGGCTCTCACTGTATGGGTGTGCAATTCCAAGATATGTGTGTTTGACAGCCAAGAAGACTGTCTCACTGGATACCTGAGGAATTGCACGAGGGAAAGTGACATGTTAACTATTTTGTGTTAAAGCATAATGACTGATTTATGCTTGTAAAGCAGATAAATAACAGAATGAAAGCAATGACTATTTTTTTCTCATGCTGCCAGTGGTGTTTCTCTGACAGTCCTATATTTCTTCTGGGAAATTCAATTTTAATACTATATCTCAGATAGGGATTCCAGACATACCACACATATTAGCTGAGATTCTATTCCATTTTTCATCCTCCTCTGCCTTGTCTGCTAAACCTACATATTTTCAGTATTCCTCATTTTTCTCGACTTTGATTGTACTTTACAAATTATGATCTGATCATGCTCTGTCATTCTACAGTAACATCAACAAATCAAACTGCCCTTTTTTTTAAGAGGGCATACAATGCTGATTTCACAGATGTGTATCATTAGGCAACTAGTCACACAAAAATGCGCACTTGAGGTCAAAGCCTACACAATCTTTACTTCCTTTCCTTCTTCCCCCATGTGTGATCATTTGTGTCTCAGGATGCTACAGCTCTTTTTTATCTCATCAGCCTCAAAGGCAAAGCAAGCTTGATAACTGCCAAAACTTGCATGTTCTGCAGCTTCACAGCTGTGATGCACATGCTTGAGTGGCAATGACAGAAGAACATCATATTAAGTGAAGCTCAAAAAAAGAAGCTGTAGGCTACCACTAGCTAAGGGACTGCAAAACTGATGAGATGATCAACTGATCAACTAATCTGATCTTAAGGAGTCTTTAGAGACAGAGGGAATCATTCCAAATAGTCCTCAATGCAATTAGAGAAGGAAGGGAAAAGTAGAGGAAGTGATACTGCAGTAATCATCATTCTAATAAAAGGAAGGTGGAAGAAATAGAATAGTTTTGTATTTAGAATAGAAAGGGAACATTTTCTGGTTTGATATGAACATTGAACAAATAAGGAGAAAAGATAACAAGGAGAAAAGTGCTCTGGGTAGGAAATCACTGGAGGGGAGACACTGCTGCAAAACATGTGAGGTATATAGTGACCTGTATTATGTTTGGACAATGAACTAAACAAACTGAAGTTTTTAATTATATTTTTTACTTCCTAAATATAAACAAAATAGGGATTAGCTTTCAAAATCATTGGCAATGTTTAGCAAACCTCAGGCTCACATCTGAATGGCATTATTTCCTGATGAGCTCATGTAACTTTACAACTAGCCAAAGCAAGCAGTACAATTTTTATTTCTCTGAATGTCTGAGATGTCTGAGATACTGATTCCCCATACTGAGGAAACACAGAATCTCATGCACAAATAAAAATGAGGTACAAAAAACTATGGTTTTCTTATAATCATTGCTTTTACTGATTTTTTGACACGTCACTGTCTTCAGCTGTAGAGATCCAAAGATAGACATTTAAATTAATTATTATATCCAATCATGTATAGTTTAAAACATAATGGCATTGTTATTTATTTCTGTAAACAAACTTAATAAAAGATTGATATAGCTTTGCATTTCTTGCCGAGTCAAAGGGATGTAATACATGCTCTTTATTTAACAGCAGCAATTCCTGAATTTACTTACTTTAACAGAATTCTTAATCTTTACTAATTCATAAAAATTAATAAAGGTCAAAAGACATAAAGAATCTTGACATTTTCAAACTCCAAACTGCATATTATCATACAAATTTTCTTCAGGATTAAATCCAGTCAACTTCCTGAAAGACTGACTAAAAAATTAGAATATTTGGACAACCAAAGTTGTGGAAAATTCACTGCTGGAATTGACTGAGAATATATAGTGAATTAGATACTTCATCAGTTCACTCAAAATCCTAAAGCAGAAGCGTCTTGCCTTAGGCCTCTAGCTATCCATTTTGACTATCTATTTTGCCTGTCATTGATTAAGAGGTCTAATTCTAAGTCTAGTTATATGTTTTTCTTTCCAAATACCTAAAAGAACAGATACTCTGCTGATGTAATGTCTCATTCTCTACTTTAAGGTATGGAATTAATTTGTATTCCTATTTGTGCTTTTAATTATTTTCTGAATTGTATTATTGTAAGCTCTTCTGAGTTAAATTGTTATTTTCTGTCCACATTTTAAACCCCTGTGGGATGCCCTTTTATTATTTTGCAATCTTCCCTCGGGTACATAACTTCTCTCAATTTATTAGCATCTGCAAATTCCGTTAATGAGCTGTTTGCTTCCACCTCCAGATCACTAATGAAGATTAAATAAAGCTGGATTCTGCACTAACCCTTTGTGTCCTGATTATCCAGGATATCACACCATTGATTCAGATGAAGTGACACCAACATGAAAGTTGGGGAACTCATTCCAGTTCTGTGGTTTGAATGTGACTACCTCACTCTGAATGTCTGTAATTTTTTTAATAATTTAATAATCCATAGGATAAGAATAATTCTGGAATTAATTTGTAAGTAATGCTACATGAAAGAATGTAGAATAGCTAAATGATAATAAATTATGATGCATTAGCACTCAACTGAGGCTATTTTGAAGGTTAATTTAGAGGTCTGTCCTGACTCTGTGTTAGTAACATGCTGTAACTTCATCAAGCACACAGAAATAACAAAGTGTATGTGAAAAACTGCTATAGTTTCTAATATTAAACATATCGTACAAAATTTTGGGTTAACAATTCAAGGAAGTGTAATCTAAAACATGATTATTCACTAGTATGGCAGTTCTGTTCTGAAGTAATCTGCAGTAACAAGAAAAATTAACACTTCAGAGCAGAAATGCTTGAAATGCAGAAGAAAGCAGACTGACACCATCTTTAATGCAAAGAGACAGAAGCATGCATAATTGACCTCAAGGAGACTAAGAAATTAAAAATAAAAGATAAGGAGTCTGCTACCAAACATATTGACCTCAAATCACCAAGTAAACACTACGATTTTTTAGAACTCTTCTATAAGAATGGAATCATGTGTCACATGACAAAATCCTCTTTCCTGTTAATGTCTGTTTTAATGGTTTTCTCTCCTCCAAAAAATGCAATTTATATGCACTGGAGTATTTCTGGAAAAAGTACTTTTCGACCTCATGTATTGCATATCAAAATCCTCACATAATCAATAGTCCCCAAACTCACACTGCATACCTTGGGAACCTTTGGCGAAGGAATATTTATAGGTGATAGATAGTTAGCTTCCAAGGAGTTCCACTGCTGCAACATGTAAAAGGTGCATGTTTCATATTGGAGACCTCTCCTGACTTATTGGTCTCATGTGCCCAGAGGCTTAGACATATGCCAACTGAGATGGTAATTTTATCTTTCCTTTAGTGTCCATGTCACAGTCCACTTGAGCTTCTTAGAAGTCATTTACATGGCACATCTCAGGCTTCCTAACTCCCCTACTTTTCTACGCATCATCACTGTGCTGGGTAGTTCCAGACTAGCAATAGAAATCTATCTCAATAACTCTAAAATGTAGTGTGTGAGTTTAAACTGTGGCTCAAGGGTCAGTAAAAATATTCAGCTATGAAATTTGGAACCTCGCTTAAAACTCACTAGTTAGCGTAAAAGTGTTATAGTCAAGATTCTCAGTAAGACATCCATGCCTGAATGGAGTATGGAGATCCTTTATCAGGAGAAAACAATCCCTACTTACATCCTAGACTTCCTAGAAGCTTTCTGCAGTCAGTCATTTCCCCTCCCTGCTCTTCACTTCTTGTCTTGCGGTTTAATGACAAATTGAAAAATGAAGAATTCCATAAAATGCTATTGGCTGTACAGCCACCATCTCCATTATTAGCAGTGTAGTCAATACAGTTTTGTCACAATTGAATGCCACAGGAATATTTATTTATTCACTTATTAATTTATCTGCTTTCTACTAGTCTGTTGTTTAAGACTTCTATTTTAAATATTTCGGTGCTGCAATGCATGACTGGAAAAACAAGCAAAAAAACCCCACCATTCTCAATTCATGGAAGATAAGGTAATACCTTAACAGTCTATAAACAAAGAAATAGTCAAGAGCCTGGCTGCTATACGCCCTTTTGAGAGCACATGGAGGTTATGATGGACACCAAGTAGCACAACCCAGCTGTGCTATCAGTACCAATAAGACAGTGAATAAGTCGTCACTGGTATAAATTACTGCATCTATATTTGGACCCCCAAGTTGAAGCAGGATTTAAGACACTGAAGGGCATCCAGCAGAGTACTACTAGATAGTCAGGAGCCTAGAGCACGGAACCTATGAAGATGCCATGGGAGAGCTGGAGTTGTTTAGGTGGGTTAATAGGAGGCTAAGGGCAGCCTAATAGAAGCCTACATCTGTTTGAAAGGCAATTAACAAAAAGACAGATTGTTCCTCATTATCACTACATCCTCTGCATATTTTCCTTGCAAAGTCACATATGAGTTGTAAATCATAGCACAGGAAAATCTGTTCGACTTTTCAGGTACCACATGACTTTTACCTTTTCCTTGATCTGGTAAACCATCTTCCAGAGAAACTGAAATTGGAATCATGGTAGCCTCTGCAGAAGTTTTTCATCTTTTACTTGTTTCCATAAGAAAGGTGCATTTACAGTGACCCTGCTTTTCCAGTGTGAGATTAGAATATTGAAAGAACAATGTCTTCTCTGCATTCTACATGGTGAATAGTTATGTCTCTAGTTAATGAGGAGGCACAAGGAAATTTAAAGGCATAACCATGAACTGTGGATAACTGACACAACTTATGAAAAACTGCTTTGAATTAATAGCAATTTTAAACTCTATTCTAAAATACTTACATTACCCAATCTCCCATAGATACAACTTTTAAAGGTTCCAAAGCAAATTTGAAACTTTACTTGTCCCTAGAAAGATGAAGGGCTTAAAATCACAGAATAATTTAAATCATAGGGTGTTTTTTAAGAATTTAAAGGCTGCTACTTTAATCACATTGAGATAGATAGATAGATAGATAGATAGATATGTAAAATTGCTACTTTATGGTCTGCTAACTCGATGAATGCTTTGCATACTGAAATATATCAATACTTTGGTGGTACAATGCTTTAAAGCAAAATTTCAATAAATGTATTACAAAGTATTAAGAAGAAATTTATTAAGCTGAGGTCTTTCAGAAATTTTGTCACTTTCTCCTTTCTGCTGCTGGAAGTCAACAGGAGCTTTACCATTATTTTGTGTGGGAGACAATCATCACATCAAGATGTGATGCTTCTGAAGAACGTATCCCAGTGGTATTGGAACATAGTTTAGTCAATGAGCAGAAATGATGAGAGACTAGTTGGGAAAGACAGGACAGAAAAACAGTAAAAAGTGCATATTGGAACAAATTTTGTTGAAAAGATTATTCCAGAAGACTCTAGCATTATATTATCCTCAAAATTAGCACTGTCATCCAACTGACAAATTATATTCACTGGTGTAGCCAGGATAAAAAAGCACTGTATTACCATCATAGACATAATTTGTAGTGTAAGTATAGGCATCGGACATGCTTGTTTTAGAGGAAACACAATTCTGTAAATTGAATGCAAGTACACCAAANTGAATGGAAGTACACCAAAGGAAAATGATTAAAAATGGAGCCAGGAGGATAATCAAAGTATTGGAAAGCATGGTTTATAGTCAAAGACTGAAAATCTATCTCTGTAGAGTATCAAAGAAAAGCTTATGGAGAGATTTGATCACAGTAAATCTTAAGAGACTGACAAATTTCTTAACAAAGAGCTCTTCAATATTTCTCCTCAAAATGGAACAAAAGCCAAATGGAGTTACAGCTTGAAAAATTTAAACCTGAAACATGTTAAGGATTTTAAGCAGTAAAAATTAATAGCCATTAGAAGACACTACTGGGAGTATCGTTAGTTCTCCACATCTTCAAATGTTTTGCTTTTAGAAGTCA
>WEIV01018286.1:541-12395 GCA_013390005.1 Calyptomena viridis
ATTAAAAAAAAAACTTCAGTAAGTGGTATTCCAGTTACATGACAGAAGACTAAACAAAGCACAAAACCTCCTGTTAACTACACACTGTAGATTGCTCTGACTTCCCAACAGTCCAGTACAAGTCACAGGTAAATGCAGACAAAATCTCTCACAAGATTTTATTTCACACAGTAAGGAAAATCCAAGCAACGGAGAAAATATTGCCAAAGTCTTGCAAATCTTTTTCAAGCAAGGCAGCAGCATAATCACATAACATGGAGAAGAAAACTTCTGCCTGGGGATCATCCCCTTTATCTGGGCTGTTCTGAACCACTCCTTTCTCAGAAAGGCATCCAGCTCTACCAGCTTTCCAGGGTAGGACCTATTTAAGTCTCTCCTGACCTTCATGTACCCACAAAACTGTACATGAACATCAAACAAAAAGAAAATTAATAAAAACAGTATCAGGAGGTGGAAGATTATAAAATAGAGCACAGAAAAACTCTAGATGGCATGTTATGTACACATGAACAAGGTATTCTGATATTGTGCTACCATCTTTGGCTGTTAGCACAGGGCTCAGTTTCAGTGCTAATAATGGACTGTACACAAGTACTTTTCACCCCCACCTCAGTCTGCTTCTATTAATAGGATCACAATAAAAATCTTCAGCTTTGCAAGAATTATTAGCACAAAAAAAATCCGGAGGAAGTGTTACACTTAGAAATAAAGTATTCTGGTTTTGCTGTTTTATTCACAAGCTTTTACAGAAGCTGGGTGAGCAAAAAAGGGCAAACAGTACTAAGAAAACTTAGGGAGGGAAACACTATTAAGACCTGTGAGTTCCTTAAGAGTGTAGACGATAGAGAGGACAGAATCTGAGCATTCAGAGGTTGACTATTGGCAAGTTAAAATAGCAGGAGAACATACTTCAAAATGTAAGGTGAAATTCAGTAGGTTTTGTTCTTTCTACCTTTGTGAATAAAATTAACACTGATGTTATAAACTCAGACTGATGGGAAAAAAATATGACACACAAGAAATTAAAACATTACACTGTAACTTAAAAACTTATTTTCCATGGTATGTTTCCACCTCTTCCATTTCCATGGGTTTACTTGAGCCATGGCTCTGTGGACTAAATTGCTCACAAGAAAACCAGGGCTCCAACTAAACTATAAGGACTACAAATTATATGCTATTAGCAAGTTTGAACACTGTGTTCAACTAAGAAANNNTGAACACTGTGTTCAACTAAGAAAAACAACATAGGCAAGGAGATATTCTGTCTAAGGAAGCAAAATGTTACAAGTGGCTCTTCAAAAAAAACCACCCAAAAAACTCCCCATTCAAACCAAAACCAAACCAACCTAAACCAAAAACCCAAAAACCAACAGAGAAGATTTGTAACATGGAGTTCCTGCAGTTCCTTCACTTGTTATTTTGGAGTTCCAATTCTGAACCAGCTTTCAAATCTTCTTAAGATTTGTATTACACTTTACCTATAACAAATGAATTGCTAAATAGACACAGAACCAAAAATGAACCAATGATAATGTTTTGTCTGTCTAACAGCTCCTTCCTCCTCCCAAAAAAGTATTTACCTTTAAAGGTCTAAATAGAAAGTATATTAGACATTCTTCCCATTCAGTAAACACTGAAAAAAGGACATAGAAAGCAAAAATGACTAAAGTTTATTGTGCATTTGAATTTAGAATACATGTGATCCTTACTGCATCCTTGACCAGTGAATCCTATCCTTCCTAATGTTTTGGAGGAGTCTGAGATGGCGCCTGTAGAATTTGATTTTGTGTAAAAATACACACCAAATCTGATTTCTGCTACATTAAGGAGTCCTCTGGTAAAATATATGATGAATGGAATGGAATAAGCTGTAGCTGTAGAACAAGTCTTTAAGCTTACTTCCTTTAGTACTTAACCACTAATATTAAACACTACTGGATCAAACTACAGTTTTAATTGGATATATAGGACATGATACAGTGGTATAGTTAAACTGCAGGTTAGATGTTAAAATATAACATTGATTTGCATTCTTTTACTGGAAATATTTGTAATACGAAACTAGGATACAATACACTCATTTTTAATGCATGTTCAGTACAGAGGAAAACTACTGCTGTCACCAGTTTATACTCACAGTTCATTTATCAAACAAATGCTAGATTGATTGGTTTGCTGTTTCATGGTTTAAAATGAGATTACAGATTAATCTAATTCTCATTAATAGTGATGAAATGTTGATTATACAATTATTTCTTACACCGCTTATTGCTAATGCACACACCAAATTTGCCTTCCAGAGAATTTTTTTTAAACAGCCTGAAGTCTAATAGTTTAACAAATTTTATGTGTATGAACTTGTCCAAGAGCACAAAGTAAGAAAAGATTGGACAGAGAAAGGCAGTTTCATTTTGAAAATAATTTTTAACATTTTTATTTCTTTGTAAAAAGTGGAAGTCAAAGATGGAAATGTAAAGGAATAAAATAGGGATCCAGGTGGAAGATGTTACATGCGACCCCAACATAATTTTTTGGACACTTTTTTCCAGATTTTGCTTGATTACTTGATTCATGTTGGATATGGAGCCCATCCACAGCAAGGCAAGAAGTTTCAGACTTAATACATTATATACATAACAAGCCCAAATCCAAGCTTGAATCTAAACAGGTAAGGCTGCAAGGATATGAGGACAGCTGTATGTTCATCTGAATGCAAACTGTTAAACCAGAAACAGATTTCTCACATGATGTTGGAGTTTTCTGGGCATTTAGTATTTCACCAGAACAAAACCAATATAAATAATGTTAATGTGATTATAGTAAATAAGAGTATCAATGTATTTGCACTCCGAAAAGTTATTTCCCCAGCAGTCAGGCAACAAAAGTTTTCATTGAAATCCTGTGTAATCTTTAGTATATTTGGTCCACTGACATCACAATGTTCAGAGTCAGGATTATCTTCTTTGTTTGCTTAAATACAGAGTCAGAATGTATATTTGGACTAATATGAAAAGGCTGTAGGTTGCAACAAACTGACAATATGAAAGAAAATATCAGAGATAGAACAACCCTTCTCTTTATCTGCCCTTCTTTGACAAAACCTTCAGACTTCACAGGCAGGCCAGACATTTCATTTGCTATATAGAAAGACAGTCACAGAATTACTTTCTAAGAGCTGAAATAAAAAAGTTGTCTGCAACTGGACAGAATTCTGAAACCCAGACAATACAAGTGTTTGAAGCCTCTGCCACAGGTCACTGTACCTCTCTTGCAAACAGAAGCTGTTATACCCCGCCTTCCATTGATTTACCATTACTGAGCAGATTCCTCATTTTAACAAAACATATTGTTATGTTCTAGATAAGTCTTTGACAATTCTTTACACTAACCTATGGAATTCAATTGACACCATTAATTTCACTCTGGCATTTATCAGGAGGAGCTTTTTTTTCCTGCAAGGACCAATTTATTTAATTGAGTAATATAAAGGGCTCCAAAACCACATACAAAAGATGAGGTTATTGTTAATAGCTTTCAAATATACTTAAAAGCCTGAATCATTAGCTGTTGCTTAAAGCAGGAATTTTTAAGGGCAAACCAGAATTTATCGCAACCTAGTCTTAGTGGTGCGATTTTTCACATTTAATTTTTTCACAAAGACAGGAGGTAGTTAATATTCTATACTTAGGAATAAAGCCTGTACGCTGTTGTCCTTTCACTTTTCTAGTTCTTGGCATTCTTGAAATATCACACACAACAGTTCTTCAATGTAATATCTGAGTATTTGGTTATTAAACATATTTATCTCCACAATTTTCTTAAAACGTAAATAGATCCAATTCTTCACATTTTACAAAAAATCGAGTCAGACAGTTCCAGAACTTGCATGCTATAATGCTGTTTCAGATATTTTTGCCTCCCTATGCATTAGAAGAAATAGGCATCAAAGGATGGCACATGGGAAACTGCTTCAGTGCAGCAGCTACAGGGCAATCACAAAATGTACCTGGAGGTGAGAGAACCTCATTTCTAGCTCTTACCCTTGCAAATATTTTGAGATTTCCATGAAAAAGGAAACAATTTCTGCAGATGACTCACTGCAGAATGCCTCGAGGACAAGCAATGAATAACTGCTGACAAAGATACAGGTTCAAATCAACTGCAGGAGGGACTATCCAATTTCTTTGTGTCCAATCACCAGGCTACTGAATGAGAACAGTGGTATTGCCACCCTACCTCCTCTGATCAAAGAAGTCCTGCACATGCCTGGGAACGGACTAGGTATGTATGTCCTAACATTAAATACTGCATATGAAAAATGAATGCTAGCCAACATAGCTCCTCTTAGTTTTATCCAAATAAAAGTGGATAAATAAATTCTTCAAACCTGAAAATCACTGTCTCCAATTCATGTGAGAGTTGAAAACAAGACCACACTGACAAGCTGTTAAAAGGCACTATTAACCTGAGATTACTGGTGTGTAGAAAAAGGCAAGAAGGGATTAAGTCTACTACCCTTTATGAGAATTATAATGAATGTCAAAAAAATTAGGTAAAACCTCAGGTTCTTTGAAGCAAGTCTTGCAGAAATCAATAGTAAGATTGCTATCAATATGTTTGGAACACGTCCAAAATTATTATCCCTGACATTAAAATAAAGAAATTGCAGCTGTTTGCATTTATGTTTCCTTTTAGCAACAGTGGGAGAATGTACTAGGACAGAATACAGTTAACCTTGTCTCTGGCATGCTTTCATTGGAGAGGGTTTTGTTTTAATTCCTTACCTTCATTCCTGGAAAAACATACTATGAGTTTCAGCGCTTGTTTTTCTGTTTTTGTTTGGGGTTTTTGTTTTTAGTTTTGGTTTTGTTTTATTTTGTTTGTGGGTTTTTTTAAATTCAAATAAACAATTCTGTCTATATGGAACCACAGAAAAATATGGCATTTTAAATTATTCATCAAGTGAAGCTGCTGTCTATATCCTATCATCCTTAACCATGAAATAAGGATGCAAGAGCTTCAAAGGAGTAAGGAGCTTCCTGAAAAAAACAACTATATAACATACTATAAACTTTAAAGATAAAAACTGAATGTCAAATCCTGAAAGTCTGTCTTTTTAAGAAAAACTACCACTGACTTCAGTGGAAATTTCTTGAGCTAAATAAGGTTAAACATCTCCAGATCAAATCTATTAATTCCAATTAATGAAAAATGCAATATAATGCAGAGATGATGGCAGCCAACATTCAGACACTTATTTTGAGTCAGAGGGCTGAAACTGGTCTTGAATTATGACTTAAAAACCTGAAACAATATTTAACCTTTACCTTGATATTGTACAAGATGACAGCTACTGTACAACACATAAATATAGAGTATTTAATAAAATATAAGATGATAGACCTATCAGATGAATGACTAAAGCCAGACATAATTACTTGTCTTAGCAATTACACTGGTTGTGGGCTTACCAGTATGGGTTTAATAATGCATATTAATATACATATATTAATATATATATCGTTTCTACATATGTTACATGACAGAGTTTTACTCTTTCACATATTAGAAATCACAAAAAGATTTTTTCAGTTCTGTATGAACTCAAGTTTCACAATCCATATTACAAAACTATACAAGCCAAAACAAGAATATCTCTGCTATTTACATACCATAATAAATAATGCAACAAGCTAAAACACGAGTGGAAATGAGAACAAAAAGAAAGCTAAATATTATATTAGTACTCATAGTGCAACATCTCTTTCCCAATCTTCCTGTATGTTTTCTGCCTCTTCCAGACCATGTTAAATTACCGAAATATATGTCAAAAACCCCCACTCTGCTTTACAGGACATATTCATGTAGCTCAGCTCATGAAGTATGGAAAAAAGTCCCAGGCAGTATGAATGCTTATGCATACTGTGCTCGTTCTAGCAAAGCAATTTTCTAGTTGCTTTTTGAATAGCCATCAAATAATTAGGTTAAGAAGAAAATGGCAGAAAACATCTGTTACTAGACATACAAACAAATCCCCCTTTCAGAGAGTGGAAGTAACTACCCTAAATTCATAACTTGTTTGAGCTTTAATACTTACTATAAATTAAACAACAATTGGGTTGAAATGCTATTTTCATCTAGTATAGAAGGTTTTGAAATAAACCCAACAACCTAAAGGCATCTGGAGTCTTTAGGTCTGGAGTTTGCAGATACCTGCAAGTGCAACATTCTGTTACTTCCATTTTAGCTGCAAACCTATGTCAAAATACTACATTGAAATACATCCTAAAAAATCAGGAAATTGGAAATTAAATCCATGAACTTGACAGCTAGGGATGTTTTAATAGCAATTTTATTCCAAATAATGCACCTTATCCCAAACCACATAAATGAAATGTTTCAAAGCAATGTTCAGTGTAAGCAAAGTGAAAACTCGCATATGACAATTATTGAAAGTGGTTTGTATTCCAACAGTCCAAATTACAGAGACACCACTTTGTATTGTGGCCTGAAGCAAGTATCACTGATCATTTTTAGTATGCTGGAACAAGGATATTGGTAACAAATTTTCATGACAGACACACACACTCAATGAGATAATAAATTAGTTTCCCAAGTGAAGGCTCACTAATAAGATTGGATCTAAAATTTAGGTCACTTAATTTTAAGACTCAGCTAATGGGCTAAAAAAAAAAAAAAGAGTATAACTTCATAACATAAATTCAATCTTTTTTACCATAAACATTAGCACCATTGTAAAGTTGCAAAGAATAAGCTTCTTGTAAAATGAAATGATCTAATTGTAAAATGCATTTGATATCTCCTTGCAGGGAGGTTATTTCTAAAAGAAAAATAAAATATTCTGTATTACATTATGAAGTTATCACATTTAAGCAATGAATTTTTAGTGTGGTGTAAGGTCTGATGTCACTGGAAAGATAAATTTGTAAAACTCTTTTCCAATTTGATTTATTGATTCTATTCCAAACACACTGCTTCTTTTATTTGTGAGTATATTTACAATACCAGAACTATCACACAATCAAAGAAACCTTACCTTTTCTTCTTTGGGATTCAGAGGTGATGAGAGAGCATGAAAGTCCCTTAACACCTTGACAATCACATGAGAAAATTCAAAGCCTGATAAGGTCAGAAATCAGCCATTTGGCTTGTCTTACACAGAAATAATGTATTACAGATTCATACTCCTAACTGATTACTAGAGGAAATTCTTAAAATAATATATCAACAAATTTTCCACCTACACATAAGAGGTTTTTTTGAGAGGAACATTTTACAAGGTCATGTAGTGATAGAACGAGAGGCAATGTCTGTAAATTGAAAAAAGGTAAATTTAGCTTAGATGTTAGGAAGACATTTTTTATTGTGAGGGTGGTGAGGTGCTGGAACAGGTTTGCCCAGAGAAGCTGTGGATGGCCTCTCCCTGGAAATGTTCAAGGCCAGGTTGGATGGGGCCTTAGGCAACCTGGTCAACTGGCAGGTGTCCCTGCCCATGGCAGGAGGTTGGAACTAGATGATTTTTAGGGTCCTTTCCAACCCCAAACCCAAACTGTAGGATGTTTAATGCATTGCAAATGCCATTCTCCTCAGTCTTTGGGAGTGTCCATGACTTACCATTTCCATTCTCTACTATGGCCAATGGCTCTCGGCAACTTGTCATCTTTCTCAAGTTTGTCATCTTTCTCAAGGTCCTTTGAACTTCTGCCAGCAGCACTGCTTGAATTGCCTCAGTAATCTGTCATAAATGCAAATTATTATGGGATGATATCAGTACTTCAATTATTTAGGTATTTGACAATTTTAACTAACTAACACAAAATCTTAAGACTGTCCTGGTGAATGTCATTAGAAAGTCGACACATTTATAGATCTTTCAGACCAGTGATACTCATGTGTCTCTACTTACATAAAAAAAAGTTAACTGGATAGCAATAAAATTGTGTAAATTGTCAATTAGGACTGCTTCCCAATAAACATTTCTTTAATGTCAAATCTAGAACTAGTCACCTACTGCCTCCTTAATTTCAAGGGGTCATGACAATCTATGTTGTTAAAACACGTGGTGAAAACCACAAATGAGAAATATCTTTTTTTCTGATGTATGCAAAAAAGCTTGATAGACTGAATAATGATCTTGTGTTGTGACTTTTCAAAAAATTCTGGCCTCTAATCTGTGATAATATTAAAGAATGTTTTGTTGTCAGTAGTGATGTTCTGTTCCTTTACCTCAAACAAGATACAACCACATTTTTTGTCTAACACAAAGAGGACTACCATTCCTGAAACTCCTCTTATGCAAAAGGAACATCTACTGGAGTCCTGAACAGCCTACAAGTGGCACTTGCAGTAGCTGCTGCACCACATATGGGTGTCAGGACAATGCAGTACAGACTGTGCAGAGTCACTACTTTCTCTTTACCAAAGAAGTCCCAGGAGAACTAAGAATACATAAATATGCAAGACGCTTATAAAGTACCTGATGACCTTAGACACTAGACTCAAATTTTTGCCATTCTTAGTCTAAATTTTAGCATGAAGCAGAAAGGCAGCATGCACACGTTGTCTTCATTTGCTATTTCCTTCAGAAAAGGAATACGGTTCCTTTTCTGAATACCTTGGAATACACCTTGGGAAGGTATTTGTTCTTTAGTACAAGACATTTCCTGAAAAAAGTGAATCTGAAGTTTCCATGACATTGTACTCCCTCTCAAATATGAATTTAAATTGAATATGAAAATTTTGAGCTTAATATCTTATTATAAACATTTTAAATTTATACAATAGTTATTAAAAATGATTAGTATTATTAAAATTATTTAAGTTTAGTACCAATTGAATTTGATAGGCAGGATCCCTCAAAATGCCTGGAAGAGAGATGGTTTCATCTCACTAATCAAGTACATGTCCTCAATCATATCTCTAGCTGCCCTTGTAAATTCAAATCATTAAGTGGAACAAAGGCTGTAGGTGTCCTTTGTGACAAAATCCTTTATTGTAGACAAGTACACCATTGTCAGGTCCACAGTGTAAAAGTTCACTGCAAGTGAACCCAGACCTATGCAATTCAATATAGCACAAACCTTCATCTTGTTATAATAGAACTTTATTTTACAGGAGGAAGCAAAGGCAGTTTCCAATTCCTCACACCTCTACAACCCCGAGCTTTGGGGATTACAGATCCTGACTTTACAGCAGACTCTTACAATATATCAACAATAATTAAGAAAGAGAAGGAAACACACAGACTTGTGTTCATTGTCTTGGGGAAATTTTTGACAAAAAAAATTCTTACAGAGGTACACAAAAGAAACCTGCTAAGAACCTGTCACTAATCTGGATCAGATGCTCATTACCTGTATAATTGCTGTGTATGCCAGTCAGGCAGCATTTGTAACAATTTCCTCTAACACAAAATAAAACTTGTAATAAAGGGCACAATATGATATTATTGTAGAGGCACCTGTATGTCTCTGCAAGCTACTTGTCTCTCTCTTTGCTCAATCTGCATTTCCACAGTGCCCAGTGTGGTTTCATATGTTTAGTTTTGTCCTCTTACTGCATCTTCCTTAAGAATTCATATACCTCATCTATCCTTATCACCAAGTCTTACAATCTCCAGAAGCTTTTCCAGTTTCTAACACAAAACAAATCTACATGAGCATTTTTCATTTTCTCTGGTCATTTCCACATTATCTTTAGTGTCCTTCTGAACATACATTAGCTATTTTATTGGCTACTAATATGCTTTCCTTTTTTGCCCCATAATTGTAGATGCTGTTATAAATACTATCTGCTTTTTAGTTGGGATGGTTAAATGTGACAGAAATTACGCAGCTTCTTTGACTGAGAAAGTATAAATAGCATATGTCCAACTATAAATACTGATATTAAATAGTAAAAGGTAATTGTTTGACTCTGCAACAGCAATACTGGAAAATAATTCAAAAAGACAAATGAACAAAAGTTCAGACAAGCTGTACTGTTACATCTATACTAAGTTATACTATCTCTCCTTCTATACTTTATCAATTACTTCCAAGGATTACTATTTTCTCTATAATGAGTGGGTTTAAGGAGAGAAGTCAATAGCCATCACCCCTGGTTATTGCTCAGGCCATAACCTGTACAGGGCTGAGACTTGCAGGAACTGCCTCCCAGATGCTTCCATAACAGTCACATTGGGGAGCAAAAAAATACAGACCAAAACATCAACTTGAATTCTCCAGTCTGCTTTCCTCTAACTCTGCACAGTAATTGTCAGGACAGTTGTCTATATACTTATACTGAAGTATATGGGCTTCAGGTCAAGTCAAGGGCTCTAAAAACAAATGCATTCAGGCTTCTTAGACATTTCTGTAAACATGGGCACCAGTACCAGCTTATCAGTACTACTGTCTGCAATGGCCTTAACATGAAATGGTTTATTCTTTCAAACTAAAGTCCTTTGCAGTCTTTCAGATTCATTCCACCTAAATTTGGATACTAATGGCAGTGAAGTAACTGAAGGGGAAAAAAACCCAACAGGTGCACTGCAGGAATGGACAAAAGGAGATGAGAAAGTCCCAGGATGATTAATTCCTCCTAAAATCTCAGTAGTCCCTCCACAATGTCTGTATTGCATTTTTCCACTGGTGAAAAAGAAATGTTAGAGCACCTGCATTCATCACGGAGATGGTTATTTCAGAGATCTACATGTATCAACCATTTTCCTAAGGTGAGATTATGATAACTAGCCAGCTGATCACAGAGGACACAAGTCTCCTCATGTAGAAAATGAATACTGCAGCATCAGGATGGCACTAGAGGAATTCCAAATCAGGGCCTAGATGTTGCACATTGAAGCTGTATAAACTGTTTCTCTAATGATGCTCCTGAATTAGTATATCCAAGTTCTAACCAAGACCTAATTATTTGGGGCTATACAACAGAACCATTTTAAGGTTAGAGCTGATTCATGTCTGGCTATTTCAGCACTGAGAGGAATGGGTGTATGACTCCTGATTGCAAGGCATGAGCAATGAATCTGATAAAGCTCAATTAATTCTATTCTGGTGTGTCACATCACAGAGCCCTGTCACTGCCACACACAACAGAGGCAAACTGTTGAAGCCCCATAAGCTGATGGGCACCCTGAGGTATGACAGACCACCCACATGTTGCTATGGAACTGACATCCTTGACCACAGATGAAGACTGTATACTTAACTTTTGTTAGTGGAACTACTGATTTATTAAAGATTCATGCAAAACTCATTGCCTTGTTGAATACTGAATTTCTTTGCTGAGACTAGCACTGAAAATGGCAGGGTGGCTGTGGAGAAAGGGTCATTTACTGTTTTATAAATGGTTGTCCAGCTCTGAGAGTAACACATATTGTAATGGGAAGCTTTCTTAGTCTATAATCATTTTATGAAGAGAAACAGACTTTGGTCTTCTGGAAAGTCAACCTAACAAGAACTAACTTCACTCACTGAAGATTTAAACAGATCTTAGAACAGGAAAAAAAGGAAGTTACTTCCTACTGTATTCTTCTTTTTGAAATGCCTGAATAAAAATATATGAAGACATTTCAACAGCTGCCATTTGAAGACTAACTAAGGAGCAAGGAAATCATTATCAAAGAAATCATTCTGATGGGAAAAAATATCCTTATATCTACTAGAGTCAACAATAGCCAAAACCTTTTGACTGCCTGTATCTATTCTGATAAGTTTTTTTAAGTTTTATTTTAATGTTCACCCTTTCAGCCAAAAAGGTTCAAAATCTATTATCTTTTAAAAATTAAAATATAACCAAATACCTACCACAGGTATATCTAAGGAACAGGATA
>WEIV01018290.1:6809-17141 GCA_013390005.1 Calyptomena viridis
AAAATCACAGCCCAGGGAAGCTACCATTCATTCCACCAAAGTTTTAAGGACTCATTATCAAAAGCAAAGTAGCCTTTTGCCTCAGTTTGTTATTAATAGTGGAACTCCAAAGTGCTGCAACATATCCTTTTTTTTCAGGTTAATCACCTATTACATTTATTTGCACTGTGGAACTTGATATATTTAAACTCTTCCTCAAATAGTGCTTGCTAGAAAGGAAAGTGAAGTTATACTACTGCATGCATCATCAGAGAACAGCAAATCAAGAATACCATTCACAATGTCAGCCTTTTAAATTGTATTTCCTTAGAATCCATATTATAAATACTAGCAATGTATAGCAATTAATGAAAACATAGTATCTCCAACTATTTTTTTATTTTGGTTACTATATTTTATTGTACTATATTGACAATAATTACAGCTTGGGCTTAACATAATTTCTGACAAAATTTCCAGAAAGTCCAAAAGAATTTACTTTTATCAATCAGAAAATAGACTCAGGTGTTTTTATGATACCTATACCAGCAAAAAGTCCAGACACCACAATCTTATGACAAAATGCCATCTCACGAGTTCCAGCTCTCTTCAGAGTGTGATGCTGAATCCACAAACCAGGCATAACCCTAGCTTGTGAAAAAAATCATCCATTGATTATTCCATAGAATCATAGAATGGTTTGGGTTGGAAGGACCATCAAAGACAATTTAGTCCAAATCCCCTGCTACGAGCAGGACCATTCTTCACTAGATCAGGCTGCTCAAAGCCCTGCCCAATTTAACTTTGAACAGTTCCACAACTTCTCTGCATAACCTGTTGACTCACAACCCTTACTGTAAAAATTTTATTCCTTATACCCTATCTAAATTTACTCTCTTTCAGTTTAAAACCATCACCCCTTGTCATGTTATGGATTTATGCACACTTGCCACTATGACAGGATCCACCTTAGGATCCCACAAATAAAGTGCAAGTAAAGGTTTCTGATTCCTCTTTTATTAGTTCTCAGGTTACAGCCTGAGCTTAGTGGTACTAATACTGACTGAGACTATTCAGAGAGAAGAATACAGTTAAATTTATTCTATGACAATCCTGTCACTACAGGCCCCGGTGAAAAACTCTCCCCCCATCTTTTTTATAAACTTCTTTTATATACTGAAAGGCTGCAAAAAGGTCTCCAGAGAGCTTTTTGTTCTCCAGCTGAACAACCTCAAATTTGTCAATCTTTCTTCAGAGGAAAGGTGTTCCAGCCCTCTGATCATTTTTATGGCCCTCCTCTTGACCTCTTCTAACAGGTTGATGTCTTTTTTGTGCTGGGGGTGCCAGAGCTGGATGCAGTACTCTAGGTGAGGTCTCACAAGATCCAGAATAGAGGAGGAAAGTAACTTCTGTTGATCTACTGGCCATGCTCCTTTTGATGCAGCCCAGGATACAACTGGCTTTCTGGGCTGCAAGTGCACATTGCTGACCCATATCAAACTTTTCATCCACCTGTATCCCCCAAGGCCTCTGCAGGGCTGTTCTCAATCAGTCCATTCCCCCAGTCTGCAATGATATTAGGGATTTCTGTAGCTCAGGTACAGGACCTTGTGTTTGGCTTTGTTGAAGTCCATGAGGTTCACATGGTCCCATTCATCTGTATTTCTGCTTGTTTCTTCCTTTGGAACCACATGAATGGTTGGAAGTAGCATCAGAGCACCACTTCAAGTAAGGCTCAGAGGTAACATGCTTAATTTGGACATTCTTGCCCATAATTATCAACAGGAAAGAGACAAAATACCAGCAATTGCTAATCATACACTTTTGCATCTGTTGACTATCAGTTTGAAACTATTTACTTACTCCCAGATCACTTCATGCCAGCTCCTGTACAATACTCCAAGTTAATATCATATTACATTAAACTCTCTGAAAACTATTGTCTGACATCAAGTCTTTTTAACAACTCCTGAAAATATTTAAAGTGACTATTTTTTTAATGAATTTTGTCCTTCAGTTTACTCAATTAAAATTATTAAGCTGAAGAGGACTTTTGGAGATGACTTTACACAATAAATTTTCTCTAGTCACTTACTTCCAAAAAGTGAATAAATAATCAACACCTATTTTCCAAAAACTGTGAGTAAAGTAGATCTTTGACAATGCCCCCAGTATGTCATGCCTCAATCCAAAAAATACTTATATGTTTAATTTTAAATTTAAGCATATTGGTAAACTTACTGCAATATTTTAAATACTGAGGCAAATAGGGCAAGGAGTATATTTTAAATAGTGTGCAGGGTAGATGCCAATTAAAGTTCAAGTAAAATCTCCAAATGTCTCCTTTCTCTGAATTGCTCACCCAATAGAGGATGTTAAGAGAAATGGGACATGGGCTTTTCTGACTTTTGAAGTACTTTTGGTCCCAAATGCTTTTATAAATGAGCTATTCAATAAAAGTGAGTTTTGATTCTATGTTTTATATTGCAGTACTGCACATAATTGTGTGTTCATAGCTTGTCATAATATAAAATTATCTAAACTAATAAATGATTCATAGCTCTAAAAATATCCTGTTATGGATGAAGTTCAGCAGAGAGAAGAAGCTTTATTTGCATTTAAAGTTAGAACAATTTTAATGGTATTTAATGTTTCTCAACATGCAGAAACTTGTTGTTCCATTCTTTGTTAAATAATGGTTCTCTTAGTTAATAAAAAGAGCTGCCATTTTAGTTTAAAACTCAAAAAACCCACAAAACTCCATGGAACTCATTGGAATAACTTCACAGAGTGATTCCAAGGTTAAAATGCACTAATCCAGATATGTCCAACCACATAATAGTATAGATGTAAAGGTCTACATACACAGAGGAAGACCCTGGAAATATCTTCCAAAGCCTTCTATCCACCCTATTCTGCAAGCATGACTTACTGTGTCATGTTTGTTGTTAGCCCATCTGGACAACAGTGCAGTACTTAATGGCCACAGTGTATTTGATTATTGACTAGTGAATATTTCTGCATGACATGACAGGCTGCAGACTGACCCTCAGTAACGGAAAGACTTCCTACACATTTCTACATTCAAAACCTCAAAACAAAATGAAAGAGATTTTACTCTACCTGGAAATCTGGTATAAAGCTTCAACATACACAAAAATCTGTGAGGAGACACTGACTTCCTTGAAGGTGGGGAAGCCCTTCAGAGAGACCTTGACAAATTAGAGGACTGGGCAATCACCAGCCATATGAAGTTCAACAAGGGGGGAAGTGCAGGATTCTGCACCTGCGATGGGGCAACTCAGGATGTAGGTACAGACTGGGGAATGAGATGCTGGAAGGCAGTGTCACAGAAAGGGACCTGGAGGTCCTGGCTGATGGCAAGTTGAATATGAGTCAGCAGTGCCCTGGCAGCCAGGAGGGTCAACTGTGTCCTGGGGGACATCAGGCAAAGCATCAGCGGCCGTTTGAGGGAGGGGATTGTCCTGCTCTGCTCTGCACTGGTGTGGCCTCACCTTGAATATTGTGGCAGTTTTGGGCACCACAATATAAGGAAGATATTAAGCTCTTCAAGAGCATCCAAAAGAGGACAACTAAGATAGTGAAGGGCCTGGAGCGGAAGCCATATGAGGAGCGGCTGAGGTCACTTAGTCTGTTCAGCCTGGAGAAGAGGAGACTGAGGGGAGACCACACTTTGCTGTGAGGCAAAGAAGAGGGGCAGGCACTGATCTCTTTTCTATGGTGACAGAACTCAAGGGAATGGCCTGAAACTGTGTTAGGGAAGGTTTAGGCAGGATATTAGAAAAAGGTTCTTCACCCAGAGAGTGGTTGGGTGCTGGAAAAGGCTCCACAGGGAAGTAGTCACAGCACCAAGCCTGACAGAGTTCAAGAAGAGTTTGAACAATACTCTCAGGCACATGGTGTGACTCTTGGGAAAGGTCCTGTACAGGGCTAGGGGTTGAACTTCATGATCCTTAGCATATTCTGTAATTTTGTGATTCTGTAACTCATATTTGTCAAATACTTAGCTTGGCAGTCTTGTATAAAGTTTATTAAAGAGAAGAAAAAAGTTGCATGGATTTCAAACCTGGGGAAGTTTAAGCTCATGCTTAAAGTTTAACTACAAAACATCAATAAATTGCTGCACTAAAACTGCAGAAGTTCCTCCACGATTTATGTCAAAGTATCTAAAGCTCAGTGATGCTGATTCTAGGGAGACTTTTCCACATAGTCCACAGAGAACTCATTTTGGACCCATTTCTAATGAGTTTATAAAAGATTACTTGGATGTTTTGGTAAAGCTACCCAACAAATTAGTCAATCTTAAATTTTATTAGCTGCAAAACATTACAGTGGTCATATAGCTGAAGAACACTGAGGGAATTGAAGGGGTATTAGTCATTTATTTAGGCAGATACCAGAGATCAGTACTCAGTACAGGATGTTGTGACTTTAAGCTAATTGGCTAATAGTTGCAGCAGTTCTTATACAAATTTAGTACTGAGAGGTGTGACCTCGTCTTGAACCAATTCATGCAAACCCTGAGGGAGTCCTAAATTTATTCCAGTTTCATGAATGCATGGTCCGGATTAAGAAACCAAAAGCAAGAGTATGCATAAAAACCACCATGTCAACCACACATCTAAAATTTACATGCTCTCAGCTTGAAAACTTTCTGTTTAACAAATTACTTGAAATAAATGTTTAAAATAAATGTAACAATCTGGTGTTAAAAACAAACATATTTCATTCAGTCCATATTGTGGGGCTGTGGTTTTTTCCTTCTCAACCATACCTTTGGCTATTTATCTAGTTGCAAACTCTTATAGATGTGAAATATTTTAAGACCTTTGGCAATGGCCTGAGGTAATTTCCAACTTAACAGACTCTGTCCCACCAGAGCTCATTACAGTGCATTTTATAACAAAGTACCCTCTACTTAATTTTCAGAGCTTAGCCAAGCGTACTAGAAATGCAGCTGCATAAAGTGCAATTAATGGTATGATAAAAGCAATGCAGGGCTGTTTAATACTCAAGAATCAGTAGTAAATAGGGAATCCACGTTCTCTAACAGCCAGTGAAGTGTCAATGTTCCAGAAGTGTGAGATTTCCACTGCTGGGGAAGAAAAAAACTGAAGAAACACGTGTTGTTAGGAAAAAAAAAAATCTTCTGTCCTTCAATAACCCCAAAAGATAGACTAGAGAAGGATAAAAAAATATTCCCTCCAGTTATGCCACTAGCATTCCCCTCTCTCTTTGAGCAAGAGTGCAAAACAATAAACTCATATTCCCACCACTGAAGAAAATAGACAAATTCAATTCCCTAAAAAGTGAGACTAATAGTAAGTGACTCATATTATACACAGAATCATCAGGTTTCATAACTAACAAAATTTACTTTCAAATGACAGAGAGGAAAAAGGAAAAAACTTTTCTGACAGGAAATAATTGCAGCTTCTTATTTAAAATAAAACAAGTCACAACACAGCTGGGATGGTGACTATAAAAG
The DNA here is from genome assembly GCA_013390005.1 of Calyptomena viridis. Lineage (NCBI taxonomy): Eukaryota > Metazoa > Chordata > Aves > Passeriformes > Eurylaimidae > Calyptomena > Calyptomena viridis. Next base: position 12,298 of record WEIV01018290.1, read on the forward strand.
CTCTGCAACTGTTAAATATGAAACTATCTTGTAACTAAACTATCACCTCTGGGAATCAAGCAAATTCTTGTTTGAAACTAAAGCAGAGAAACTATGTTAAAGATAGAAAACAATCAATATCTCCTAACTAATTTCTGATAGAAGTTAACTGACCTCTCATGAAGAAACAAATTACTAAATTATTCTATTTAGACTAATCACTTTTTTTGTTTCTAATCTTGACCCTTATTTTCATGTATTTATCTCAATTATTTACTTTGTCAGAAAACAGCAGTTAATTCATATGAGTGGTTCACATTTCTGATTTACAGAAGGTAAATGGCTTGCAACCTAGTTTTACAGTAACATTTGAAAGCACAAAAGCTCCTGATTATGCACGGCCTGCAGATATCAAAGTAACTTATTTTGTACACAGTGAATATACAAAAAGCCTTTTATGAGTGCTGAAAATAGAAAAGTTATGATTCTGTGGTCTGCACAAGACTAACAGACTTCTAAATTGCAAAATAAAAACAATTTCCAATTTTCAATGCGTAAGTAGTGTAAATAGAAAAGCAATAAGAAAAAACTCAGAATTTCAATGTATCTTCTCCCAATAATGGGTAAAGGAAGTAGATCAGCTTTTGCTTTGTTTCCATTTTCTAGTAAAAAATACACACTAGGCATATTTTGCTTACTTTTAAATTTGATTTCAGGTGTTAAAGGACATGGATAACTAACAAAGAAATCCTTATACCTAATATTTGTCACATATGTGGACTACACTGCTAGTCCACATATATCCAAATATGTATAATATCCAAATTAACTCTGGCTGAAAATCCTATGTATGGACTTGAAAATAATCAACAGTGTGTAGAAAGACAAACGAAACCTACTTTGACAGTAGATCTCATTACTTTCAGAAATATATAGAAAAAATTAAATATATGCATTTTTCCTGCTCACAAAGCATACAAATACATCTATTTCTGATGTTCCTGTTATCCAGTGCTCTATTCTGAGTTGTGGAAACATTTTCAAGATGTCATTGAGTGTTTTCTCTTGCCCGTTTCCTCAGTTTGCTGAACCTCACACAGAGAGCCTGTGCCTCCACCAAGAGTGTTTTGCTGTCAATCTCAGGTCTATTTATTTACAGCATTCTGCTGCCTCTATCATTCTTCACTGTAACATAATTCTACAACCATCATTTCAGTATCACAAGAAAGTCACTTTATATAGGCTTAAGTAAACTGCAAAGAATAGATCATCATGCTATTTCGGTAGATTATTTAATTGACACTCATGTCCTACTACTCTTTAAGATCACACAGTACATAATGTATGATTTGATGTTGTATTTACATATCCTATGATGTAATACTGAAAAATTTTAACTACTGCTCAGTAAAACACTATAATTATTGCTGAAATAGCCACACTGGCGTGGACATTGCTGACATAATAATAATAATAGTAAAGTCTAGGGAAATGTAAGTGTTAGTGGTACAAAAATTCCTAAAGACTAATTACTAAAACTGAGACGATGGCACTAGAAATTGATATGTATCTAAGGTGAGGAATTACTACCTCTGTCATTAAAAAAAAATTATCACTTAGCTTGACTGCGGATACATAAAAAGACCTCACCTTGCTCTTACCAGGAAAGTCATAACAGCAAACAAAAGTGATCCTCTGGCAAATTATTTAGTGTTCACAAACTACTGAAGACAATCCAAAAATACTAAGAAAGAAATCTCTCTTTAAACTCATTCCAGTTTGGAGATACCATGGTGCGTTATGGAAATCAAGAGAGATGTCAAGATGGAAGGTGTAGAATTTGAAGAGCAGTACAGCTAGTAGGAAGGCCAGATAACTCAGTTTCCTTAATCTTTTGGGAAACCTGAACAACTAAGTGTTACAGAGCACTAGAAGGGAGAACAGTAAAACGAATTAATCAAGAAAGACTAAACAGGCATTTCATAAAATATGAAATATGGAACTGCATTTTTTTTTTCCTGAGAGGAAAAGGAAACAGATATTTTAAGAAGACAGCAAGTATTCTTATTATGATATTTATAAGATGAAAGAAACTAGATGTTGAAAGGAACTAGGAACTGGTGATGTGTAGAAGAATCTTTCTCCACCAAGCTGGAGTTTAAGTAGAGCTCACACATCTACTTGAGAACTAAGACACAACTTGGTAGTCTCAGACTAGCTTTCAGCAGAGAAGCACTTATTCCTGTGACAAGGCAAGAAAAACCCACCAGTCTTAGAAGTCAAATTCTCAAACCTACTGATACTTCATTGTCAGGCTTGGACATATCTCTGAAGCAATGAAGGAAAGACCATACTAGAAACTGATTCTGCACCTTTTTTTTCCCTGTAAAAGGTAGCTTGCTATGATTAAGTTTACCAAATATCCTTTTGTAAGAAGTAAACCAAAATAATCTGGGATAAGAAGAAAATATTTTCAGACTGGCTGAAGGAAAAGCTGTCAAGGGGCTAATATGCATGTTGAAAATCTATGTCAGTACGTGTGTATTTACCAGAAGCTGATTGTGGTCTCTCCACCTCCTCTCTCATGCCTTTATCTCCTCCCTATTAGGGCTGTTTTGCAAAGTTTGTGTATACCTGGCCATGGCTGGGGAGGTGAATCCAAACTTGGCTGAAACATCAAACAATTTATGTAAATTTCCACATAAGCTCATAACCACACCATCCCCCTCAAAAAACACAAACCAAACCAAAAAACCATCAAACCAAGTCCCCACCAAACACAAACCCAAACCCTATATAAACTCGGATGTCAAGTTACTTGAAAACTTATTCAGGGAAAGTATGGATTTGATGACTGTGTGAGGTCACTAACGGCAGAAATCTTACTTATCCCACTGCAACACAAAATAAATGTTGGCACGGAAACAAAAACTGCAGGGTTGAAACTAAAAATAAAAATCTAGGCAGAAGAAGAAAAAATAGAGTGAAAGAAAATGTGTTCTAGGCTTAATGTAGATAATATCCTCTCAATATTCTTAATACAATGATGATCACTACACTGGGAACCAGGTCAGAGTAAAGAATAAAAGAAAATTGTATTAATCACAATCTCCAAAGGCAGGCCATAAAAGCCATACAGCCCTCACTGAAAAATAATTCATTAAACTATATCCCAGCTGGAAGTAGAGAAAAACAAACTGAATAAAATGACACTAAGCAGCAGGGAGAAATAAACTTTATGGAACTGTCCAAGTATGAACAAAGGAAGGGTGGGGGGGAAGAAAGAAACAATAAATATGTCTGGTTTATTGGTAAAATAGCCATGTTAGGACAGACATGAGAATTAAATTTAAAAAAACACCCTGAGATATTGAAATAGTGCTAAGCTTCAAGCATCAGAATTATCCTAGAGCAGTTCAGGACATCCAGTACTTGCAAATTGTGGCTTGGCAATACCTCACAATGACAGCAACATTATTAAACACTAATCACTCATGGAGCATCAGGCACATCTCTTGAGTTATGTGCCGCAAGATGTGGTGAAAGTGAAAATGACCACATTTCAGGATTGACTTTTGAAGAAAAGTAGGCATAGCCCCTATACAGGAAAGAGAACATTTTCTCAGCTAGCTTGTCTCCTGGCTTGATTTAGTGATGCGAAATAGTACTTTGCATAAACATTTACAAGAGTCCTTTTGTAATGTTACATACCTCTTTTTGAGGAACAGATGGGAGAAGGGAACACCATAGTAATGCACTCAATTGTATAATAGCATTAAAAATAGGGAGGAATATCACACAATGTATTCTGTTAAAAGAAATTAATATCAGCCACTTTGAGCCTTTTCTAGCTAAGTTTAAATAAAATTGTTTTCTAGTTCTGGCTTCCTCAGCTTTTTTGTACCCCAAAAGCTTGACTTTCAATAATGTTCAGCAGCCACAGATTCTCCAGGCTTCATCTGGAGCTATGGTTTTTTCAGAACAGATGAAAATGTAGCTCAAAGTGTTTGGGCAAAGAGGCATCCCNTTGGGCAAAGAGGCATCCTAAGGCACTGGCAACTTTGGAAAATTTCAGCCCATTCATCTGCTAGGTTCTGCTGCAACTGAAGGTCTTTATAAGCAGAGATGCCAGTATGTATATATGTATCTATATATAGGCAATGTAAAAATGGTGGTGCATTGGAAAAGTAAATTATGGCAATCTTTCCATTTGATCCTTGGTTAATTAAAATTGGTTTTGTGTTTTATATACACTGAATATAGCAGAAGGAGGAAAGATTTTTCATACCCATCAGGTGGATTGCAGGTGCCTAGCTTTCAGTAAAACACAGAGGAAGCTGAGGCCCCAAATTGCTTCAGATTCTTTCATGTCACTGTTACAAAGTATTAAATCAATTATATTCGAACATAATTCATCCACAAGTCATTGGCATATGACAAAACAGACCTTAAATTATGAATTATTGACTTTACTGAGTGAAAGCATGTTTCTTCAATTAAAAAAATTCTGTATATCCTGGATACGGTTTTATGGAGATTCAGTAAGGATCTATGGTAAATGTTCTCACATAACACATTAAGCATTTGCAAATGCCAAATACTTGTATGGTAATTCTTTCTCTCCTCCTTTTCCCCTTTTGACACCCTAAATCTTTACTCCATGTTATGGACTAACAACCTGCAAATTATATCTTTATAAAGCAAAACTGTTTTTCCACTAGATGAATGAATAAAATTGTATTTGACACATAAAAATTTCTTTCCCCCACCCTCCTTTTTAAAGAGTCAAACTAATTTAAACCAAATATGATTTAAAAATCCTGCTGAGCTGAGACTTTTAAATACCAAGTTTCAGCCTGGAGTGA
>WEIV01018291.1:1541-11840 GCA_013390005.1 Calyptomena viridis
GAGGTCACTGGACTGTACTCTAGAAAAAGGAGAAATAGCCTCAAAAGCAAAGGACATCTCAGCATCAGCCTCAAGCTTAGACCTTGAGACTTTTTGTTAGTTTTTCAGTTATGTGGACTACACGTGAATGCAGCACTTCTTACCTGTCGTCACTTGTTATTTTCTGTCCTTGTAATATCAGTTATGTTTACAGACATATGCTTACAACATAGAGAAGATACGTATTTAGTGCTTTAAGAACAAACAACAAAAAACAACAAGACAACAGTAAAAATTCAAATAAAAGAGAAAGAAATAAGCAAAAAAGACTGATGAGTAGGAAAAGAAAACAGGAAGGCATAGGCCACAGGAGAATTTTGTCTGAAGAAGCTAAGAGATGCTCAGCTATAGCTGATGTGAATGATGATGTTGCACGGTACAGTGGCACTACCCCAAACTGGTGCAGGCATGAAAGAGATCAGCAGTGCTCTATCAGTGCAGTCCTCAGCATAAGTAAACCATGTTAAACTCTATGTCAGCAGCAGGCTGACACAACCATACTGCTTTGAGGTTTTGATTAGTCTATGCTACTTTGTAGGCTGGCAGTGCTATGGTACACTCTACATGTAAACGTGCAGAGGACCTCTCTGTGTCATCCATTAAACTCTGAATTATAAACACAAGTTGAAATAGTTCTACAATACTTTGTAAAATAAGGACACATCAAATGTTGATCTGTTCCCAGGCTCAGCTCCTGGATTTAAATACCCTAAATGGGCCAGATAAGTATGTCAGTGCATCTATCTCTCACTGATCAGAAATCCTTGTCTTATTCAAACAGGTATATACCATCTTGAAAGAAAACTGTCGCAGTTTTGAGAAACAAGTGTATTCTGAGAAAAACATTCTCAAGAAAATTTTCAACAGTATCTCTTCAATGACAGCTGTTCACAAGGCTACTGAATCACCATGGTAGTGATAGAAGAGGTTTTTTTGTACTGAACAATTGAAGTAGAATATTGCCCTGCTTTATTTTTTAATAGGACAGAATAACAAAATACTAGGAAAAAACGCTGTGATAATAATGGGTTGTGAGTTTTGTTGGGAAGAAGTGCCTGCTGAGGGTGTTTTGACAGTACAGGTAGTTATCAGATGTTGTAGCAGGCAGCAGCTCTTGTTAAGACTACAGAGTTAGACGGAAACATTACTACTAACACCGTGCTTTAGAAGACAGCTTAAAATAATACTCAAGATAGTCTTTGTGGCACTTTGAAATCATTGCTTTAAGCTCTGAATTATGGATGAACGCTGCTTTATTTTAGTTTAATAAAGGTATCCCACTCTTTCTCTCAGACTAGTATTAGACACAATAAAAAAGGAACATTCTTTCCAAGATTTAATATGCTATTTGAGTTCTCTTCTGTAATCACACTTTCCTATTCTCTTTCTGATTTTCTGACTACAGACTAATGTAAAATATTCACACATAAAAAAGAATTTGTAGTGACACTTCTATTTATTTCTGGAAGAGTTTAAGAATCCTGTATTTTATATACATATAATGAGACTGCATATGAATTCTATTGTTTTAATATCTTTATGATGTAACAGAATTTTTCCACAATGAATGGGACTGCATGAATAACTGAACTTCATTTTGATAACTGGACCTAAAAACAATACCATTTTTTAGTGAACTAGATAATTTATTTCAGCCCAAACAAAGAAAAAAAAGGTAGAGTGACTCTGTGTTGGCACTCTGAGCTATCCTCCAGAAGTGTGAACTGTAAAATTCCAGGTCCTGAATCCAGGGATATTTGAATAATTTGTAAAACTAGTTCAGTGGAAGAGATTAAGAGAGAATTATCTTGAAATATTCTCTCCTAAGAACTTGGTTCACAGTCCTGTGTCTGTGCAAATAGACAGAAGGAAAAAATCCTCCCTCCTTCATGTCAGCTTAATGGCAAATATTTGGAGTATTTCAGTAAAAACTTCTACCATAAAACAAAAATTCTACTTCCTATTGCTAGAAATAATATAAAATTATTATCATAAATGTGATCTTAAGATGTTGCTCTGTCATTTGGACTCCCCTTCACTATGCTACAAGGTATGTTTGTTGGAGAGGAAGGCAAACGTCTCATCTGGACAATTAAATCACTATACATCTTATCAGTAAAAATATGAATAGAGATTTACAGGATTATAGGATTTCATTGAAACAACAATAACCATTCAAATAGCTCTTAATCTTGTTTCTTGGAAGGCAGGTACCTTTATAAAAATCATAGCTTGGCACAATGACTTACAGACTCTTTGAAGGAAAATGGATCTGAGCAATAATTTCAAAATTCAGTATTAAATCCATTCTGCTCCTTCCACAGAATTCCCATATAATCCTAACGTGGTAATACAACTAAATAACAAAACAAATTAAGTTTTGTGACTTCCCTGAATAGTTTTTGACATACTTGGTATATAACTGTGGGAGAGCGCACAATGCAATTACAACCCATGGAACTGTATTGTGCGTTCATCATAGTTGTGGCACAAGAGCAGGAGAGAAAACAATCCTCTGGGAAGAAACTTTTGTCTTTCAGTTTCAGTGTTAGTAACAACCACATGATCTCCCCAAGTAGTCATTTAACCAGTATTCTGAATATAAAACTAGCCTGCACTTGGCTATAGGCAGTGCCAGAGCATTATATGAACAAGGCATTTCAGCTCCATAATAATTTTACCCAAGGGACTGAATTCCAGAGGCACAGCAATATATGTGTGAAATCCTGCTAAATACAGTATCTTCCCTAGATAAAAAAACAGGCAGGGAAACATAAGGTAGACTTACACTGCTACCGCTCTGAACATAATAAAAAGACAAGTTTTCTGCCATGTTTTCTTCCAAATTCACCTAGAAATGTGGGCATTCAAACCAAGCAGTAACGCTAAATGATGAGACAATCTTTATCTAAACTGTTTCCAAGCATCTAACTTATTTTGTGTGAATAATATTCTGGAAATGCCTATGTCCCTCTGTTTTGCGTAGACACCTAACTTCAGCCTACGTTAGGCTTCTAATTAGGATATTATTCAGAACAACTACACTAGATTACATTAATATTCTCCATGGGATCAAAATCCAAAAGGTAACTTTAAAAAACGTTGGTTGCTAAATTTATATATTCATCAAATAAATGTAAATTAGGTGGAAAAAGGCCAATTATGTTTTGCAATGCAGTGTACAATTCTAAAATAAATTCATGAGTGAAAATATCCAAATGTAACCATAGATTGATATAACTCAGAACTTCCTAATTACTCTTGGAAACATAAGTCTCATAGAGTACATATAAACTCTGTCATCATGACAAAAAGCACCCTTGGATCTCAGTGTTTTCTACTGAGTTTGTTTTAAGTTTATGCTAAAATAAAAAGGAACTATTTTCAGAGACACAACAGATAGTTAGATATGTAACTCCAGGCAAAGTCAACACCTGAGACAGTATATTATACTAAAATCTTGGGAAGATTTCCAAAGCCTCTAAAAAGAGATATCCAGAATTCAACCAAGATAGTAAGTGCAGTTTTGTAACATATGTAAGACAATTCAAGATTGTTCTTCTGCCAAAAAGGCTATTCCTGACTTCTCGCTACCTCATAGTCATATATCTTATTGTATCTTCTTGTGCTGAAAGGAAAAAAAGCAAAAAGAATTATTTTTCCGTTTGTCTAAGTCACAGAAAGGAAGGAGCACATGGAGGAAGACGGAAGTGCTGTGACCTTAAATTACTTGTAAAGTTGAAGAGAGCAAAGTAGAAGGTGTAAATTGTGGTGACAGCTTACATTTAGAGATCAAAATTCCTATGCCTCTTCACCCTAGTTAATTCGTTAGAGGGACTACTAAATATATGTTGGATACAGTAATTAGATATTAAGCACACATAGTATCTATTAGATATACTTGAAGCTTTCTATCTATTTCAAGATAATGTGGACACAGCTATGTAAATGCTTAGAATTTAATTATTCGAAATCGAGGTTCTCAACACAGACATATGGTATTTGCTGAAATTCGAAGCAAATGTGTTTTCTAAATCACTTAGCAAAAGGAGCAGACAGAAGGATCTGAAGTACTGATTGGTCCCTACTGAAAAATTCCATCCTGCTTCTGTGTCTATCCTCAATTCTCAGGTACACTGATAATTTCTTCAAAGTGCCTACTTACATTTTTGTGTGTCATACTTTTAAAACTGATGTTATAATTTTTTTGGGGGGAAAAAACCCAAACAAACAAAGAAAAACAAACAAAAAACCACCCCAGAACTGTTAAAAATTTTCCTTTTAATTTTTACCCTACTTTGCAAGGCACAACAATACTCAGATTATTACCTTCCAAGACATCTCTCTCTCCTCATAATGCAAATGAAGTCGAAAAGTTTCTCCTCACTATTTTCAAAACAAGCATATTAACTTTCAGTTCACACGAACCTAAATTTTAGTTTCCTTCCATAATAATTTTGAAGACATTTTATAAAGATTAAAAAACCCCAAAGAAATATCAAAACATAAGGTTTTATTTAATTACAAACAACACTTTTGCTTCCCCTCACTTCTAATCCAGAACTTCAAGCTCATCAGGGTAAAAGAACAACCTGTTCTTCCAGAAAACCACAGCCTCAGTGTTTCAAACTGTTTACAATGAACCACAGTTCAGATGGTTCAATAACAGGCTAAGAAAGGTGAAGCTGTTCAGCCTGGAGAAGAGAAGGTTACCTCATAGCAACCTTCCAGTATCTGAAGGGGGCCTACAGGGAAGTCAGAGAGGGACTTCTCATCAGGAACTTTAGTGATAAGACAAGGAGTAATGGGTTCAAAATAAAAGAGGGAAAATGTTGGTTAGATATTAGGAAGAAGTTCTTTACTGTGAGGATAGTGAGATACTGGAACAGGTTGCCCAGGGAGGTTTTGGATGCCCCAACCCTGGTAGTGTTCAAGACCAGGTTGGATGGTACATTGAGCAACCTGTTCTAGTGAGACATGTACCTGCTGATGGCCAGGGGGTTGGGGGTAGATGAACTTTATGGTCACTTTCAACCCCTAACATTCTATGGTTCCATGATTCTAAAAGAGAAACTAAATTTTATGAAGTTGTCAATAAAATAAATGGTCACATCTTCCTTCCCTGAAGAACGTGTATACATTTGAAGTGACTGCTGCTCCATCACCTCTGTTCTGCCTACTTTTAAATGTAAAATTCCATTCCACATACCTTAAATGAAGCTCAGATACAGGTTACTTTCTTATAATTTACCAGAAAGTCTGGGAAATTTTTATTAATACTGACTAGGAATTAAATTTTAATGTAAAAACCATTACAGTGTATAAATAGAGTGTCTACACTGCTAACAAGATTGCAAAGCAGTTCCTATATGCAACTTACATTTTCAGAGAGAAGTTGGAAGAAAGAAATCCAGAGCTTGATTGTGGTTTATCTTAGCATGCAAGATCCCCTGTGATTTTCATACTCTTTCCAGGAGGGTGGTCTTTGGGTTATAGCAACAGAAAGCGGTATCAACTCAGTCTGATGCTCGTTGGAAAAGGAGTAAAATCAGGATCTCTGAGATCCAGTTTTCATGATTCACTTCCAGAAGTGACCATTGGTGGAGATTACACCAGATGATGTTCTTCAGAGTCCACTGTACATATACCAATATTTGCAGAGGGGAATCAAGTCCAGAGCCTGCTCTTGTATCGTGGTATTTCTTGGCCAGAAAAAACCAGGAAATACACTCACATATGGATTTATTTCCAGACCACAGATGTCTAAATAACATTTAAAAATACTTTGAAGGAAAACAAGTGAAATTTATAGAAAAATAACTTCTATAAGACTCACTATATTTATACTACTCAGTTCCATGCAGAGTTAACAACAAAGGGCTTGAACAGTCTGCAGCACCCCCTGGTCTATCACCCTGCAAAGGTCACAGTGGGAGCCCAGCTCTGCTCCCTGCCTTCACCAACCACTTGGCAAAAGCTTGGCTGACCTCCCACCCTCTCCCCTTAGTCATCCTGCAGTCTGGAGATGCATGATCCACAACGGTGAGAGAGTGAGCTCATGCTAATGAACCCTCCTTATCATGCAGCTCTTATGCCTAATTCATCAGACACTTTAGAGAGAGATCAACTCATCAACAGCCACACAGTGAATTTTTTAGCACAAGTATGATGTATGCTCTCTTTTCTATGCAGCACTGTGGTTAAAGAGACTGAGTTGATAAGTATACATTGATAGATGAAATGTTATAAAAACCTCTGCTTGCTGACCCACTTCCTACTGGACTTATTAATTTTAATAAGTCCATTAATAAGTCTATTAATAAAGTCTATCAATTTTTTCCAATATTAATGATATTGAAGTAAAAAAAGTGAAAACAAACAAATAAACAACAACGATGACAACAACAACAAAAAAGGAGGAAATCTGAAATAATTCTATGTCCTGATAAGCACCTTTTAGAAAAAAAAAATCTCCTGATGTATATATTTCAATGCATTTAAGACAATAGGAGATTTCCTGAACTCTTTCTTAATTTTCTGAAAAGTTTTGAATACACTACCACTGAGACTGCATACACATATGGACAATCCCTTCTGTCTATCCTATTCTTCCTGCCACCCACTTTGCTCTCTGCTATGCTCTGACACCCTGGGATTCTTTGGTAGGAGACTCACCATCAGCAACAGATAGAAGGTGCTGCCAAAAGCACAGATACACTTGGGCACATACATGAAGAAAAGGAACAAATTTTCTCTCAGTTCTCATTCACTTGTGGCTCTAAACCTCACATATCATGATAATAGCCCTTGAATCTTCACATTGAATTTTGGAGGTTTAAACACGTCATTTGGTGGCTCAGTTTTTTTCCCATGAGGAATAGCAAACTTTAGTACTGTTCATTAGAAAAAAAAGACATTAAAGCGCAAAGAGGCAATCTGTATTGTCAACCTATGTTAGGAAACTAATCTGATTGAGAGTGAAAACAACATATACCTAGAAATGGAAAGAAAAATTATACCAGTTGTATGTCCCATAGACTCTCTAATGACTCTTTGAAGTAAGAAACTTTGGATTTACATTTGGCTTTTGCAGTTCCACAAAACTCTCATTTAAAAAAAAAAAAAAAAGTGAAAAAAACTAGGCCAAATCTTATAAAATAATATCCCTGTCCTGAAAAAAGCAACAAACTCCCTCAGCCCTCACAATGCAATATCAACTTTACCTGTGTGAATTGCATTTGATTCTTAACTTTTTCTTGAAAGACTCATTTCCTTAGTAGATTAATATATCTTTTCTTGCCATTGTGGCTTTTTGGCACAGCATGGCCACAGCTTTTCTCAAGAGAAACTTTAAGATGCATTCTTCCCTCAGGGTGCAGAGCAACCTCTGATATTCATGCTTTAGCTGTTTAGCACTGATGGATAAGGGAAGGTTTAAGGCCAAAAGTATTTGCAGCTTGCTATTCCTCCTCTTTGCAATAGGAAAGGGTATTTATGAAGTGCTTATCCTCATATGGACAGGAGAGTTTCGAACCTGCCAGACCTGTTTGAGTTTGTAAGTTACTTACATATAAACAGGTATATATATGTTTGATTTACGACTTTGTTTGTGAAAATATTTTAACATCCTTCTGACACTGTGTCTGTAAAGCACTAAAAGACCAACCTGACTGAGAATCAGATCCCACTGATCTGGTCATGATTGGGTTTATGAAGACAGGTGACATGGTCAGAGATATTCACTGCCCTTAAAGAATTTCCACTCAGGCTACTTTGACGTCTGGGTATCCAACCTGACCAGCCCATTTTTTCCACTTGTTGGGCAGTGTCTGACTTTCCACTATGTCTGAAATCTGTTGTAGAGGCATAAAGATTTAATCAGTAGCTTTGCAGAAAGTTTTCCTGAAATCAAAGGAATGAAACCCTCAGGTCAGTTCTAGATGTCTGAAATAAAAACAACAAAAAAAAATACCCGTAGTCCTTTGAAAACTGATGATTCATAGTCCAGTTTTCATTTTTAAAGGGTTTAGATTTGGGGCACTAAAAATCCAAGTGGTTTTCAAACTGTATATGCAAAACGAATAACTAGCTTCTGTCAGATTTTAATTGAAACATTTCTTTATTGTTCAACATGACCTGATACTGATCTATATGAGTTTTGCTTGTTGGCTTTGTTTGTTTCACTGCAAAATTTACACTATGCTGTGATTTCTGTAATTTAAAAAACCTTGATCATATTTATAAATACAGGAATCTTCAGGGTGGCATTTCTGAAGAAGATAGATACAAGAATATAAGGGCCTAAAAGGAAACTCTATTGCTAGTTTTGTCTCTCAGGCCTCTCTCAATATGTTCTTTAAAACTGGAAATAACTTCATATAATTTTGTTTGCAGAAGATCCAAACTGAAGCATAACTGTTTGCAAAAGCTGAGGAAAAGTATTTAAGTCTACTTGGCATCATTTCAGTTCTTTACAAATCTATCACATGAAAATAATCTCAGCTCCAGGGAGCTAAGCTATTGTACTTGAACTGGAAGGTCTGACCCAGATATGGATTGTAGCTATTATGTAGAGACCATCAACTGGCAAACATTTGAAAGTATTCAGACTACCAATACGAATAATAATAATAATAATAATAATAAAAAAATCCATTGTCGCAAAAACATTATAAAACATCTGAGATACAGCGAAGAAGCTAGTCCTTGTTCATTGTGAACAGACATTTTCAGGTGTCTTGCAGTTTTTTGCTTTGTTTTGTAACATGTTTAGTGGAATTCAAAAAGCCATCTGGCTCTCAGATGTCTCTGACACTCTGTTAAGGAGTCTCTGCACTATGTTAAGGAAAAAATAAAAAGTTATGCCATGGGGTTTTTTAAAGTTGTAAATGATGCAGGTTGAGTGAGTTTCAGACAATGGTGGCTCTATTTCTTACAGACGAGCTTTCACAAGTGTAACAGCAGTAGTGTAAATGAAAACCAGATCTACAGGAGAGTTGGGCAGAGTGTCAGGGAGAACTTGGAGATATGGGCTAAGGAGGAAGGACCAATTTTTTCTTTGACAATCATATTTGGAAAATGGGCCTCAGTCTACAAGTTAAATTGATTCATAGGTTTTACATGTGTAAATCAGAGGCTTACATGTTTAACACAATACACATGCTCTGAACACCACAACAAATTAAACCAGGTGAAGATCTGCCTCACACATGGAGCATTTGTTCAACATGCCTTGTGCCTACTTTGAACTTCATGCAACAATCAGCCTGGGTCATATTAACAAAAAATATCACTCTTCATTTTCTTCAATTCAGGGTGGAGCTAAATGAGTCAGAGGGGTCTTTCCGTTGTTCTCTATAGGATTTGTTCAATATTTTCTGAAACACCTCAGATTTTGTGTTGTAGTGTATAAAGCAATGTAAGCTACAAAATACCTGGTTTTGATGATATTAACACCATTCTTACAAATAATAGAAGAAAATTAAATTTCTGAAAAAAAATATCCCCTCCGAATTTTCACATGCTACTTCCTTGGCTGCAGTCTAAAGCAGAGCAAGAGCTGTGTGGTTTCTATGGGAGTACTATCAAGCACTACAAATGTTCAGCTTAGAACTGTCAAGCCACATATAAAATATTGATACCTCACATTGGCAGGGTTAATACAGTGTTATTTTAATTGCAAACACACTGTGGGTGATTAGTCAAACTTGGTGCATCTTGAATTCTAAGATAAAGATGCCTTCTGGCTGGACCTCCTATGCAATTAGCACTATGACCCTCCTGTGGTCTTCTCTGTTATTAATGTGATTGGTCTAATATGAGTATTAGATATCATTCATTAACCTGTTGTGAACCATCTTAGAAACCATCTTTGAATAATAGACTACATTCCTTTTTCTAAATCCATTTACTAGTACAGAAAGTGAAAAGGATGAAGACAAGCTTTCTCCATTAGACTGACTGGCATAGTGTTAAGCAATATATACTGCATGAAATTATGAAAGAGCAAATTAAATAACAGGGCATATCTGGCTTATTAGTAATGGATGATCAGGTGCTCATTAGGTTGAATTTCCACCCTGTTCAGAAGATGAATGCACATGCCAGAACAGAAATATGCTAGCTGACCCTGCCTGAAGATAAACTAATGCACATCTGGAAGTTCACTGCTTTCCCAGTTCACTATTGTTTATGCTTTCTTCTTTTCTTTTTTCTTTTCTTTTTTTTTTTTTCTTTTCTCTTTTCTTTTTTCTTTTCTTT
>WEIV01018293.1:10003-58125 GCA_013390005.1 Calyptomena viridis
CCTCACCTTTTCACCTCACTCATTCAGAAGGTGATTCACCAAGACACTTTTCCTTATGGATGTGTATCTGTGAGCTGTGTAGTCAGTGAATATACAGCACATAAAGCCTGTAGGTCTACAGAGTGATTTAGCTGACTAAAGGGTCTACTTTAACTCTGATACATTGAATTGCCTTCCTGAGGTGTTTATTGCTCTCTCGTGACTGTAGAGGAAGCATATGGAGACTAACTCCCTAACTGAATGCTTCTGTACGTTACCCCCAACAATGTACCCTGTTCAGGCTGGCAAACAAGGCAGCCATTTAACTGACGTTAGAAATATTGGTTATTGTGATGACATTCAAAAAAAAGAATTCTGAAAAAATATAATCTGATACAAACCTATGACTACACCCAGTTCATCAATATATTTTCATTTATGTAACATGTAAAGAGCTTTTTCTTTCTAGAATTCAGTTGTGCTTTTCCTATTCAGAACAGGAGGGAAAAGAGCCCTGAAATGCAGAGAGGCAGAAGAATGGAATATACATGTGCATCATCTTGCTGTTGGTGATGCTTTTCGATGGTCTGGATACTGCTTGAACCTTGTGTGAGTGTGATGGATGACAGCAGATTATTGTTCATTGACTGCAAGTACTCTTCTGTCAATGGCAGGGTCTGAATGAGCAGTGGTTTGGTTTAATTCCATTTTCTTAATAAAACAGAAAAAAATACTCCTCTAAAATTGTTTCAGGCCTCTTGTCTTATGCCAGTTCATCCTCTCCTCTTGACATGATGGACTAGCTAAGAAAATTTTTCTCTCAGATTGAAAACAACAAAAACAGAAACAGAAACAAAACTAAGTCATCTAAACGTGACACATTATTTAGATAGCAATGGAAATGTTTAAAAAAATTAAAAATGGAAATCTCATATTGTTTCATTTCCAGGATTTTTTTCTTCAGATAAAAAAGGATAGGTGTTTTTTATTTTTGTATTAAAATGTAAGACAATACAAATGGCTCTAGCCAATGGCCTGACCCTGAAAACATAAATTCATCTGCATGAGTAAACCTATCCACCTCCTTGACATTACTTATATTTGGAAATCTCTGTCTTGAATAATAGTTTGTAGGACTTGTTTGAAGTGGGGCTAAAATCAGACTCAGATATACACCTTTAGCTTGGAAGTAGATTTCACTACTACTGTTGCTGGAAAACACCTATTTCAGAAAATTATTCTGCTTTTTTCTAAAAATAAAAGACAGTTTAAGGAGCACAGACATACAGAATGAGTAACTTATTCTTGGCTGATTGCAGCTCTGTATTGAATTTTGATGGTCGAGTTGAAAATAGTGCTTAGATGAAAAGGAGTCTATAATGAAAACCATGCAGGAACTTTACCAGCAGTGCCAGCAGAGACCTCATAAGAATATCAGTCATATGGGGAACTATGCACCTATTGGATGTGTTCACCAAAAGATTAACAACAAAACCTCGATTTCCTGAGTTTAACTGTGTTTGAATGATCTGTGAATTTTAGGTTAACCTGTATTTAACATGCATCTCTATAGGAAGTATGAACCCATTCAGTGTGTCTTTATATTTGCAATGCTGTAGACCTTACAAGCATTCATTTAGGTGTAGGTTATTTAATATTTTTAACGGGCTAATCCTTGTTCTTTCAGCACAGTTTTTCTATGTACAAAGCAATTACTAAAACTAGTGCTTGTTTAGCTTACCTAACCAGAGCAGTCACGTAATCTTTGGGCTTTTTCATATCTTGCCAGCAATTTTATTAATGGAATTGGGCTGTTCCTGTCTTAAATATTCTCTTACAAATGTTTCCAGACAGAACAAGAATGTGAATAACCTAGTGTTCAGCAATGACTTTTAAACAGATTCTTATTCTCCTGTCTGATTTTGATAAGGTAAATACAGTAGCCATCACATAGACCATATTTATACCATTGCAGTTGATTTTTGTCTGTGGCAGTTAGCTAATATTTGTGTTCTTGGAAGGAGGATTTGAAAGAGGTATGGAAAATGAAATCAAGGGTTTTCTTTGTTCGCATTTCCAAATTTCTCCCCAAAACACTATTCTTATTTTTCCTTTGGTATCATACTGCAAGATCTGGCTGAAATTTTGATTTCTGTTTTCTCAAGGTCCTGCTGTATTATTTTGCTGCTTGGAATTCTTCCTCTCTTCCCCCTCACGATGGCACCTGCATGCACACACATTCATACAACTATATCAAACAACAAAGAGCACTTGCATTCCAACCTTTGTTAAACCCCAAACTGTACATCCTAACCCACATACCACAGCTGCTTTTTGGCTACCAATTTCACAAAGGCATTTAATGACTCCTTATGGCATCTCTTTCTTTATGGAATTAAATTACCCTCAGGATAATGGTATTTACTAAAAACAAATGAATAAATAGCATCATTATTGTATTTTTGTATTTGCAAAAACCAGATACTGACTCTCATCTTGCTCAAACCGGTCTAAAATCATAATAGTTCTTCTGACATCAAAGGAACTACCTTCGTGTCAAAGTTCTGTAAAGTAATAAAGCCTCTGGCCAGGCCATTTTATGTTTATGGGAAACATATTAATTGTGATTAAGCCTGTAAAAGTGAACAGTCATAACCCCTTTTCTACTCTACATTCAATAGTCAGACTCACCATTGTTGCATCTAAATCCCTGCCAGGGTGCACTAGGACATGACTGACGTCTATTATAGATTTGTTTATTCCTCTTCTTCCCAGGCAATAACCAATGGAGTATTTAGAACATCTATGTGCTTGTACTAGTTGAGGTAGGGTCAAAAATGTGCAGATTGCTTTTCCAGTAAGAAGTGACAAGGTTTGCTGTAAACCCTTTGTTCCTGTGGGAATTTATTTCCCACTTTGGGGCAACTCTGAGGAAACTCTGTGTCTTGCACTGACACAAAAATGTTTTTTACCAGAGCAGCTGCTTTGGCTGGGAAAATTTTGATGTTCCAGTTTTATGTGTGCTTTCCTTTCAGGATGCTACCAGTGGGCTCACTTTTTCCTTTACTTTTTGCCTTTACTTTTTCCTCCTTCACACAAAGTGAGGTCTTCCTTGACTATATACTTCCCACTAAATTTAAATCCTTCAAGTTACATCAGGGGAAATGTCTCTATTTAATACTGCTCCATACTGAAAGCAGTCTCTCCAAAGTACTGCTGGTTTCTACCTCATCAATAGAGATGATATTCTCAGAAAGCACCACTCAGAATTTACAATTGTTGTAACCTTTGGATGGTTATCCAAAGGCATTAAATGCAGAAGAACATAAAAATATTTCACAGCAGGAAAGCAGGGAAAAGAAAAGTAATCAATGCAGAAAACTAAATATAAAGACGAAATTCATCGTAATGGAAGAAATGCATTGGAAAAAGGGTACTTAAAACTAGAAGAACATTCTGCATTTGAAAAGTACTGCAATTGTGATAAAAGCTCATAAAAAGTAAAATATAACTGCAAAGTACAGAATTTGAACAAAAGAAATTCCTGAATGGTTAACATGCTGGCTTTGCTCGCTACCAGTATTTTTATTTCGAGGTAGTGTTGAATGTCGCTGTTGAGGCGGACTAAACGANAACAGTGCTACAGTCAAGATTAGGAGACAGATTACAAACTGTAAGAACATTACCTGCAACACGGAACATTATTTGCCACAAGATTGGTCCCAGGGTCTGACTTTAAAAACAGCATTTGCATAGCTGTGAACATGCTTGATTTTTATGGCAACACATTGCCTTCAAATTGGATTAATTATTGCAGTGTTTTATGCTAAAAACTTGTGATCTGATTCTGCAATTAAAAAAAATTATGTTGATTCTTTAAGTGCAGCAGATTCCTTTCATTTTCTTCTACAATGAAACACTTCAGTACAATGGGCTCTGAATACAATTTTTAATGTTGACTCCTCTGCTTTCTTGCTTTATTTGTGGAGGTACACAAGCAGCCTCAATAACAGCCTCAAACATGACTTTCAAAACACACTGCTTTTATACTTCAAAAGGGAAATGTCCCCATTTCTTTCTCATATGTCTTTTCTCAAGCCTTTTATTCCTCTCAAAGAAATACAGAGCTGACCTGACAAAAACACTTTTCTTGACAAAGCAATCAAAATTATCCTGTCTGAGTAAATCTGAGAACTCTTTTCCTGATAGAGCTACCTGGGAGCATAAAGACATATATTTTGTTTGTACCTCTTGGAAAAAAATGTCGACTAGGGTGTAAAAGAACATAATTATATTTAGATCTAGAATCTTATCAGTCTTCTGATCTTAAAAAGACAGATAGCTCTCAGATGGAGACCCACTGAATTCATTAAATGTACATGAAATGTACATTAAATATATATGAAATTAAATGTACATGAAATGTACATGAATTCTATAAGTGTATTTGGAACCTAGATGCTCACCTGCTTCACCCAAAACATCCCAATACCTGCTACCCTCCAAGGCAACACACTCCCTGGGCTTTGACACCCTCTGGTTGTCCATACTGCTTGAAGGGTCAAAGCTTATGAGTATGCTATGAACTGATTTCCCAGATTATCCCCAGAAAGAAAGAAAACCTCCTTTTTTTCACTCAGAATGGAAAACATGCTCTGTGAGAGGGCTTGCTCTCATCTGCTTTATTGCCTTCCTGTTACTAGACAAAGGCATAAAAAGCAATTCTTTAGAATGGCCTCTTTCCACAACTATAGAAAGTAGAAGAGCACAAGAAGGGCAGATAAACATTTTTGAGGGAATGTAACAACTACAAGTCTTTACACTAAAAAACCCAAAGCCTCAACCAAGTAAAATCCCCCTTACAAAGAAAAGCAAGTCACATGTCTTTGCAGGACCTCACCAGAATTTATATTGCACACTTACCCCTTCAACCTGGTCCACTGTTTATCCATATGGTGCTCAGGTCATGATGGTCCTGTCTGGAGCAGCACACCTGTGTTTTCTTTGCATGGAAACCAAGGATGGAAGGGAAGAACAATTCCCTTTCAACAAGGCCAAGGCACACACTTGAGATGGGGATCAGACAAAGTCTAGACAGATTCCTTAGCTGTTTGGTTGGGGTTTTGTTATAGATTCTTTAATTCTAACCATTTGGCCTTTAAAAAACATTCAAAATATTGTACATGTATTAGTATTTTTTGGGTGAAGTAACAAAAAAATCCCTGCTTTAGAGTCTGCTGTTCTGTTCTGAGCCAGTTATTTTAATAAATGCAACATCTCCTGTTTCTTATGTGATTTAAATGCCAACATTAAAAACATTCAAAAAAGACTAATTGGAAAAATACATGATTGAAAAAAATGTTTTTAACTCATTTGAGGGACTGAGAGTAATGCTGTGTGTTCTTATTTATAAAGCTTTAATAAATGAAGGACTTTCAGATGCTCACTCTCTGTTTCACATTCTTCATTGTCTTGTATAAAATAAACTCTCTTTAACTTCAGGAGAGGCAGAGTTTCCCAGAGCTGGACTCACTCAGTATGATGAGAGTCTCTGTGTCATATACAGCCTCTGATGGCCACCTTCCTCACACAGATCAGACAACAGTCACATAGTAATGTGGAAAGCTGTAAAACTGATCAGTAGAACTTGGGTCAGTTGGTTTAACAATGCTGCCTTTAAATCTTGTATTTTTAAACCAGCTATGTATTAAAAAAGCCTCCATGAAAACAAGACTGAAAGATAATGGCTTGGATAATGAGTCAATAATTCCAGAGATTTTGAGAGACATCAGTCTAAGTCTGGAATTTATATACATTCCTGGTATTTTCCCATCTCAATTGCACAGTAAAGCTGCTTAAATAAAATGAAGTGGGGGAATTCAACCACTCCAGATGATTCATGTATGCTTCTGCTTCCACTCAACTCATATTTTAAACAACATCTCATTGAAGTATATAATCAAATGCTTATATGTTTTTCTTTATGGTATTGGTAAGCAATGGTCCCTTTGTCTACAGTCTGTCTCATAAATATAAAGTCAGCTGTTATTTTATGTTGCATGAGATCTAGGTATAGGAGACCTTTGTTAACCTAAATAGTTTAGAATTCTCCTAGTTATTACTAATTTTCTTAGAAGCCTGCAGTTAAATTTACATTGGCAAGTTCATAGATTTCTCTTTGCCAAGACAAAGCTCGTATGGAAAAAGACATTTCACATCCATATAGTTGATGAATATGACTGATAAAGCTATTGAATAATATGTTATCTTTAAAATATATACCATATATATATAGTAATGTTTAGGTAGCTTTAGCAGCAAATCTCTTTAGGAAATAGGAGGTACAGAATCAAAATGTTTTCTACTGTCATTTGTTCTATACTTTTGTCCTATATTTGAACAACCCAAGTGCCAAAATGCAACTGTCTTGGTTTTTGTTCTCTTTTGAATTTTCCAACCTAAAATGAATTCATTTTATCGCAATCACTGTACTTTTCTTTTGGGAAAACTGACTTTCCCAACCATTATTGTGTTTTGTTAGAATCATGCAGAACTCTATGATTGTGGAAATTGTGTCATTGTAGAAGTTAAAAAAGATGTATATGAGACACTTCAATGAGCACTCCACTTACACATATGAAAAACGGCAAAAATGAAAGACTATCAGTTAAATCCATGTTGGGCCCCAGGTGGGAGCCGAGTGATCATATAATCATTTTCTATTTGGATATTTTCTTTTTATTTAGGTCTTCCAATAAAATATAAGAGTTGCACAAAGGGCTTCACTAAGTAAAAGACAGTTAGAAAGATCTGGATCTAGTAGACCTTCTAAATATCTAGTTTTTAAAATGTTTCTTCAAGGCTGAAGTGTAGATCAGAAGCAAACTAATTAAAAAGAGGGATCTGAAAAGAGCTGTGAACTTGTAAGTTGATGAGAGACCTCATCTGGAGACAACATCAGACAGACTGCACACAGGATGTCAGGCACAGATGTGATGAGCCCACCTCAATGAACATTTGCAACGTCTGTTGTACATTTGATCCCAGCAGACTCAACTTACTGAATGCAGCGTGCTGACCAGTGATCCACAGGGTGACTGTGTTCTGTGCTCTTAGTAGGCCTGGCAACCACAACCAGAACATGCATGATGACCCCCTCTGGTATTTCTGAATGTCAAACAGTCTAATCAGAGCCATTATTTGGTGTGGTGCCTCCAGTATTGTATTTTTGCTGAAAGGGTTATTAGTCATTGGAATAGGCTGCCTGAGGAGGTCATGGAGGCACCATCCCTGGAAGTTTCTAAGAGAAAATTTGATGAGGCACTTAGTACCATGGTATAGATGAAGAACTGGTGATTGATGTTGGTGTTGAGGTTGGTGTTGATGTTGTGTTATAGGTTGGACTAGATGATCTCTAAGGTCTTTCTCGACCTTGATGATTCTGTGGTTCTGTGTGATTATATTTCATCTAGCAGGAGTGGTAAGAGGGTAATGTACCATTAGTCCCTCCAATAAATCAGGCTGAAGACTGATGTGTCCCTGTCTTGAGCTGGAGATAACTCTGACTTCCAAGTGCTTTAACTTTCATTCTCAAACTTCTTCCATATATCATTCCACACAGACTTGCCATGAAATAGAGCATTTTCCAAATAATCAAGGAATCATCAAATATATATCCTTGTTGAGGAGTTTTTCTTGATATCACCCTCGTGAATTGCTCCAGTTTTATCTCCATGTAGGTACAGAAATAGCTCTTCACTTCTCTGGTATTTACATTATAAGGTTATTTGTGAACTGTACAATTGCTTACCATTGTTCAAATACGTATAATTTAATTAGCATTTCAAGAAATGAGCTCACTGTTTTCACAGAACAAGCATTACGTTTACAGTTCAAATATCAGTGACCAATTCCATCACCAGTTCATGCTCTGGTAAAATATTAACAAGTTTATTTATATATAGTTATTTTTCAGTCAGTTCTTGCAGACCCGTTATCACAGTCCTTTGATAGTTCTTACCTGGACAGAGTATAATTTATATTTTTTAACCACTTTTCATGTGCAGATTCCTTTAGTCCCTTTGATATATATTGGAGGACATCAGAAATATGCACAATAGTTGTACATGCCATTATGCCTGAGTAAATGAAGGGTACTGTTAATTCTCCTGTTAAAATTCACAGCTTTAACTGAAATACAGTTTGGATAACAGACGCAGCTCACTTACCCACCTCAGTCAATGGTTTGCAGTACAATTTTGTGATTTCTCATTAGCTAACATGTCTGCCTTCTGCCACAAACTGACTTACATTCCTCCCATCTGTTGCAAATCCAATTTAATTATCAGTCACTACTATGAACACAACAAATACTTTTATGCATGGAGGTTCTGCCCTTTTCCTCATTGTCAGAATTTTTGTGAGGTAATGTTTTCAAGTGAAGTTTTCACAACAGATTTCTTCAAAGATCTATTTCTCTTGCCATCATGTTTTTATTAATGTTAGGTTTTAGATCCAGTAAGATCAACCAGTAATTCAAATGAAACCTGTATTTTCATACAGATATATCCTATTATTTTTTTGTATGAATGTTTGCAAAATGGAACATTTTTTTTACTATTTCTACAACTCCAATTAAGTTGGAGATTTTACCATTTTTTTATATACTGCATACAACACATCATTGTCGATTACTAGAACTATCTGAACTACAAAGGCAAATAGAAATGAAAGATCAGTAGAAAATTAATTATTATTAGACTAAAAGAAAATTAACTAAAACTCAACAATCAACACATAATGGAAAAGCAAAGCGAAATATTTAAACAATTAAGAACTAAAGAATCGTTATATTTAGTGGGAAAAGAAATAATCTCTAACTGAATTCTAATCTCTGTTAAATTAATACTAATCCTAAAAATCAAGAAGAAAAGTCTGAGCTGTGTAGAAAAAATCCTCATTGTTCATTTGTAGACTAGTCAATTTATATGCTAACGGTGTTAAAAAATATTTTTACATATACTAGCAAATATTTACAAAAAAACAACAATACAAACCTTTTTCCCACTGAAAATTTGAAATTTTGAAATAAGCTGTGAAAATATGAAAACGATTTTAAAATTGCCAGGCTTTTTGTGAACTTCTAATGCTAGTTAGACAACTGGATTAATTTTGGGTTTTTAACATATCAACCTATACTATTTGTACTGTGTTTATGTACTGAAGTTTTGGTAGTGGGGAGGCGGCTGCAATGGAGTATTCTTGAGACTGAGACACCAGAAGCCGCCCCCAGGTCACACAAAGCCAGTTCCAGCCAGATCCAAGATGGATCTGCCACTGGCAAAAGCTGCATCCATCAGTGATTTTGGTAGCACCTATGTGCTAAGATTTAAGAAAGAGCTAGAACACCTGAATAGAAGTCATGAAGGAGTGAGAAATTATGGAAGAGACAGGCCTGCAGACACTGAGGTCCATGCAGAAGGAGAGGGAGAAGGTGCCCCAGGCAGTAGAGCAGAGATTCCCCTTCAGCCCTTGGGGAAGACCATGGTGAAGGAAATTGTGCCTCTGCAGCCCGTGGAGGTCCATGCCAGAGCAGATATGCAGACTGCAGCCCACAGAGGTCTCCTTGCTGAAGCAGGCTTCTGCAGCCTGTGGAGAAGAGCTCACACTGGGGCCAGGTTTGCTGTAAAGAACTGTGGCCCATGCAGGTCCTACACTGGAGCAGCCTGTTCCTGAAGGACCACATCCAGTGGAAAGGACCCATGCTAGAGCAGTTCATGAAGAACTGCAACCCATGGAAAGACTTCAGCTGGAGAAGGTCTTGAAGGACTGAACCAGAGTGTGAGAATGAAGAAGTGGCAGAGATGAAATGTTATGGACTGATCATAACTTGCATTCCCCATTCTCCTGTGCCACTCTGGGGGAGGAGGTAGAAGTTAGGAGGGAAGTTAAGCCTGGGAAGAAGGGAGGGGTGGGAAGAAGGTGAGTTTAGTTTTGTTTCTATTTCTTACTATCCTACTCTGTTATTAATTGAAAATAAATTAATTTCTCTAATATGAGTCTGTTTTGCCTGAGATGGTAATTGGTAAATGATCTGCCTGTCCTTATCTTGACCCATGAGTGTTTCCATTGTATTTTCTCCTCCTGTCTTGTTGAGGGAGTGATATAGCATCTTGGTGGGCATCTGGCAGCACCAAGGTGAATCCACCACACTACATCTGCATAGTATTTTCTGAAAATAATTCCTATAATTGATTGGAGTGTTATGCACAATTTTACAAAATGCATCCTTGTCTCTGTTTGGTTTTAGAAAGAACAATGTTCTGCAAAAAATATCTTTCAATCTTACTTCCATAAACCATTTTTAATATATAGTAGGACTTCAGTGATATCCTTAACTGATAAAGTTGTCTGACATTATCTTTTAGGCTCTGCTTTGCTTTATCATTTGATCAAATTTCATTTGGTGTGGGATGTCTCATGTTATCTCTCTTAATGGTTTTAGACTCGTAGAGGATAGGCACTGGAACATGTTGCCTGAAGAAGTTGTGGCTGTCCCATCCCTGGAAGTGTTTAAGGCAAGGCTGAATGAAGCTTTTAGAAACCTGATTTTGTGGAGGGTGTCCCTGCCCATGGCAGGCATATTAGGGTGAGACGTCTTTAAGGTCCCTCCAACTCAAACCATTATATGGTCCTATGGATTTTCTCTGGACTCCAAGTGACTTTAAGTCCTAGTAATTACTTTTGAGTGAGAGCTTGAAACAATGAGAGTTTGCCAGATTTTTGTTTTTATAGCATCTCTGAGCATGTGTAATGCCTATGCTAAGACGTGTCACTGGAAGGCACTTGAGAGGGCAAGGCCTGCCCAGGAGAATTGTCCTAGGCAGAGGAAGCTAAGCCTAGCATAATTAATGTTCATGTTATCTGTCTGGAGCATGCTTTGCTGTGCACTTGTGCTGTGTTTCACTTGTGGCTGTGTTTCCTCTGGGAGTAAGCCGGTTGAGTTATCTCAGCAAAAGATGAGAGACATGGGCAGGCACATATCCAATGTAAATAAATGGGGGATCAAATCTGGTAGCAGTTGCCAGAGCTGCAAGATAACTATTTGGTAAATGCAAGTGCATGCCAAAGACAGGATTTGAAGAGGCTAGATACATGACAGGGCACCAAGAAGGACGTTGAGGGAGTCAGGGTATTGAGAGGACTGGGACGGCATCTGTAATAACTGAACGAGGAAGGGGCAATCACTTCTTGGGGAAAAGGCAGGGAATCTGAAACATCAATAAAGTTTTGTAACATCTTTCTTCATTTTCATGTAATTTTGTTACTCCCCTTCTAGTTTATTTGCCTTCTTTATGACCTGAACTGCTGAAGCCCTTTCTTCACTTTTTATGAAGTGTTTTCCTGGTCACATTGTTTGAATACACTCAAACACCACAGACACATGAATGGGTTAGTCTGAAGAAAGTCTATTTGTCTGACTACTAAATGATCTTGCATCACCTCCAAGACTCAAATTTATCCCTGGATTTTCAGTGCTGACTTTTCAAAGCAAAAGCTTTCCATTTTCTCTGCTTTAAAATACAAAGTCTAATTTTTTTCCCTTTTGAAGTGACTTGTTCACGTTTATGCCTCAGGCTTCACCTCTCTGTTCATTGATTGACAGCGTGATCTTTCAATATTTTAGATTGCTTTTACTGGCAAGCTCAAGACAGGATCAAAAAAGGATTGACATCTATTGAGAATGAACTGCTTTCCTACCTATGATTCAAAGTAGGACAAAACCACACTAGTGGTGTCTTTGCTGCTATGAAACATTTACTCCACCTAGGACATCCTCAGACAGGTCTATCAGAATATAAGCCTTAGTAGCTACTGATGTACATATTAATTGTTTCTTGATCAAAACTTCTGTTGAAAGAAACATTTCTATTTTAGCAAATACCCTTAAAGCTACATATGATGTGATGCTGAGATTTGCAAACTCATTCCTCATCAATGTTACAATAAGCACAGAAAGACACTATTTAAATTTATTTGTAAAAATGAAGGAAGAGAACTATTAGTTGGGACATTTAAAATCATAAGGCAACGAGGTGATCAGACTTAGTTGTCGATATTTAAGTTTCTCTTGAGACACTTGAAAATCTAGTGAAATTCCTATGTGCAATCTGTTAAACTCTTCTGGAAAGTAGAGTTGTCAAGGGCATCTTTTTTGTGAGAAAACGTTTTTCATATATATAGATCTTGTCTGACATGATCTCTATCATTTGACAACTGGTTTTTGGCTCTGAGTTGCATTTTGAAAGGAGAGATGTGTACAACTTTGCAGCTCTGTCTCAGACAGTATGGATAGATCTCGGCTACCTTGCCTATCACTCCAGCAAATCTACATTTCATGCAGAGAACTTCCACTCAGAACCATAATTGGATTTTCTAATACAGGCCTTGAAATGTCCATGTCGCACCATCTGGCCTTTATTTGTGAGTTTGTGTTATAAAATACTTTTAAAGACCACAAAGTACAAATATAATTATGAATTTTAAATTTTTTAAATTTAAAACTTTAGTAGAAATCAATTTATTTAGGCTTAAATAGCTTTTTGGCACAATTGCATTATTTCTGTAAGTGGTGACATTGTGTGTTGCAAACTGGCTGTGCAATGCTGACACCAGCCAATGCCAGCCAATACTGTACATAGTAGTAGCCCTGGGACAAGAATAGCAAATGAGCATGTATCTGATTAAAGTTCTCTGATAGGATTAATCCGTTGACATTTTGCCACATAAATCAATAGCTGGATTTTCCTCTCACCAAAAAGCCTAATTTTTGCTGAGGAAGCTGTTCATTCTTAGCTAGAAAGTCAATGTTTTTGGCAGATGATTGATTCCCCCTATATTTTATGCATTCAGATTCAAAATACAAACAACAGATGGCTTTCCCTACAGTCGTAAACCTAGATTTGATTGCTATAATCCCCTCAACACTGCTGGAATTCACACCCTGTAAACTTAGAGTGATCTGTGGATCTCTCTTCTACACCATCTCAAATGTAACCTTTCCCATTTATCAGGTACAGTATCAAGTGATTGAGACCTCCAAGAGGAGTACAGTAAGACAAGGAGTATTCTATCACTTAATAGCTGCCACCACTGAAGCAATGGGCAGAGTAACCTCACACTCATTAAGAATGACCGGAAGAAACCAGACCAGTCTCCAGATTACAGCCTTCATCAGCTGGACCCTCCAATTAGTGCACATTACTCAGAGCTGTTACTTGTTTGAATGGAAATGCTTGGGCTGGGCCTGAGAAGATTTGGCTTTTAATTAGGTAATTATAAATCCTCAATTATAGGCTGATAATCTTTACAATATCTCTTCTTAACTTTGGCGCCAACTTGACCAGATGACTTGGATTTATCCTCTTCCTTGAGGAGAAAGAGATTTTTCTTCCAGAGATAAGAGTTGTCTGTAGATCATGAGTGATTTGGTGTAAAGATTACTAGTATTTCTTAAGCTGCTTAGACAAGGCATTACGGTTCATTTTTTTAAATTGCAAATAGTGAACATGTTCCAATGTGCTTTCTATAACTAAATCTGAAACTGTACAGCAGCAACAACAAAATTTGTAGGAAAATTAGTAACCATGCATAGTAATGGTGACACTAAACAACAAGATTTTTCCATGTGGAATGTAGATTTTCACAAAATTCAATAAAAAGCTTTTGTAAATAGGAGAAAAATTGGACACTTTATATATGTAATTGAAAGGTCCTGCTGTTTCTTTAGTGAAAGCTGGCACTAGCGAAAGATAATAGACTATTAGACTTAGGGCAACTACTCACAGGATCAGTTTAATATCTGTAAAATACCAATTTCACACCAAAATTAATGTTAAGTAGTATCAAAGCTACTTAAGAATCAGAGTAACGTTGTGGGAATAATCGTGGAAAAAAAACGAAGAGGCAACAGGAATTTAAAAAATAATGTTCAGGATTACTCCTTAGGAAAAATTACCTAAATTAAAAGAGAGCTCATATTAAACAATTGAGGTAACCAACACTAAAATAAAATTAGATATTTAGTTTTGGATCATATGAAATACATTTGTTTGCCTAAAACCTTGAAATATTGTTTAAGTTTTGAAAAGCTTATTTTCTTCTGTTAAAATAGTGACTACATAGGTGTAGTCTGTATGCAGCATTTTTTGTAATTATGTTCACAGCATGAATGGTGTGACATACAATGAATTGTTATTACTATTTATTATTTAGATCCTTGTCTATAAGACTTTTTTTCCCTAAAAAATAGAATTTACTTTTAAATAAAAGGTGGGCAAGATTATCAAGTGTTAAAATTGTTTAGTAACTCTTCTGATATCCATCCTGATACCCAGCCTGTGGCAGCCCATTAGGTAATAAAAATTTACAACCGTTCTCATCAAATTACTAAATGTGTTATATGCAAGGTTGTTTCCTGATAATTTCAAAAGCTTTCTTTTTTCTTTTTTTTTTTTTAATCAGTTTTGGACACACTTTCCTCTCTGGTTAACCTACCTCTTACTGGGATGAAAAAGGTATTGTCCTCTACTGGAAGAGTGATATGATGAGGAAACCACTTCTGCAGGAGACAAGCTTGTGGTCAATTTTGTCCCTGTGTATAGAGCAAAGAAAAAGCTTTCTGTAAAGAAGAATTTAAAATAGGGTTTTCATGAATCATTGTTTGCTGGACATGCCAGGGGAATCTAAATGAAGGAAGACATCCTTTCACTTAGTTAAGGAAAACCACAGTTCATAATTCTCTCAGAAACATACAATGGCAAACTTTGTACTATTTAGATACTGAAAGCCAAGCCAGATTAGATTACAAATTGGCTAGCTGTATTTTATAATTCTCCAGGAAGAGTTTTTTATGAGAGTTGAAGGGGAAAAAATTAACTGCAGTAGAACTGAACAGGAATTTTTGACATGGGTTTTCATTGGAAAAGATTAATGTTCAAAACTGAAAGTTTTATAGAAATTTGAAGGTTTAGAAGGAACTATTTATGGAAAACTTCATAGTGGAAAAAAAAAGTCAAACTTTATTATAATTAGACAAAAACTGCAGAGATCAAGAGTCTGGCTGATGTCCCACAGTCCTGAGGATAACAGGCTTCCAGTATAAAACATGTATGACATGAAACATGGACACAGATTTGCTATATTCCAGATGAATGTCCTAATGAAAGGGTGCATATTTAATGTTGCTTTTTTTCTTGGTTTTTGTCCCCTCAAACAGTGTTATTATTACAAGCTTAATCAACTCCCAGCAGGAGAATTACACAGCTACTGCTCAATAGCCTGGTGGTGGGACATTCACCAGAAATACAGGAGGCTGAGAAGCAGTTCTCTACTCCAAAAAGGCCAGAACAGTAAATTTCTCTCTGCTGTTTCATAAAAAGACAGGGAGACAACCTAATTAATCAAATAATCATTATTACCTATTACTAATAGCATAACTGACAATGTTAACTATGTCCAAGGTGTCTCTAAATTAACTCACTAGCTTACATCTTCCTGCAGTAAACTGGTCTTTTACCATCCCTGATACTTTGTTCACCTGAGAAACTGATTTTTGCTTTGTTTACGCTGTGAAGCTTTAAATTAACTAAGATGAACATATTTGTCTGAGGGAAAGATGTTTACCACAAACAAAACCAAGATCCGAAGGATTATGTACTGAGAACTTATGTTTCATTTACATCTATATCTGGAGCCAAACTAGAGGCTCCTGGAATAATGAATTATAAAGCCCTCAATGATGAATTTAAGGCTCTCAAATGAAAGGTGTTTTAAATTTGAATCAATATTAGCAACACCATCTGAAGTCTTAGAAGTTTTTGAAATGTAATAAAACCATGAATAAAGTTAACTTAATTTTTTATTAATAATATTCAAATATGCTGTTATTTCAGTTACATTTGAAGTTCGTAATCATTACCTGAGTCAGAAACAAGAATTCAGGAAAGACTGGCAGGACATGAAAAAACAAATTAATCCCATCAGTATTAAATTTTTATCATTTATTATAGTTCTTTATTAACTCATCCCTTAACTCCAACTTAGTATTGATCTCTGAATTGGTATAAAACTCTGAAAAATTTAGAAATATTACTAGCTTTTTACTTAAAGTCAGGTAAAGATTGGACCAAATTTTAATTTCATTGAATATGTTGAATTCATTCATGTTTATTGCTAAAAATTAGAGAAGATGCAAGTCCATATGGATGAGAAACTAAAGGGTCAGCACTTTCAACTTCATTACTCAGCCTCAAAAATACTGTAGACTTCTAATTACTTTCCTCAAAACATTCTTGATTGGCAAACAAAATCTTACACTGACAGCCCTCTACACTAATCAAGTGAATGAATCAAGTGCAAAACTTGTGTTATTACATCCACAGTGGTATTACGGTGTAAGAGAAAAAATATTTGCAGAGAAAATTAATTGAGCTCTTGATACAGAGAGGAAAAATGAGGGTGTCGAGCAAGCCTTTTTGAGTGCTCAAGTTGCAGCAAGTTAAATACATGCTGAGAATAACAACTCCATACTAAGCTTGACCGTGATAGTCAATTAGCCAGTTGGAGAGAAAAGGGCAGTTATTATAGGAGAGGAATATTAGCAGAAACAAAGTGATAAAGGCTGTCAGCTCTGTGAGTTACAGATGGTGACATAAGAGTTATCTTCTGCAGAACTATAGTCAGGGAATATAAAACTGTTTGAATATGCCATGAAAATAATATATCTTTTTCAGTCCTTGATTTTTAGAGACACCACAAAAATTAATGTCAAAGCTATCTTTTGTAGATATTTTAAGTATAGGGAGGTTAAAGATTAATTACTTTGAAGAGATTTTCTTCCATAGTCCTTCACTGGCTGTTTTTGTGAGCTCATTTGGATGCATAACTCTAGTTTTGCTGATAATGTTAGATGTATTAGCTGAAGAATGTTGCATTCTGGTATGCACAGGTTTAAGTCTGCTGGATTTAAATATTTCTTTTAGTGTTGTGGGTATTTTCTTTAGTGTCTGTAGACAGGTAATGGCACGACTTGCTAATACAGAAACTAAGAAATAATCCTGAAATATAAGATAAGACTTTCATCCTACGTATTGAGCCCTTTGCTAGGAAATCATGATTTTCTAAATTCTTTTAGACATTATGGTAAACACTCTGTGGAAACACTCAACAGCCAAACCACAGGAGCTTCCTTTGAATTCCCCTAAAGCCAGTTCACAGCACTTGACCAGGTTTCAAATTGGGCCTAGATATAGTCAGCAGAATTAAAAATTGAATTCATAAGCAAGGAGCAAAACATAACTTCATAACAAATAAAGACCAGAGAAATCAAGATGAAGCAATTAAATAACTATTCTCCATGCAGCAGTCTTGTTTCTGCAGTTCTTTTCCTAATGGCTTATATCATTCAGCTCCTGGGAAATCAGGTGCTTCCTGCCAATTGAAGATCATTAACACTTTGAAAACAAACACATGGGGTTCTATAGATCCTTTTTAGCATAATGTTAAGGCTCTTGTTTTATAGGAGTAGATTTTGATCTAACTTCAGACAGGCAGGCACTTCAATGTGTCCTTTTAGTTCAAAAGAGACAAATGCTTTGTTTATATCAGATGGTAAAGAAATCAGGATAACAAAGAAAAGAGAGACAAGAATGACATTAATCTCATCTAACTTTGGTTATCTGTAGTGGGAGAGGTCTATATCTGAGCTAATAACCTCCTCAAGCTCCTTTTATCACAAACGAAGAGGAAATAGGTACTTTTGGTACTCTAAACAATTAGCTCAGATGTCAATGCTTACAGTGTAAATGTTTACATTTACTCAGGTGAACCCTACTCTGAATTACTATAACATGTAACATTTAAGTTATGATATCATGCCCCTAAGTCTGAGTTGATTTCTGTGGCTTCAAATCGGCCTGTACTTAAACAATGTCCTAATTTTAAGCATATAAATAGTCGCATTGAGGTTAGTGGGATGCTCACATATTGAAGGTATGTTCCAGTACTTTACCAATGTGAGTAAATGTGCCATGTGTTTTTCTTGCAGCAACTGCTACATCAATTTACCTTTAGGCAGGAATTTCACTGTACAGTGGAATTAATGTTTTCAGAAAGATCTCTTAAATTTTTAAGGTTTTGGCATTTTAGAGCAGATGCTGGTAAATTACTAAGGTTTGTATTCTTTCCTATGCTTCATAATAGTGCTAAAATCTAATAAAATATAATTCAATGTTTTGACTACTGCATTAATGGAACACTAAAGCTATTTCCATATCTTGGTAAGAGTTCAAAATATAATTAGAGACGTGTTAACTTTTTTTTTCCATGTTTCATGTAAAAGAGATGAACCCAAATAGTAATATTTGTTACCAAAGCAGTTTAACAGTTAAACAGCTCAACATATTCATCCATCATCTGTGTAATTTCTAGTGTTTAAAAGCATAGATGACCCTATCTGTGAGTATGTCTAAAGTTCCGAGTGTATCTAAATTTTTCAATCATTTCGTAACTGTCATTCATATACAGTTTATATGATTTCATTGAAAAGAGCCTAAAACTGGAGTGTAGCTTAAACTATAGAAGTGTTACATGAATCAGACTCTCATTTCAACTGTGAGAAGAAGGCTTTGTCACAGCAAACTGCAACCTGAAGTTGAAAATTATAAGGAAGGAAATCTTGCCACTGAGATGTTTGACGAGGTTTTGATCTTGGTGGACACACGAGCAGAATACAATATTCTGGGCTCAGAGACATACCTGGCCCCTTGGATCAGAATGGAGGAGTACTGCCAAGTACAGGGATTCCATCCCTGCTGCTGCAAGGGCCTCTTCTTCATCAGGTAATGAACAATGTTTTGCTTGTAGTTAAAGTCCATATCAGTCAGCTACTCAGTACATTGAGATCTTCTCAAACAGGCCTCCCTGTAAACTATTTTTATACCAAGATATCCTGTGGCAGTCTTTACAAAAATAAATGAACTAGTGACATTAAGCTGAAAGGTAAGCAAAGGTGTTGAGTGTTAAACATATTAAGAGTGGGGGAAAAATCTGTTAATCGTTTTATTAATGTTTACTTTTCTGCTGAAATCCTTGAAAATGCTTGTAATTCTTTGCAGCTGACAGGCTGCTGATTTTGCAGAAAGAAGAGGTTTTTGAGTCCCTTCACTCCAAGTCACAGTTGTTCCTTGTTTTGACTGTTGGAGAATTAGTTCAATAACCTCCCAAATAGTAAGTGCCTATGTTCTTGGAATTTAAGCGTAAGAAGGTCTGCATCTGAGAATAATTATAGTTAAGCAAATATTACATTGAAACACAAGCTTAATGAGTTGCACTGAAGCAGTGTAAGAGTTTGTCAAAGTAATTTTGTTGCTGTATGGATTTTTACAATGCTGTTACTTCACTTATTTCACCAGACTTAGTCCCTGTTTGAAGGATTTCCCTCTTTCACACACACTGATACTCAAGTATTCCCAGGCTTATGGGAAGTGTCTGGAAGGACGAGGCTTTGAATCTGTGATCTTTTCCATCCTTTTACCGTGTCCATGATGAAACCTATGAGGCCCAGTCCCAAACTGTGCACTTTGTCTAGCATGGCTGCTATCTTGAGGATTGTCTTTATGACTGGCAACTTTTCAAAACTCCAGTGGGCAACCTTCCATTGGTCTTAAGTTGTGCCAGAGAGGTTTAGATTGAATATTAGGAAAAATTTCTTCACCAATAGGGTTGTAAAGTATCGGAACAGACTGCCCAGGGAAATTGTTTAGTCGCTATCACTGGAGGTATTTAAAAGATGTGTAGGTGTGGCGCTTAGTGACATGGTTTAGTGGTGGACCTGGCAGTGCTCGGTCTCTTCCAACCTAAATGATTCTATAATTGTATTATTCTATTACTATTAGTCATTCTTTGATGCACACCCTTGCTCACTGTCCAAAGCACTTGGGTCACCAGGTTGTCCCAGCTACCCCTACTGCCTACACACAATGTGACACCTGCCAGAGGAAAGGCAAGCTCTTCTTACAGAAAAAGTGTGTTCCAGACCACAAATGGAAACAGGGGCACAATCTCCCTGCAACAATGAATTGAAAGTTATCCAGGGACATAATTCCTCTAAAATCTGAGGCAGTTCTGGCTTTTCTAAACAATGTGCTGAAGCACCTGGTGTTCCTGCTGTAGCCAGCCACTGAGATTGGGCTTGACAGCTGACCAAGGTCTGACTAGCAGTTGGCTTCGTGCGACCTGCACGTAACATTTTTGCATGGTCACACAGGTCTCCACCACAGAGTCTTCTCCCCTTTCTCAAGTGCTTTTGTCCTCTTTCCTCCCTTCACCCTCAAAGGCAGTGAGAGATGTATAGACAGCTCAAAAATGGGTAAGAGAATTTATCTTTCTCTTCCCACCAAGAGCTATTGCTTGATGGACTTGGCAGTGTTAAGTTAATGGTTGGATTTGATGGTCTCAGAGGTGTTTTTTAACGTTAATGATACTACGATTCTACAAGAACAAGCAATTGCATCTAAATTCTCACAGTAAGATTGAATTTGATAAATTTAGGTTTTATTTCTAAATACTTTGAGTCTTGTTCTGATTTTATTTCCATTTATATAATGCTAAATACATCTCCAAATTTTGGAATGAGTGTTTTTGCTGAAGTACTAGACAAATTGAGGTTCCTGTACAAAAACACCTACAACATTTTTCATTGTCTAATGTTTTATGCTGACAGAATCACTCTGACAGCTTTTTATTTCTGTGGACCAACTTCTTCCAGACACACTGAGAGAACAGACTCCAGGGTTTCAGTTTACAGGAATCTGGAATAGTTGTATCACACGAGCAGCATTCTTACACTTCCCAGGTTTTCTGAACAAGAGGCCCTTAAGGTACTGTACTTGAATAAAAAAAGTTAGATAAGCCTCAGCTTTCCTGATTTATAAAAGGAGCAAGCAAAAGAAAATATTAAAACCTAATGTCAAATCACATTCATTGTGCAGTATGAGCATGCTTTTCATATTTATCTAAAGACAATGTTAAACTTGGATAGGGAACTGTATTAAGAAAACTTTTTAAAGGCAAGAAAACACTACAAGGTCAAGTAGTTAGAAAAATCAGGAATTTTGTTTTATTTTCTTCTCAAATTTCTATGAACCATGTACAACAGTTGACCTTTCAAATGCTATGAAAGAAACTATGGTTTCTCATGAATTTTTGTTGGCTCTGTCCTCATTCTTGTAATCTGAACATTATGTTATTCTGTGAATCAGCTGTGGATAGCCCCCATTATCAGGGACCATGGTCTGGACTTAATGAAATAAATGGTGAAATGAATTATGAGAGATTGAAACAGACTTGCACTTTCTTTTTGCTGTTTTCCTAACTTTTCTAATGTAGATTCTTTTTTATTTCCTCTGAATTGAACATAATTATGTATTATTCAGACTCAGATGAAATATATACACTATACCAGAAAAACAGTATTTTCAAAAAATCCTTTTTTTGCTTCTTAAAGTGTAATTACCTAGTCAATCTTAAATACTACACTCACTGCAATCTCTTCTGCACTCCTAAATTTCAGAGAAATTATTGGGTTAATTCAGGTCACTGTCTTTATAAATCAAATCTGAGGGCAACAGGAGCAGTGAAGAAGTAAGTAGGAATAAAGTACAGAGCAGATAGTTACAGCAACATATAGGAATTATGAAGAGCTTGCCAGAAATACCAATCTCATGTGGAGACAGGAAGAATTACCACAGGGTACATATCCTCACATGGAGAAGAATGGAGTAGAGAGTTCTTATTTCCAGCAAAGAAGAGTGGAAGACTGAATATTAAGAAAAACCCAACAAACTATTTTCACTCAGGATTAAATAAAGAGATTATCAAAACTACCAGCAGCCCTGACATGGTGACTGCTCATTTTTAGGACCATGCAATCGTATCAGTCCTACACCTGTTTTAACCCCTACTGCCTTGTTATCACCACACAATCTCCCTGTGCTCTGTGGAATTCATGTTTGTTTTCATGGCTAATGGGCATGGGTAAAAGCCAAACTCTGCTTCAGTTTATGTTGGCATCTCTCTACTTTGCAATGAGAATGCAAAATCACTAATCATCCTGCTATGACTTTTCTGTAGTTCACTGGATTTTCACAGCTGAGACCTTTTGCAACTGATACTATGGACTGAGAAGGATTTAGAAATTTTAGTTTCTTCTGGTAACTGAGGACAAAGGAGTGAAGGTGGGGTTTCGTTGTGGAAAGCATCATGCTCAGGGTGGTTAACCTTGACACAAAACCTAAACAAAAATGTGGATTTTAGTGGTATAAAAGACTTAAGCTGGGAGATGAGCCTAGCTTAGAAAGTATTATTCCTTTGGGGAGGAGGCTGGGCTCATTTTCTGCTTAGTTAATAGAGATCCTCTCTAGACATGGCATAAGGGACATTTAAAAATCAAAAGCTGCCAAAAGAACCCTTTCAACATGCCGTTGGATCCTTCTTAAATTCAGCAGTGTTACTTCACTGATTACAGGATATTTTGGGCCTAGACATTGTCTGTCTGCATTTAGTTATACCAAAATGAGATATACAATGTATTTTCTGGTCCTTCCAAAACTTAAACAGTATGCGTTGATAGCAGGAAATGGCATTCAATCAGTCCAGAGAGAGCTGTGCTTTTGATAACTACCGCAAAAACTTTAGAGAGTGCTTTGTTTTTCAATTATAGATGCTTTTAAAATCTAGAAAATTATCCCTGTTGTGTTATCTCTTTTTTGTGTTTCAGGAAGCTTTGATAAAAGCTTCTGAGGGAAAATGTTGACTATCTTCTTAAACCTGAAGACATATAAGAAACAGACGAAAGAATAAGAAGACATGAAGTCTCTTGAAATTGAAGGGGATAGAAATGCCTTTCTAGTATCAACAATGGGTTTAGTTTTGAGCTGAACCTAAATATAGGCTGCAACACCTATTTTGGATCATGAGCTTTTAATGACCCAGCTATCATGGCTACAAGTAGCACCCCATTGTGTTAGTTCTTTGCCTGCCATTTGTTTACACAGATTCATTATAACTTCACCACCAGTTATGTGCAGATTTATATGAAACACCCTTGGTCATGTACTCTTACACAGGCAAATAATGCAAAAGTTTTGATAGATGGTTCCTGTGATGCTTGGGATGGAGAGACTACAATGGGGTTTATCTTTCATCAGTCTTCTCCTTTCTAGAATAAATACATTTGGTAAATTTTCCCTAATACTGTTTTATTCTAAGTATCTTTTTATCTCTCTTCTGCTTGACTCTATCCAATTGGGTACCTTATTGTTATATCTGTGTAGTCAAAACTGGACTCCAGCTGAGGCCTTATGTGTGCAGGATAAAGAATAACTACTCCTCTGTGTTACTTGTCACAGCCTGTTGCTTGTTACTAGCATACACATTTTTCACCTGGGCTTAGTTTGTGATCCACTCTAACCTCTCTGCCTCAACCTTTCCTTTTTTCTAGCATGCTGCCTAGCTAGTTATTCCTGATTTTCTGTTTGTGTGTTCAATTTCCTCTCTTTACTGTTGCCCTTTGTTTGTTTTCCATTTCATCATGGTGCTTTTGGATCATTTCTCCAATTTGTCATGATTGGCTTGAGCAGCAACTGCAGCCTCCAATGTGCTTCCAGCTCTGTGTGACTTACAAATGGCATGAGGAGTCTATGTACCATCATTCATATATTTAATGAAATAAGGAATAGAAGAGGGTGCTGCAGAAATGTATTACCAGTTTGTGAGAGAAATGTTGACAACTTCTCTTTGAGTATTTTTTTCAACTATTTGTGCATTTATCACAGACTTGTTTGTCCAAGATAGTGTTTCCTTCTTTGGCTGAGGAGAATATCATGCAATGCCATGTCAAAAAAACTTACTATACCCAACTGGAATAGGCTACTGCTTTCAATATATCTAGCAGACTCTTCCAAAAGGAAAGCAGGTAAAGTAGTGTTTTATACCTTGTATTTTTTCTCCATTTGTTTCTTTTTTGTTCATTTATGCCAGCTCCCTGTTTCTCTTCCTCCTGCTTAACCTCATAACCCAGTGGTTACTGCAAATACTTTTGTTGACTTCAAGGAGATGGATATCTTGGTATGTTTTGCACACTGGTGGTAAAATAAGGCACTTATGGTTTTGCATACAAACTGTAATGCAAAAAATCACAAGTAAGTAACCTCTGCATTTGCTGAGATAAGAGTGGCTGTGCAAGTGTTTTAAAGGGAAAGCAAACTAAGGAAAAAACTATGTAAAACAAATGTTTCTTGATAATTAGGAATATTTGCTTTTGATTTTTACATGATTGTAAGATACGTATATTTCATCCAGTATATAATTTTTAGTACTGATTTAGCTATCCCATAAAAGTTGTCTCATTCCTATGTCATTCTCCCTGTCCAGGAGCAAAAGGTAAGGTGATATTCAGTGAGATGATGTGTCAAATGTCTATCTGATACAGGAGAGATGCTTTCTGCAGAATGTGAGATGATTCTATGGAAACTGCTGCCACAGATCACAGTGACCAAGGCTGTTGTAGGTGATCTGACACACAGCTGAATAATAAGAAGACAAATGTGCTTCCAGCTCTGTGTGACTTACAAATGGCATGAGGAGTCTCTGTACTGTCATTCATGACACCAGTTTTGCAAAAACTTTTAATTTAATGTCTCAGGATTCGGGAAAATCTTATTAGTCTGAGAATTTAAGAAAGAACAGACTAATGCTGACTACAGAGCTTTCAGACTCTAGCTCTAGTTTAGATGGAATTTGCATCTGAGCTGATATGACAGTTCTGCTTCAAAGTCCCCACATTAAGCACCTTGAAGAAAATGGTTAGCAAAATCGTAAGTGCCTTATTTTACCATCAGTGTACAAAAATAGTAGCATAAAACCAAACTGGTTTTCATGACTCAAGATAAGCCAATGTCTGAGCCTCTAGATCCTAGAGCCTCTAGGCTCTAGATCCTAGGTTTTTCTTATTTCCTTGCAAATAGCACTGGTGGCTCCAGGCTCCATGCAGGGCAGCCCCAGCACCTCTGCCTGTCTGGGTAAGGCTCTTGGAACAGCTGCACATGGCTCCCAAAGAGAAATCCTGTTCTGCCTTTTCTTGGAGAAAGAAATTATCAAACATTTCAAAAATAGCAGTTCATCAGGTATACCGGAAATAATATGGAGTGATTAGCCTCCCTCATTCTCAGAAATATGCAAGAAGATAAGGAGTTAAATAAATTGAGACATGTGACTTATCTGAGGTTTCAGTGGTATAACTAATAATCGTGGCTTGGTCTTTATTGATAAATTTCCAAAGATACCAATGTTTCAGATGTTAGAGAAAGGCTAAATAAAGTAGCTGCAGATATGTTGTCCCACATTTTGGCCAGATTTTAAAACGGATTCTAAAAAATACTTTCACATATTTACTCTCTGAGATCAACCTTATTTTCACATGGCAATGACAGAAATGAACTCAAGGGAAATTACTCACATATGTCAAGAAGGTAATGTGCCCCTTCACTTTCAAAGGGTTGGCATCAGTGTAAATTATTGCTTACAGGTGCTAAGTAACCTCTTTGATGGTTTTTTTTATTGGCTGACTCACATTTCTTAGGAAGATAAAAAGCTACTGTAACAGTAGTTTTTTAATTAAAAAGAGCTAAGGATTTTCACAGTAAAGAAATGGGTGGGGATGGTTGATTTTTTTTTTTGTATGCATTTGGGCCAAGATTGAATATATTTTATTGGGTTTTCTCTCTTGCTTTAATTTTTCACATTGCTATTTCTATCCTGTGTGTGAATGTAACTTCTGTTTGAATAAAGACGATTACACAGACTTATTTTTGTCATTCAGTTAACAAATAGTAGTATTTGGAAATTTTGTAGGTGCTTTGTTATGATTTTAAGTCCTTCATGTAGCACAGCCCTTAAGACTTACTGGTTTGAATTGTGTCCTAGATACTGTTTCTTGTTTTCTGAAGTTTAATGGAAATGAAATTTCAGTCAAATATAATACACATGGACAAATTCCAAGAATACTCTTGCTTCTGTATTCTCCAAGTAATCATCAAAAAGGCCCAATTTAAATTACTTTTCCTCCAAGTCCAAAATTTGTTAACATATTTGAAAGTGCAAAAGCTAATTCTGTCTTGCTTTAAGTACCAGCAATTTTCCATGGAATTAATTGCTTTCCTTTGTAGTGAAGTAAAGATAGATAAGAAAATCACTTTATGAGTTTCATACCTCCAAAATACATTTGCAACAATGCCTGTGATTCTTTCCAAGAAATTTTGTGATGGAAAACTGTAATAAATTTTTCTTTTCGCTCCCCTCTCTAAGACAATATTCTCCTTCCCCACCAAAAAAAAAAAAGGCTGCTGCTGGTTCGCATTGCAATAAAGCACCCTGACACAAAGTTTTATCAACTGTTAGTATGCCTTTAACAAATCACAATTAAACATTAACGGCCTGTGGAGCAGCATGGAGGGCTCTGCAATCCTTTGAAGGCATATTTGCCAATTAAACAAAGTCTGACATTAGAGTAAAGGTGGCAAAGATCCAAACCAGAGAAATGAGAGTCAACCACTTCAGTGGCATTCATTAGCTAAACAGATATTCTTTGTGTGGCCTGTTTCTTTGCTACTGCCAAATCCACACCCTGTTCAGGAACTTACTCAGGCTCAGATAAGCTTATTATGGAAATAACACTTTGTCACCCCTTACAACTTGCTTCTTGTTAAATTATCTTTTATCTTCTTTGTAGTATTTGTCAGCTCTCCTTGGGTGCCCCTTGTGTGGCCAAAAGGTATGGTGATTGATTTGGAATAATCAGGTTCCAAAGGTTAATTGAAGTTAGTGGGATAATATTTTAAAGATTCCCTCTTCAAGATCATCACACAAAAATGGTTATGGAGAGACACTTGTGCATATATATCATATTGGTCTTTTTGGCAATGTGTGACAGCTTAGGTGTTCATTTGGGTCATCTGGTAATAGATGCTGACGTGGGTGAGAAGGAAAATTTGGATGGGAATTCTCTAGCCTCTACATGGCCTTCCCAAATTTTTGGTGCAACTGGAAACCCTATGCTGAAACAGCAGAAATGCTTAGTGTTGCCCCAGCATACCGAGAGGGTGAAAGAAAAAGAAGGAGCCTTTCGACTGCTCCTTTTTCTGCAAGCTGAGACAAAAAATCCTGGTGTTGAATGCTGAGCACTCTGAAGAAAAAGACCATGGCAGCCTTAAGCGTGCATGACTCATGGGGGCCAAAGAATGCATGCAAGCTTGTGTCTCCTTTCCTTCATTTTGTGACTTCAGTTTCCTCACTAAAGGACTCTTCTTCAAAGGCTTGGTCTAGGTTCTATTTGCGCCTGAAAGAATATCCACACAAAGGAAGTGATTTCTGCTTTTGTGCCTCACAGAGA
Source organism: Calyptomena viridis (assembly GCA_013390005.1). Lineage (NCBI taxonomy): Eukaryota > Metazoa > Chordata > Aves > Passeriformes > Eurylaimidae > Calyptomena > Calyptomena viridis. The sequence goes on from WEIV01018293.1 coordinate 37,491, forward strand.
TAAAGATGTAGCAAGAAAGAATTCAATCTTCTCAGAAACAGTTCAAAGTGGTAAAGGCAAAGCTCAATACTACCATCCCTGCCAGGTCAGGACAAGGCTTGGGGGTGGTTCTGGGCTGGAGAAAGAAGGAAGAAAACTGGGCTTGTTTCTCCTAGCAGAAGTTGCAGAGGCAGCCAGTATAAAGACTTTCTCCTCAAGTGGCTCTACTTCTGTGGCAACAGCTGGCTTTGCACAAACCCTGAGTCCAGCTTTAGCACAGACACCAACAGACATACCCTATGTCAATGGATGACAAAACACCCACCAGGGCTGTTTTTCTGCATCCATATGCATATTTTGCCTAAACATATGTTGTTGACACCTACCTTTCAATACACAACTATCTAATCTTGCTGTTCGATGCACACATCTTTGATAACATTCTCAGAACTGCAGTTAAACACCTTTTTTCTCTTTCTGGGCTGAAACACTGCAGTTCATTTCACTCATCCTCCCACACAGATGCAGGGGAAACAAGATATCCATCAGTAAGTAACTACAAAAGACTGGAGAGCCAAGTGAGGAGAGAAAAGTAATTTCTTGGGCAGATACATAAATGACTATCATATTTTGAATGGTTCTTTGTCATATTTAAGCTAATGCCCTAGTCTGTATTATTATAATGTGTGCCTGTTGGTTTACAGGACTTATGATGAGAGAAACTTTACTGGTACAGAAATTCAGAAATTTTTTTCTATATTCTATATTTTTTCATATACATACATTATGCATATTCGCTGTAGTCACACAAACTGCATTTTCCATATACAAATAAAAATGTAACTTTCACTGAAGCAAGGAAGAACAAGAATATCTCAGAGTTGCATTGATCTACTTAGACCTCATAAGCAACACTGAAATATGTCTAATTCAACACTATTACTGCTCGTATCTCACATTTACTTCAGTTTCACTGCTTTTTAAAAAAGGCTCTATTTAGTGTTCTACACACTAGAAAAGTCCTCACCCCAAGTCACAGGAGTATTTCCTGCCTGGCACAGATATGGGAGAAAGGGAATTAAAAAATAAGCTTTCTGTTTGAACATCAGGAAGAAAACATCTTTTTTTCCTTGCTCCAGTAATGCACTCTTCATCCGCAGTTGCCAACCCAGTGCCTCAGCAGGTGTCTATCTGCCTCAAAGTTGCTGGAGCTGTGCAGATTTGCAATACTGAAGGGTTTTTCTTCTAATCTGCTGATTTTGACATCACCCTTACTGCTGATTTAATGAGCCCAGTGTCATGAATAGGATTACAGACCCCAGAGGTCTAATTCTCAGCTCCTTAATACACTGAAGAGTAACAGTAACTATGGTAAATAATTGCCTCAAATCAAATAAAAATTACAGCTTTAAATCTGAATGCCAGAAATGTTTGTTCAGTGATCTGTATGGTGGGAATCATTTGCCTTTATCTACCTCCCAAAGGAAAAAGATGGCACCCACAGAGCAAATATCATTACAAAAAGAGCCTTTGCGAACACTATATAGAAGGCAATGCCAAGGTCTGCTGGAATCAGCTGACACCAGTGGTTCTGCAGCAGGAACGTTGCCAAACTGTGATTATTCTCTTCTACCAACACCTTTTTTTTTTACCTTTTGGACTTGGATAAAACCAGGATCTGTTTCCCAATGTACAGATGTACCATGCATTTGTCACAGATATGATGCGAATGAAATAAATGCTTCAGGAAGCTAATAGTTATCAGGAGACTAAAAGCTTGTTCTGTGCTTGCTTTATGACTCTAATTTTGCCTGACTACCAGGATGTCCACATGGGATATTTGGTCGCCTGGGTAATTATAATAAATATTCTGCTTTTATGCTACTATTCACATGTTTAAATTGAGGTTGTAAAGGAGGGTGTTTTACAGAAGTGGAGATACAGTGAAATCACTTTCTATTAACCCAAGAAGGTTTGTAGATGACAAAATCAACAAACTCAGACCTCCTGTCTCTTTTCTGGTATCTTCAATCACATTGGCTCTTACAATCATCAGCCAGTTTACGGTTGTTGCAATTTGGGCTGACATGAGCGAATGCAATCTGCTTTAGGATACATAGATGCAAATTCTTCAGAGTGTTTTCTAGTATTCATCAGCAATGCTAAGTAAATGACATTTCTAGGTGTGATTAGCTCTGTATATCCCCACATACTGATGTGTATATGTAAAATAGATGCAGCTATACATTTTAGCACACACAAACATGCAGCCATGAGCACACAAAACCACTTCCTGTCACACAACTATGCATGCCAGTGATTGCAGCCTCCATAAGGAGGCTTTTAGATGAGCATGTATTATGCTTGCCTTAACCGCTTGGTGAATTTGCTTATAATTTGTGCAGTACTACAAAACTATTTTCTAAATGAGATTAAATACCATAAAGATTCTGTACAAGACCAGTTTCCTATGCAGAACCATGGAGTTAAACCAAAGAAGGCAGGAAGTAGACAAGCAGGAGAGGGAAAAATGCTTGTTTAAGCAATAGTCTTGAAAAAGTAGGCAGGGAAGGAAAGAGCAAATTGAAAGCTGCTTAGATTTACTGTAGCTGCAATGTGTGTTTTACTTATTTACATAAGGTCTGTGTGACTATCTTCTCTGCTGTTCAGTAAGAATAGTCTTTATTGTAGTAGTATCTGCCACAACACATGGTACTTTTGTTATCTCGGATATGCAGCCCACTTATTAAAGAAACACACTAACCAATGTGTAATGTGAACTTTTGACTGTTCACAATGTTTGGAGACAGAGAATCTATTGCAATTTATTACAAAGGGCCAAGTTTATATTCCAAGTGGGCAGATTGCTCTGGTTTTATTTTAGGCTTAGCAAAATTTACGTTTGTTCTTTTTTATTGTTCATTTGTTTGAAAATACAGGTTCTCCATTCTGAATTTTATTTTAATGTGGATCCGAGACCAAATATTGCACTCTATTACTTGAGAAACTAAGGCCTTTTCTTGAAATGCCAGACTTCTCTTCTGGGCCTTAATGTTCCTCAAATATTCTTTACTCACCTTGCATGCCTAAATCTTTGTCTTAGATGTTCTCCAAGTAGCAGCCTTCAACATTCTTTTGCTAAGGAAGATGCTTTCCACTTTGCCCTCTTTCTGTTCTCTTTGTAAATGGGATGTATATATAGTTGTTCTCATCTATCAGGGTGGGCACTGAAAAATACAACTGTACAGCAGTAGTCTGCACTCATTCAATTGCCACCAACTTTTAGCTGTGAAAAGGAGAATGAGCATGTGAACTTCGAGATATGTTGAAAATAACAAGCTTTTTTTTTTTTCCTAGAGAACAGTAGTATCATGTCCTTCTAGTGAACACTTAGTTACAAATTCCTACAGAGAAAGCAGTGCTCTGGCTTTCCAACCATTTGTGCTTTCTTTACTGGAAAGGGCTTTTTAATTTTTACTTTTCATAAACTTTTTTTCTAAGTTTTGCATAGTTATCACTTGAAATATACTGGAATTGTGGCACAGGCATTGTAAGGGAATAAATAAAAGACTACAACACATCCTGTGGTGACAGAAGACTCTGAAGCTCTTCTAAGGTTTTCTTCTTGGCAAAGCAATATGCATGGATATTTTAAAACAAAAAAGTCTTAGGCTCTCTTAAGATCTTCATGCTACATCAGATGAAAGAATTGTGAATTCACCAGGAAATTATTAATAGGTTATCAATCCTTCCATTGTGAGCAAGAGCTGTTGGTACTGTCTCTCAGTAACCTTTCACACTTTCATGACTTCTTATTTCTTTTCCTTTCCAGAATGACAGGACCACTCTAGTGAAGTGCTACTGAGGCACTAGAAATTAGTCAGTAGATTGTTTGAATATGAAGTTGGAAAAAACAGAGCAATATATTGTTTAGTAGTGAGTTACAGAGGTATTTTATCAATTGTCCAAGGAAAAGGGAAAAATTTTACTAGGAAAGACAATTTTCATCATGTAATTGACAAAACAATGATGTGATAACCCTGGGAGATGTGAAACATGGCAAAACTGCACAACTATAAGTGCTGAAAAGCTGCAATTGAGAGCTTTCAGCTCTCATATATTACATCATTAGTAACTCAAAATGAAGAACTCATAACAGCTTAGAATAAATTTTTACTGTTTAACCAGCCTGTACTAGGGCTGGTCTTCACCCCATATGTCTGACCACAAATGTATTATTAAACAGTCTCTTCCTCCTGGTTGCCATCTTCATGCTCTCTGTTGGGGGCTAAATCTACACATCTCTTCTGGTATCAAACACAATAGGAAAATTAGCACTAATTGTTCTGTCAGCTAAGAAATCAAGAAAAAGCTGTTATTCCTTCAATCCTGTACATGTCTGAACAAGAAAAGTTTCCCATCTTGAATCAAATACAGTCTTAGACTTCAGTCCAATAGTGCCCTTATAACCAGCCTCCTCCCAGAACGCAAAGAACTGGGGGCTGCCTGGTGGGTGATGGAAGTCACTGATACTGACCTGGCCACAAGCCTCCAGTTTTTGTTCTCAGTTAAGGAAAATATTCTTGGCACATTCTTTTGCCTTAAGTCATCTTACACTGGTCTAAGGATTCCAGTTCAAGTGGACCAATATGAAAGCCCCAACCATTGCTCTTAATCATGGCCCTGCTTCTGAAAAACAACAAAAAAAGGGCCAGAGTCCTATTCTGTTATTCCTATCAGGAGTGACTGTTGATCGGCCAGATTTAAACACTTCAATTTCTTCAGAAACATGTATCAAACTTCTTTATGAGTGCACTTTGTAGCACTGGGTTTTCTTGGTTTACTTTTTAATAGTAGTAGTAGTAGTCGAACTTTTAATGAGGCTACTCCAACAGAAAGGACAGTCTGGCAAAAAGTGTTTTCTTACAGTTTCTCTGACTCACCTTCTAACTAGCATGAGTAAGGGCAACTCTGGATTGGTGGTGAGAAGGGTTGGTTTTTCCTTCAAAGCTTTCTTTCTAACCCACAGTTTAAAGAATGCCCTGTTCTGCTCCTTTTCTGCCTCAGTTTACTTCAACTATAAAATGGAAGTGATAATTTCTCTTGTAAAATACTTACATCTGTGAATGGAAAGCATTACAAAATAACTAATTACTGTTATGCTTAAACATTCCAGCATTGCGATAAAGTGATTTTTATGCCTTGATAATTATATTTCACTAGGGAAGAGTGGGCAACCATCCATCAAACTCCCCGGCTGCGACTGAAATATTAAGCTAACAGAAATTTTGTGGTGCAGTCATTGACAACCATGGTTTTGAACAGCTCTGAGACAAAGCTGTGAAAAATTCCCAGTCTCGTCAGATTGACATTATTTATAGTACATCCCAGTATGAGGTAATTTTAAGTCACGTACGGCTTGTTTAAAAGCAGAGTAAATTTTTATCAGTCTCCTGAACACTAACAGATGAAAGACTGTTCAAATCTTTATACCTTATGTAGTAGATAGGATTGCAAGGCTAATTGGTACTGCTGGCATTTGGTGTCGAGGTTAATATGAAATAAAGCTGTTTTACAAAATTATTATTTATTGTTTTGCACAGATGGATTTCATTTGTAATTTGGAAGTTTCACAAAGCATCTGTAGTACACAGAAGAAAGTAAAAGGAGTAGAATAAATAATGAGTGTATATAGCATGGTTTTAGAAAAATATCCACTTCAGACAGTTTCACTTTAAGTACAGCTTCTGAAGTCTGTATTGGACATTCCTTCTTACTAAATCAATGTTGAGCAAGGGCTACATGATTTTGTTGAAAATTAGGTAAGAGCAGTTTGTTCCAGACTTACATTGAACAGAGCCTCTTTTTACAACTTCTTCCTTTCATGTCACTGGGATTTTGGAAGAGCAAAGATATCAGTAAGGCAGGAGTTGCAAAATGTTGGCTAAGGAGTAGTGATATTTAGTCTGACCACAATATGGCAAAAACAGGCACAATGTCCCAGCAGTCCAACTTCCATTCATGCACATATACACTGTTGTTCTTTCCTGTGGCATGAAAACATCAGAGCTCCCAAATCACCCAGAGAGCACTTTCGTTGACCTTGATTGTCTTGTGATAGAATAACACCTCTGAAAGTCTCTTTGGCAGAAGGTAGAGTACGTTTTGGTTCCTTGGAGGATAGACCAACCACTGATGACAGCAGCAGTCAAACCAGGCTTTGCACGTTGGTGCAAAGGAGACAAGTAAAAAGGCAAAACACTGTTCTTGCAAACCATTTCCACTGCAATATGGAGCAAAGCTGACTTCAGTATGACTAAGTTTTCAGTGAAGGAGTGCTAATATATATTGCATAACCTTTTACAGATGTACAAAGTTGTATGTGTCTGTGCAATAACTAATGAATGACTTGGGCCTCGACTTAGCCATTGTGTGCTGAAAACTTGGGAAATCTCTTCTCCAGTAGTGTTGAAATTACTCCATTAAGCATCTAAGTTCCATAGCTATTGAAGAGGAAGACCTGGATGCCTAAAAATAAGATTCACCATGCTTAGAACACGGAATGGAGGGGAGTTTCAACTAGCGAACAGAAAATGCCTGAGAGGAAAAAGCTCTATTTATTCTCCTCCTCTCACCACTTTGCCCACTGGCAGCTCTGTGGTAGGTATTTATGTTAAACAAGGATTCAGAGCCAACAGCTATTTCCAGATTCCAGGTACCAGCTTCATACATTTCCATGGAATTGACTGGCTCACTTTCTTTCAAAACAGGCAATCAGTTCATCCTACTCTTTCCAAAATGGTTTAAAGGTTTAAACATGTACCACCTCAGCCTGAAGCATTGAGAGTTGCACCTCCTGCTCCCCTATGCAGCAGATGATGGATAAGCTCTGGGGTGAGGGGAGCTGTGTTTGCCACTTCTCCTGCATATGGGCCACTCTGCATCGTGGAGCAGAAGGCCTCGTGGTGGGAGCTGGTTCTCCAAGTCTGAAAATAGAGGACGAGATCTGAGAAGAGTTGAAAGCCCACTACTTCATTCTTTATTAGGAATGCCCTATCCACAACCTTTAGCCTCATTTATATATAGAAGCCCTATCTGGTACACATGGGCTACTAATATGGGCAGCATGTAACTCTTAAACATTAACTTAGGTGAACTAAGATATTTTGTTTCTCACCTTTATGTGTAAGCATTTGTCATTCTATACCTCTAACTAATTTTAATAAGAGTTGAAGGATTCAGATTGAGAGAAGAATTAAACTTTTTCCAATGGATGACATCAATGCAGCCCTTGGCACATTTTCAAAAAGCACTCTTCTGTGCTACATAGTAGTACTGCATGGAGAAATTAGGGCAATCTTTACTCTGAGAGTTCAACTCACTGTCCTCAGGACTCCTTGGAAATGAGCTGGATAATCCATCTGAAGCAAGAGTGCCTGAAATAATAGCTGCTATAGGCAGGAAAGTTATAAAAGTTATTTATTTCTCTCATAATAACTCCAGTTGATTGAGGGAAAAAGGAAAAAAAAACACAACAAGAAAAAAACCCCAACCCTGTATGATAAAAGGCTCACATTGTGCATTACTGTAATTTCATTTCACATCTAGACACCCATATGCATTTACTGTTTTGCTGGGAGGGTTTAAATACCCTGAGCTAATTATAGGACAATATCTTCCAACTTACAAGGGTTAAATTGAAAGCACAGCTAATGAGATACTATTCCTGGCTATTAAACTGAAAGAAAAACGGGTGTATTTAATTATAAAGCATGTAAAAAAGCATAATCATCTGGTAATGTAACAGCTCTCATCTGGATTATTATTTTGGTGCAAATTTATAAACACTGCCTGGCACATTATTGAATTGTTTAACATTTATGTGAATGTAGTTATTCTAGAAAATAAAAATATTGACACTGGGCTAGTTTGCTCTTAATTTCATCAAGAATATTACATATCTATTACATATGTTTTGTCCTTTATCAGAAATACAAAATAACAAAATCTAAAGGAAGTGGGAAAAACAGGAGAAACTATTAATCTTGTCTGCTAATACTTCTCTATGCATTCATGTGGCCATTTAAAATAATAATTAATTTCACTCTAAATAGCTATGAAGTGTACTGCAACTTGCAATTCTCAGCAGCCTATGAGATGAACTAAAAAGCAAATTATTTTTTTTCCTTATTCTAACTCAGTTACAAAACCATTTATAGTACAGGTTGCTTTTCCAGAATGACTTGTTTGTTAAACTCACATTTCTAGCAAACTGAGATTTGAACAAATTTGAGAACTAACTGCTGAAAATATGCCAGAGTTACTTGCGTGTCGTTTACTGGAAAGATTATACTCCTCTTTTTCACAGCATCCACATGACTTCTGTTAATTCTTTGCCTCTCTTCAGCTGGCAAGAGCTGCCGAGTTGTCAGGTGGCACTGGCTGTACCCACTGCAAGGCTACTGTGCATGAAATGTTAGCTGTGGTTAAGGTATGAGTCAACTGAGATGAGCCATGGAAAGAAATAAGGTGAAGTAAGGTGATTTCTTTAGTTTGGCTGATCTGCAGTTACCACGTGCTTAAAGGAGAGGCATAAGTAACTTAAAAGTTTTGAAGCACATCACTGAGCCTCTGTGTAGGGTCTCTGGCAGATTGCTGGGGAATTTTTGCAGTGGCAGCTGTCAGCAGATAAGTTGGAGATGTTTATGCCTATGGGTTTAAGGACTCGTTTGTGAAGTTAATTGCATACCTAATAGAAGACTCTCTTGAACTTCTTGAACACACAACTTCTGTGGAATAAGCAAAGCTTTTGACTAGAGGGAAGCCGTACACATCTTGCAGTAGATCAAAGAAACAGAGTAAAGTATATAAATTATGGTTGTTCTGAGGCATTACATCACTTCAAGAGGGTGAAGTATCTTAACTATCTGTCTCCTGGATTTAGAAACTGAGGTTTTTACTAAAGTAGATATTCTAAAAGGTCACAGTAATTACCAACTGTCATTAGCTCCCTGTTAGCAGCTTTTTGTCATAGAATTTCCTTGACTTTATAATAAAAAGAATAGAAATATAAAAAGTAATTTTTCATAGTTATCTCATGGGCCTATAATTTGAACTCCTATTCTTACCAGATATAAATGGAAGACACTATTCATCTCATTGGAGTGGAACAGAGATAAGGGCCATAACTTATTCTATATGACCATTCACATACATGCTGGGAGGAATTATAAACATTTGTGATTGTTTCAGTATCTGGAAGTCAAGCATATCAAAGAGAACTGATGTGTTCCTGTCCTTCTAACTTCCACCATCTCCTAAAGCATAGAGGTCCACGTCTTTCTGTCGCTGATTTCCAGCTGACTTTCATTGTTTTCTTCTCTTATTAAACCACCAATTACCATTTTAGAAGCTATTGGCATACAAGGTCTTGCTCCTTTGTGTCTGAAGCTCTTTGATGCTGTCCACATCTGTTACTTGCAGCAGCTGACTACTGACTGGTCACTTGGAGGTGATCTCTTTGATCCTCTTCTCTAAACGTGCATATAAAGAAATGAAAAACTCCCTCTAAAATACTGCCCTATGAACAGGAATACCAGGAAGTGTTACTCTAGATGGGCAACCCTATGTCTATGTGTGGGGTGACAGGAAGAACAGCTAACTCTCACTAGATGCAGTCCAGGCTTTTCAGATCTCACTTTATGCAAGGGAAAATGAAGATGCCTAGGATTTCCTGGTAGGTGCCTTGTTTGAAAAACAGAAAAGTAAAACTTTTTTTATTGAAGAACAAGAATTAGAACAAGTTGAAACATGGTCCTCATCCTTTAAATTACATGGGAAAGGCAGATACATTGTTAATATTTCCACTCATGATCCTTTTACATATTCTATTTCCCACCTATTTAATTTGTGGTAGTGCTTCTTATATTTTTTTTTTTTATTTTCTGCCAGTCTATTCCTGATGTCTGAACAGTCTTCTATCTTCTTGCATCTTTTCCCTCCAACGTAGCCCATGGGTGTGCATGCTTTTGTGTGAACCCCATCTTGAAAGCATTTGCATGTGGATTGTAGTTTCTTTTTGAGCATAATTTGGGTAATCTTATGATAAACAGTGATTACATTTCCCTGTGAGTTTAAAAAAAAAGGGCCTTGCTAGAGACACAAAATATGTCTACATTGAGCAAGTGGTATGACCAAACTTAATAGATGTATGTCTGTAGAGCTATACAGAGCTGAGGACCCAATGCTGGCAGGAAAAGTATTTGGACTTTTACTTAGGTCTAAATCTAGTCTGACTGTGCAGCTTAAATATTTGTTAGATGCTAAAGTGCACTTCATATTCCCCTGCAGTGCACCTTCTAGTTTAGTTTCATCCAAAAGGAGTAGTTTGCACATGCTGAGACCGCCACTAATGCAAAGCAAAGCACAGGAATGGGGAGGATGAGGAGGCTCACTGCAAAAGCATGTTCCTGGTCCAAGCTAAAACGCTAATGTAGCTGCACCTATACTGAGGCAAGATATTTTCTCTCCCTTCCATCTTCTCCCCTGAACTGTTCTTTAGACAGACCTGACAGACCCTGCTCCTATTAAGTAAATATTGCATATTCCAGTGGAACACCCAGTTCTTAGGGAAATGCATTTACATATAATGGAAGTACATATTTCTTCTGGCTATTACATATATGAAGGCTCAGTGTAATATGTTTCGTTTTGCCTAGTTGTGTTCCTGTATGGAAATGTGATTTTACTAGTTTTGCCAATATAATTTTTAGTTTGGCTCACATTTCATTAACATAGAGAAGAGCACTTCTCCGGAAATTGAGGAACTATGGCTATTCCCCATACACTTAAGTAAGTTTCTTGATTCATTTGGACATAGTCATTAAAACCACTTATAAATATAGTTTCTAATTGAGTAATAATAAGACACATTGATTACAAAATCATAATTATTATGACTAGTCAGAAAAAATGTTTTGCAAAATACACCATGTTTTTATGTTTGTGGTAATTTCATGTTCCCTAGAATTTTGCATTCCCCTTGGAATTATGAAAGTTTGCTTCAGGTCTGACTTTCTCCCTGTGGCTTTTTGAGTGATACCACTGGCTTTTAAAAAAAATTTCCCAAACAGACAGATGTATTTCTATGAAGATGTGAGCATTTTAAGATTATTAAAAAAGAAAAGTTTCGTTACAAAGTCAGAAACAGTAATACATGTAAGGGGACTTCTGGGACCACTGAGCTTATTTTCATGCTGCTGCAGGTAGGCATTTCAGGAATAAACTTTTCCCTAAACCAATTCTGTGTTATATGGAGTTCAGCTTTTTATTCCTATTACTGCCATTGGAGAACTGCTTTAGAATCTCGCTTATGTCTGCGTGAATTAATTTTTAATCATTTATATCCAGTTGTTCTCGAGTCACGCTGTTCTTCTCAATCTGATACTGAATTGCTCAATATATATATGAAAAACCGTTATTTTCTTGCAGGCTTTCAGCCCTTCTTTTTGACAGAATAATGCATCAGATGTCACCAAATGAGAAAGAATTTACTGCATCATTTTGTAAAACACCAGAAGTACTTACCTGTCTTAGCTGGTTAACTTGGGGATCTGATTTGCCTTTTTCACAGGAATAGCTTGTTGGTGATGTATTCATTTTGTTAATAAACCACAGAACCACAGAATCAACTAGGTTGGAAAAGACCTCTGAAATCATCAAGTCCAACCTTTGACCTAACAACACCTTGTCAACTAGACCATGGCATTAAGTGCATCCAGTCTCTTCTTAAATACCTCCAGGGACAGTGACTCCACCACCTCCCTGGGCAGCCCATTCCAATGCCCAATCACTCTCACTGTAAAGAACTTCCTCCTAATGTCTAACCTAAACCTTCCCTGGCACAGTTTAAGACTGTGCCCTCTTGTCCTACTGCTGGTTACCTGAAAGAAGAGACCGACCTCCACCTGGCTACAATCTCCCTTCAGGCAGTTGTTGAGAGTGATAAGGTCTCTCCTGAGCCTCCTCTTCTCCAAAATAAACACCCTCAGCTCCCTCAGCCGCTCTTCATAGGGCTTCTGTTCCAGACCCCTTACCAGCCTTGTTGCCCTTCTCTGGATGCTTTCAAGCATCTCAACATTTTTCCTAAATTGAGGGGCCCAGAACTGGACACAGCACTCAAGGTNCACCTGTCCAAGCCGTGGGCTGCCAGCTTTTCCAGGAGTATGATATGGGAGATTGTGTCAAAGGCTTTGCTGAAATCCAAGTAGACTACATCCACAGCCTGCCCTGCATCTACCACGTGGGTCACCTGGTCATGAAAGGAGATCAGGTTGGTCAGGCAGGACCTGTCCCTCCTAAATCCATGTTGGCTGGGTCTGATCCCTTGGCTATCCTGTAGGTGCCGTGTGATCACTCTCAAGATGATCTGTTCCATAATCTTGCGTGGCACCAAGGTCAGGCTGACAGGCCTGTAATCTCTCAGATCCTCCTTCCAGCCCTTCTTTTGGATGGGTGTCACATTGTCCAGCTTCCAGTCACCGCCATCTCTTTATTTTAAACAATTCATCCTTTAAAAAGATTGCTTATTGGTGTAGAAATGTACTTTATTTTTAATCCGCTGTTTCATCAGAGAAAGCTATCAGAACAATGTAGCAGAGACAAACCTTAGCAAATGTATGTTGCACTTGATAGGCTTTTTTCATTTAACTGTAACTGCAAATCTATTCAAAGCATCTTCAGGTCTGATCTTGTAGTTGTGTACACAGCTTTCCTCTACCTAAATATTTAGTGTTAACTTGCTGTTCTCCACTATTCGGTACTACTCTCAAAAACTTAAAAAAAAGTATTAACTATATGTGTTACTAGATCAGAATTGCAGAATTCTGGAAGCTTTTCACACATTGATGTATTAAGATACTTGATTTCTGCTTTCACATCAATATTATAATTTGTATTTCCATGCCAATTTCTATTACTTTTTTCAGTCACACCTTGAAGTATCTCTATCTCACTGCATTTCCCAATACTCACTGCATAAGAAATACTTTTTTTTTAATTGCCTTCTTTTATCTATTTTCTCCTGTTTCAGGTGCAGTTTTCAATTGGATTTGGTTCCTGACAGCACTAGTTATGCCTTGTCTTCTTCTGTTCTTTACAGAGCAGTCCTTATTTTATTTTGGTTTGGTTTTGGTTTTGTATTTCTTGTAGAATCTCTGCTTATTAAGTATTTTCTGCGATTTGGAAAAGTTAGTCTTCTGTACAGGGATAGGAGTTCTGAGATTTTCTACCTTTAGAGAGACTTCCCAAGCTTACACTACAGTGAAGTCTAGATGCTCATCAATACAGCTGACTTTATTAACTAGATAACTTAATTTGTCCTTTTGAAATTGAGAGCACTAGTTATAACCATACCCATGAATATCTCTTAATTTAATTTAAGTGAATGAGACCAGGGTAGACTAATACCTAATAATTTTCTGTGAATATCTCCAAAGATCATGAACTTACAAAAAGTAAAGCCAAAATACTTTTGCTGTTGTCTTCATGTTTATTTGATTGTTTTGTTCTGTAAAGGAAATTACTCAGAAACTGTTGGGGCATATGATTTTTGGCACCATTTGTCTTTGTGACTATACTTGAAAAGACAAGTCATTCACTCTACAATTCAGAATGGTATTTAATGACTTTATATATTATTCAAGTTCTTCATTATGTTTAGAGGCACAGAACTTGTGCTACAGCACTCTCCAGGAATGATACTGACAGAGGCAAACTTTAATCTCTTCTTAATGTATGTGGCTATATTCATATGTCATTAATGTATTTTAACTCAATGTAAGAATGTGAATACATTGATCTTCCAAGTCTTGCTTTAGTTACAGTTTTCCTGAGCAACATATCCTTAAATACGTCTGTTTCAGTTATGTTTTCAGTTATGTTTTGTTTTTAACCATATCTTTCTTGTTATATAATACTTGGTTTCAATTAGTTCTTTTTTAGTATTTCATGTTCCTCCCCTGTATTCTACAAATATTTCATATTGATCACATTAGTTTCTCAGGTAGATAAGTCCTTTTGCCAATGATTATTGCCTCAGATGAGTACTTTTCCACACTATTAACAGTGTTGTTTGTTTTTTTTTCTGTTTGATACTGTTTGATTCCTTTATAAAAAGCCATAACACTGACCAGTTTCATTGCATAAATTAATGGAAAACTCATTGAGACAGAGTTTGTAGTCATGCAGACAGAGTATGACAGGGAGGCTATAGAAAATTAATGGACCAGAGAATCTGGAAATACAAGATACCTGATCTGGAAATACAAGATATCTGCTTGCTGCATACTGCACTTCAGCACACATGCTCTGAAACAAAATAGACTGAGCAATGTTAGAGAATAAAAGTGACATCAAATGCTAGAAGCACAATCTGCTACTGCAGCCAGTCCAGTGTCCAGAGTATGGGTAGATATATTCACTTTGCCCTCTGCTTCATTCAGTGGTGAAATACAAGAGGCTACTATGGCAACATCACATGGTACATTTGTTATCTCTGAACGAGAATGTGTTGAAGGAAGTAGCAGATCAGTATGCCATGTGCGCTTTCATTTTCTGGAATGTTTTCAAGGGAAAACATCTGCTCAGATATTTTTCCTGGGATTATAGCTTTAGTTGAAAAAAAAGTCAGGAGGAAGAGATGCAGTTCTCTCACACGCTGCACTCTTTTCTCTTATAAAATTGATTTTTTTTTCCTAAGAGAGTATAGTTTTTGTATCCTATACCATGTTGTTTACCCTGTGTGAAACATATTATTTGTATCTTTAGTAGTTTCCTTAAATGAGTAAAACGCTAAATATTCCTTTGAATGTCTGTGTAGTGATATTATGGGTATGTGGGAATGGAAGGTATGGCTGGGAGGCTAGCCAAAATCTTTATGTACTAGCTGTAGGAATTACTTTAATTTTTATATACCTACTCATTTCATAGAAAAGATGGTCTGTGGTTAAAGAATTCTGGAATTCAAGAAATATGTATTTCATTCTTGGCATGGCTACTCAGGTGTCATCTGTGATGCTAGGCATGTTCTTTAATATCTGTATAATTCAGATCTTCTCCATATGATATCCACATTCTTGTTTTTGGATGGTAAACTCCCTGGATTCCTTTCACTTAACTTTAGACATCTGCAATATAGACATTTACATCTGAACAAGCTGTCTAGGCTTCTTTTATAGTCAATGGAAAAATGTAGAGACTTCAGATACCATTTCTCTGGACAGTTTTAGACAGTTTTAGACATCTTGATTAGACTAAGACTGGATCCTAAAAGTGCTTTTTTCCTTCCAATGATGAAGTCACAAGCAGAAATTCAGATTGTATATATTAAAAATTGGACAGCTAAATCCTATCTGCAAAGAATATTATCTGTTTATGCGTATTAATCAAGTGTCTTTGGTGATGTGCCCCCTTGTTACGGCTGTGCTGATATTCTGTGTGACACTTGAACACAAGCTACAATCAAAAAGTAAACTGTAGGAGGCCCCAGTGTGCTTTCTTACTTAAAGGCCTGTCATGGTTTGACTCTGGCTAAAAGCCGAGAGCCCACAAATAGATCTAAAATTCTCAGAGAAGGGAAAGAAAAACCTCCGACTTTTGTGATAAGGATTACAAGCAACTGTTTATTAACTACTTCACACAAGCAAAACAGGCTCTAACTTAGAATGTTAAGANAGCCTCTCTCCTAGCCCCCCCAGCTAATAAAAAACTCTGGTTACTTAAAACCACAACAAGGCCAAGGCAAATTTAAATCAAACAGAAACACAGATGAGAAAACTCATTGAGAGAAAGAAAAACAATTATGTTGGCCATAATCCTAACATTAGGGTTTTCTAAATACTAAAAAATAAACGTTTCATCATTGTAAGGTGTTTTTTAAAATTGTTGTTTGAAATTATATCTCTAGCTCTGATCAAGTATTTTAAAAGAATACGAAAAAAAGAAACAAATTTTTCTTTACTAGAAGATTCTTGTTATTGGCAACTGAAATGTCTTCTGCTGTGAAAGGTTTTCAGTTCCATGCCAGGATGTTTGGTTGAAATGCAATTGAGAGAATCTGATTGTCAGGGGAGAAATGTTCAATTAATTTCCCTGTTCATATGTGCTAACTGCTCTGAGAGGCTCTAGTGTCCAAGATGCCCTGATGGGACAGGCAGCCAGTGCAGTACAGAACCTATGAAAACTTGTGTTCATTTGGGAGAACACTTGGAAACCAGAGGAAACACACTAGACATCTAAAATGGGGATGAGATTCTTAAGTGTGCACAACTGAGCTGGGAGAAGGGATAGTCACAGTTCCTACATTAAGTATTGCTTTTGAAATGCTTAAGTAAAGTGATTAGTCACTCCAAAAGCCAGACACATACTGCCAGAGTATTATTCAGAAGGGAAAGCCAGGTTGGGGATTCTGAATCGCCTTATCTAGGTTTTATATCTTTCAAGTATCTGTAGCAAGTTAAAAGGGCAAGATCTGGAAATCCTGCACTTTGAAAGAGCAAAGTTAGGATGTGACTCATTTTGCACTTCCACTAAAGTAAATGTAGAGAGGTGCTTCTAACATGTAACGCAAAGCTTATATAGACACAGGAAGATACCTTAATCTGGAAGTTCTTCCTATTTCTAAGGTTGAAGTGACATCATTCCATACCTATGCTAGTAAGAACCCTCTCATAAGGAAAACCACACTAAAAAAGTAAAGAAATTGAATATGAGGTGAATATAGGACAACCTTAGGACAAATTGCATCAATTTCTTTCAAGTTTTTAATCTACAGTAAAAATGTCGTCCATATTCAAAGGTCTCTGATAACTCAATAGCTTTGAGATACATTAAATGTTTACTTGCACAGTTTTGTCACAAATATCAGGTAACAAAGGCCAACTTTGTGAAGATTTGTACTAATTTTCAGGCTAAGGTGCTTCAAGTTTCACTGGAAATTTGCATCTCAGTTTGCATTCATGGACAACTTCAACAAGTTTCATGTCTTTAAGTGAAGTAACTGAACAGAATTAATGAACAAAACCAAAAACATAACTTAATTTCCAATCCTTTAACTTTAGTCACAATGGTTTAGAGAGCATGTCTTTATGGTAACTGCAGAGACTTGAAAGGTATTGTAATTTCAAAACTTCATGAAGAAGATGAAGTTATCATCTAAAATGCAGTCAATTTAATAGTAATGCTGCAAGAGACAGTAAAATAAACCTGAAATAATAAATAATAGAAATACAAAGAAAAAACAGTTTAAAGGAAAAAAGATAAAATAGATGAACAAGAAAAAGTAGAATGGGTCTACCTTTGACTGTTCTCAGAGTATTTAAGATGTCAGGGGACAATACCCAAGATTTTTCATTAATGTATTAGCTGAAGGAATTTACTGTCCCTAAAAGATGGGAGATAAAGAGACCATTAATTGTTGCAACTAGGAAGGTCCACTGCCCTCACAGCAGGATGTGCCACTCAGACTCCTCTCTTCGGGACAGTAGCAGCTGAGTTTGGCTTTTCAGATTCTGGCACAAGAAAAGCCTGAAATGGGACTGTGGCTGTTTTGCCACTGTCAATAATCCACTTCCTTCAAGGCCTGCTTTACTTCTGCACAGAGTCAGTCGTGGTGAGAGGGTTTAGTTTAGTCTCAGTACAGGAAATACTTTAAAAGCCCCTTGTTAGTCTTCTGCCTTTGATGTCAATCTCAGAATTCCTACCTTTCCTGAGGATGCAGCATGTTGCTGCATATTAAAAGCTTACCTTTCTGTCTGACTGGGAGTATCTGCAGGATCAGAACTTTTCTTGATAAATGTTAAAAGAGGAGTTTTCTCCTGAATCATTTTACATTTTTTCATCTTGTGTACTGAAAGAAGCAGGAAAGATTTGTTGATGGCAATGAGGCTTGGGTTGAAAGATGCTGCATTATCTTCTGCAAGGCTTTTGGGCTGGGTTGACATAAAGAGACTCAATGCAGACTGAAGTTTCATGTCAGACAGAGATATTGTGAATCAGGTGAAAATTGGGATGGAGCCTAGACAGAACCAGCATGAACTGTCTGAAAAAAAATTGAGAACTTCTGTCTGTAGCTCATCCATATTCAGTTCTATAGATGGACTGTATAGCCTATAATAGACTTCTTTTATTGAACCATGTAAAAATATTTCTGACAACAGATGGACTTTAAGTCAATGAAAGCTAATTATATTTTACAATTCTACAAACATGTAAATTTGCTAGGATGAAGGAAGGATTTTGGAACCATGTGTAGTATTTTTATTGAGTCTATATTTTGAATAGCAACCTGACAAATTATCAAGTTTATGTAAAAGTTAATATTATGATCATTTTCTTCCCTGAGAAAATCACTTTCTTCCTAGCCTCATGTTGGTACAGCACATGCCTGTAATTCTCATTTATGCCCTGACATGCTGGTCTTGGAAATGAAACATTATTGCATCAAAAGTCAGTTTCCATTTCTGGGGAGCTAAGACTGTGTATGTGCTCTATTTAGCCTCTATTAGTTTAATTAGGGTAAGTGTCCAACACTGAAAAAAATATCAGAACATAAGAAACGGCCTAATGGGTCAGATCAGTAGAATCTAAGTGTTCTGCTTCCGACAGTGACAGTGTGAGATGCTGTTTTGGGAGACCATATGAATCTGATCACACTCCATAACAGTCTGCCATCAAAATTGGCTTGTAAGGAATGGAAAAGACACATGTCTGCTTAGCCCTGTTATCATTGATTTATGAATCTGTTGTCCATAAATTTATCTGATCTACTTTGAACCTGCTGAAACCATCCTCTCTCACATCTCCCTATGGCCACACGTTTCAGAATTTTAACTAGATACTGCATAAAGAGCCATACCTTCCAGATAACAGTTCTACATGCAATCAGGATTTTTCAGAAGTTTATTATATGCCTTCTAGCCTTTTCCTCTTGAAACAAAAACATTCCTACCTTTCTAAAGTTTTCATGTAAAGCAGCTTTTCCATCACCTACTTTTCTCTATACTCTTTCTAATTCCATCCTTCTTGAAATCACAAAACCACATAGAGCACTGAGGAGATAGGTGCACCATGGGTTTTATATATATGCAAAATGATGGCATTTATGTGGCCTTCCAATAATATCTGATGTCTTGCTGACTATTTTTAACTGCAGCCAAAGACATTGTGAGATCCCTCTATTGTTTCTTGTCATATATAATAGCATAATATCGAGCTACCCTAAGGATCTTTATTTCATCTTTAGACTTGGGAATGTCACTGTTCACTTACATTTTCAGGTCATTGATGAAGAAGTGGAATGAAACTGGTTCAAGCATTGACCTATGAGGAACAATATTGCCAACTCTTCTCTATCCTGGAAAGTAAACATTAAGCCTTTAGACCTTGCTTCCTATTCTTTCATATACTTTCAGTCCTCAAACTCTGTCCTCATGGCAAATGAATTTTCTACTTACCTGTAAGTTTTTTTAGCAGATTTGTGTCCAAAAACCCTAGAAATTTCAAGTGTGTATTGTTCACATCATTATCCTTATAGATTAACACCCTCACTGCCTGGTTGCACATTCTGAAAAGCTTCCAGTCTAAAGAAAAGTATAACTATCTGTTACCTTAAGAAGCTGAAGCACAATGGTTTCTCTTTAAAAATTTCTTACTTGCTCATTTGTGGCTCAGTTGGGCCCAATAAGCTCCTCAAGGCAGAGACAAACTTTGTGCTCTCTGTGCCTACAGAACCAAAGACAAAGTTCCAGCTCAGAGTTGGGACTCTTGGGGACAGCCGCAGTACAACAATATTTAAATTTCATGTTATGCTTTTTGTCATTTGATCTTAAAACATTCATCATTTCCCTTCCCAGGGATGGAAAACCAAAGAGGGCAAGACACCCAAGTGAAAGAAGCAGGAGTTAAATCCAGGTCATCCAAATCCTACCTATACTATGCTGGATTCTCTGCAAAGCCAAGGGATCCTAAACATAAAGATATAGTAGCATTTTGTCCACATCTCTTCTGCATTGGCAGTGAGCTGAATTAAGTCCCTGCACCTGAAGAATTAAAATACTCACATTCTGTGGAAATTCAGGTTTATATACACTTTGGATTTTTTTTTTCCCAGTTCAAGCTCAACCTATATCTCAAAGATTTTTTTTTAAACTTAAAAGGTTCCAAATCTTTACATTTCTCCCATCCTCAAGCTTCATGTTTACTTGGCAAGTTTTTCCACCAACAGTGAACCAACTTTTTGCTGCTTCACACTTAATCAGCATTCCTTTATTTAAAAGCTATTAATTAGCTTCTCAGTGGTCCAATCTACTGACTATTTTGATAATTGTAAGACTTTTAGAGCTTTTCCCCCCACTTTGTTGACAGACCATTGAACTTAGAAACAGCACCACAAGGAATGCAGGCTCATCTTTGTTTCAACATACTTAAGGTGCTTTTATCTGTAGGTTTGCCTTGAACAAAATCCTGTTCAAATTGTATTAAGCCCCAGATAAACCTCTCTTTCAGATTATGGTTTCCAACTGAACTCCTGTGCACTGAAGAGAGGGCACCGAATTCTTGATTGTTTCAAGAAAACCTCTTTGAGTAATCCCTTGAGCTT
>WEIV01018293.1:61122-71667 GCA_013390005.1 Calyptomena viridis
CATGGTATATAGGACTTAGTAACTAAACATTTCAGAATTAATCCTAATATATGTAACATACATTGTTCAGTGACAGAAGGAGAAATTAAAATATCACTTGGCCAAAAAAGACTTTATTGTGACATGCTTTAACTTGTGCTATTTCCAGTCTCCTGTTTTCTTTTCACTTCTGTAATGAACTAGGAGCAGTCATGCTGACCGCCTGCCAGTATTTTTTAATTTTCCTTAATGAGAACAACCCTGTCAAGTCTGAAAACCTAAATAGTTTGTGAGTATGAAAAAAAATAGATTAGCATTTTATAGATGTTATTAGCAATATAAAATACAAATAAATATGGTTTCTCACCCCAGATGCTATGAATGGCCTCTGTAAATGTTTTTTTAAAAAACACATCTTAAAACATCTTAACATGGAGTGAAATTAAAAGTTACTTATAAAGAAGCAAGTTGAAAAACAAAAACCCAAAACAAAAGTAATTTTTGTTAGAATACTTCATTATGTAAATAAATAGAGAAATACAGATATGATTTTGTGTCTCATTAATATTAACAAGTGTTTCTCAGAAAGTAATTATTCAATTTTACTTTATGATGTATTTTCAGTTTTCAGCATCGTCTCTGCCTGGATCCCTCAGAAACTTCATTGACAGATCATTCGACATACCAGAAACCACACTAAAGACAGGGAGAAAGAAAAAGGTATATTCTGGAAAAATCAATAACTTGCTAGTTTGGTTAACCTTCTAAAGCTGGTGGCTCAAATCCTTGACCAGTTCCTTTCAAGTCCAAATGTAAATGGTGACTTCGTTCATCAGGGTGCTCTGCCTGAAGCCATTGCCTTGCTGGTTCTTCTGGAGGCAGAGAAACACAATCTTTTCTGAAGGATGATTGTAAAAAATAGAATGTTCTCAACATCAACAAAAGCAGAACAGATCTGTAGCTACATGTGAACTTGGAAAGTACCAAAAGGACTGTGTAGAGCTTGGGATTTCTTAATAAGAACAGTTCTGCAGCCCTTTGAAGACCCTGCCTCATATCTGTGATGATGAAGTCCATTACCCACTCCCTCTGGGCAAACACATGCACTCCCCTCTGGGGACAGAAAGAAGAAAAAAAGGTAGAAGTTAATGTTCCTTTGCAGTGATTCTTGTTCACACACACTTACAAAGAATATCCTCACTTCTCTCTGACTAGACGTGTTCCTAGAGAACTCTCACAAGTATGTTGCATTCACAGCCCATCTCTTAGTTTTATGTCTGCATTGTATCTGGTGTTGCTGTCATGGTGTGGTCTGTAGGGCAAAGTGGATGGACAGAGCTTCTTTTTCAGGACCAGAAGTGTGTGTTTGCCCCAGATAATCCTGTACTCCCTGCAGAGACCAACTAAAGAGGCATTGCTGGAAGGAAAGAGCCTTTGATACTCAGCTGTTTTCCCACTTCTATAAGCCACCAGAGAGAAGGTGATAGGGAAAAAATTATATCCATAAATCTGTGCTACCCTATACTGAGAATTTTTGACAAAAGATCCATTACAAAGAGGAGGCATGGGAGATGAATAATAAAAGAAATAAGTGCGTACCCAAGTTTATTGTCAATATCCCAGCTGATGAGTGGGGTGCACTAAGCCCTCAGCTTCTGACACCATTGATGTCAGCCCTTGGAAGCTGAGGTAGGCCCCTGCTGAGGGCACTTGAAAAATCCCCCCCTATGAGTCAAACAAACTATATTAGTCTAGTGACCTGTGTTTGAACCCACTTGCCTTTTAAAAATAAACTCCTGTACAAATCCCAAAAGAAGCATATGGTTAGTTCACATCATGGACTAATAATAACTTACATCATCTTATTTTAAAATCAGTCCTTTTTCGAATTATGGGAATGTCAGAAATAGTGTTGGAAAATTCTGAAACCTACCAATCCTCTAACTTAAAAGTGGTCAATCCTTTTTTTGAACCTACTATAAATAAAATTAAAAATAAAAAATCCTAACCTCTAAAACTACAATCTTTGTCTGCCAACTTTCAGCCTGGAACACATTTTTACAACACTTATAATCCCCTGAACAAACTAGGTTTATACTGGAAGTGCTGACAGACCTTTAGCTATTCCAGCTATCTTAATAGCTCCGCTGTATTTATTTTTCATTACATTTAAATATAATTGGTTGAGGTTTAACTCTAGCTCAATTTGATGAGAACCTTTTAATTTAAATATCAGTTCTTGGATATGGATCCTTTCTTAAGTACCTTTTGGGGCTTTTATTAACATAATTTTGAGATTGCTTTTGAGATTTTTCTTACTACCCCATTTGTGTGGTTTTGCTTTTAATTCAAAGTGCAAGAGGAAAAATAAGCATTCTTATGAAGTGTATGGTACTCAATTGTGGTTTGAATCCCAGTGTAAATAATTCCTCTAGAAGTTTCACACATTCTGTTCTGGTTGCAATTAAAAAATGTTGGAACTGGCCTAGCACATCAGTGGAAAAGCAACAAGGTGATGTGCATGGATCCTTGATGCTTTCCTGAACTTCTTTTGATAAATCTGAGTGTGAGAAAAGGGAAAAGTGTCAAGGTGTGAAACAACCGTGGAAACCCAGAACTGTGTATGTCAGGGATTGCTGATGGGACAGCTGTGGGATTAGCATTAGTCTATACTCTCCAGACTGAAAAATACTTTTTTCTGGTTGTAATATAACCAAGATGGAAGATCTTTAAAATTGAGAATTAGGAAGCAAGAAAAATAAACTCAGAAATATGACCTTAAAATACCAAATCTAGCCAACTGCTGTGTCAGAGGGAAAAATCTCTTCTAAAGTGAGAAATGTGGGATTTGAACTTTAACTGTTATTATACATAAAGAGTGATGGCAGTGGAGATGGAATAATAATTAGTAATGTTATTACCGATATTAAGTAGAAGTTAGAAGTGTAAATTTAAGGAGAAATTAGTACAATCTTTTTTTATATAGAGGAACTGTTTCAATGACTCAGTCCAATACAGGATAAAGAAGCACACAAACTCTTTTCTAGCTGAACAATTGAGCTTTTTTTTTAAGGGCTGTTATCTTTTTCTAGATGTGATTTAGACAGGAAGTCTTAGAGAGATGGATCATTCACTCGGGAATTTGTCCCAATTGCTCTCCTCCTGATGAAAAGATAATTTCCATTTTTTTTTATCTTTTCATGTCTTTATCGGCATGAGTACAGTCTTCAGCATCTCTTTCCCACGTGATTACAAGATTAGTGATCATATGGAATTATCATTTTATTTGTTAGCTAACTATTCTTTTAAGTAAATAAACTAAACTGCTTAAATCTCCTGTGTCAAATATATTCTTCAAAACCTTGAATAATTTCTCAGGGCAAGGACTAAGGTGACTTTCTTTGCTATATCATTGCATCAGAGGTTCATATAGATTTTATCCAAATGATTTGTAAAACCCTTTCAAAATCCTTGCCCCCAAAGACACAATTTCGTGTTTCATGGCAATGGCACTTTTGATCTTCAAACATGAATGTTTCACTTGCCTGTACCATGTTAGGTAACATGCTTGACTGCACCTGCCCTATCAAGTAACCTAGATAGTGTGATATATAGTGGTTTTTCATTATCAACTTCTGCATTATCAGCAATAATATTCTTTCAAATAATTTGAAAAAGATTGAATTGGAACTGGATTAGTAACAAATCTCTATTAGTAACAAATCTTCCAAATCTATATTCATGATTATCTATTCACAGTTAAAATATATGTGTCTACAATTTCACTTTTCTTCAAAAGATTAGGTGTATTTTGGGGTAACTTGTATATCATAGAATGTGGAATTAAAGAGCTCATTGGGAGGTGGGTGTTAGGTAAATCAGTGGAGAGAAACCAACAGTATCTGGGGAAAAACAAAGAAACAACCATATTCTTATATTTACTTATGCAAATCCAAACCTTACAAAATGTTTTTTCTCAGTTATAGTCAGATTATTTGGTGTAAAGCTGATTGATATCCCTTTTAGTGATAGTAACTTTATTCTCAGAGTGGCAGTGTGATTTGAGAAGGAATTAAATGCCAGGGTTCTTCAGGTTGGAACAAGGGTGATAGGAAAAATGAGGAAAATGCACAAAATCACAAACAATATGAAAAAAATTAACACAAATCAACAAGTACTAGGCATTTAAAGAGTAAAAAAGCTGTTAGGTGAAGGGGAATTGCAGAATAACTGAACAAAACAATAAGTCAAAAAGAAATACTTCATCAATAGTACATGAACAAATTGTGGGATGTATTGCCATAGAAACTTAGCTGTGGAGTTCAAATGTGCACAAATATTTAAAAATTAGTATTAACAGAAATAGCTATTAAAACCAAGCTAATTTTCCACTCAGAAGTGTCTCGTAAAATACTTTTAGGAAAAGTGCTTCCTTCTACCCCTCTTTTCTTACATCTGTCAGAAATGAGAAAATTAGATAGTCTCTTAGTATGACCCATTGTGTCAATTTTTGAAATCTCATATAGGAGATCTCGGTACTTAACTTTTGATGAAATCTCTTGCACTTCAATATATCAGTGAAACACATACTATACCTGACAGACATATAGAAACAGACCCAGCTGTTCCCTGGTAATCACTAAGGATCTATGTTATCTAATGCAGGTCAGGAAGAGTTAACACAGACACAAAAACTGTTGAAAATCAGTATGTATGAGACTGTAACTAGAGAAATTAAGCCTGGACATGTAATATATACTGTGCAGCTGATCAGAATGCAAATCAAATCAAATTGTGGAGCTTCCAAAGTACTTTCTGTGTTTGGTACAGGAAAATACACCACTTCAAAGCTAGTCAATAACACATAGTTTTTACAGCACTTGCTGTCACTTTGTTGTCAGGAAGCAGAAAACAGACATTAAACCATGGCCAAAAGAGGAAGGAAACTATATCAGCCTGTTAGTGGCCAGAGAAACAGTGAATTTAAGCAATTAGCAGAGTCCACTTTCCTTGGCTGGATTTACTATGTTTGAGTTCTGCTCATTAACAGACCCAAGATTTTGACTGGGACGTTTGTGTTCTGCAGTCAGCAGTTGTACCTGGAAAGTCAAAAATTAGCCTCTATCTTACCAAGCTGAGAGGATTTTTGTTATATGAAACTCAACTGGTCATTGTTTTTTTCATCCCTCCTGATTCTTGTCTCACATCAGCTATGGGAGAACAGCAGAAGAATCTGGAGAGTTGCATGTGGTTGAGCTGATCCAGTAAGCAGATTTCTGGGCTGGGTAGTGGTAGGAGCTGTGTCTGGCTCACCACCCATTCATCAGTGGGTACTGAGGTTGTGAGAAAGAGCCAGAGCCTAGGGCAGAATATGACAGATTTCCAGAACTCAAATAGAAATTTTAAGTCTTGATGAAATTCAGTCTAATGATATTTTTGTTTGGGTTGGATTTTTTGTGTGCGTGTGGTTTTGTGTGCATATGCGTTCTTTTATTCTTTTCTTTTCTTCATGGTTATTATGATAAACATTACATCCAGCTTTGGTTTATTACTGGCAAAATTGAAAGAAAAAGTAAGGTTGTTTCTAGAGCCAAGAAAGATTTTTCAATTTGTTTCTCACTTCCTATCTGGAATAGAGTCAGTCATAGTATTAGCACTACTTTACAACCTATTAGTAGAACTGCTTGAAGTTTATAGTTTCTTATATTGAAGTGGATGGTAATATTCTGATATTAAAACAAATGAGCAAAGAAACAAATTTTTTTTTTCCTCAAAATATTCATCTATATGGCAAGAGTAAAATACTCTCTAAACAGATGTTGTTTGTTTTGGCTTTTTCACATTTTAAAAGTTTGCCATTGTTAGAGAGTTACACTAACATCTATGATGCCAAATACTTCACTCATCAGAACTACATGTCCACTGTTTATGACTGCAGCACAAGTGCAGTGTCTGGATTCTCCCAGGGATCTCATGTCTGCCAGGATCACAAGCAAATTAATCTCCTCATCCCAAGAAATTCTTCCCCTCCAGAACCTTTTATATCCCCAAATACATATTTTGAGACATCCAGAAGAATACCTGCCATAGAACCGTGAAATCCATAGTATATCTCAACTGCATTTGGAGTGACCCTGTCTAAGGCCACATTTCCACTCCAGCCAGTCACCTGTGCCAGCATTGCTCAACCTGGACTGGCAGAACTGCAGGTCCCCTGCCACCTTTGGCTGTGGAAATCAAGTACATCAGGCAGGCAAATACAGTGTTGGCATTATTTAATGTCACTGAATAACGGAGCAAATGATGACCCAGTCATCAAAATTCAAACCATTTGAGTGCAATTTACTTTCCTTTCTAATACAATCCTGATGATTGTGGCCAAGCAATGCTGGATTATGGCCCTTAAAGCAATATGGCACTACAAAGTTATCAAAAATATTTTAATTGTTTCATGTTTTCAGGCATTAAATGCTGCAGAGAAAAAATATATAATTTTCTTTGTAGCACTCTCGATTGAAAAAAAGCTAATAGACTACTAACATGCTAAAATGTACCATTTTAGCTGTGGCAGAATCTTGAAATACAGTAGTTAATATACTGATTCCATGTTGATCTATTTAGATAACATGAATTAATTTTTCCTGTGCTCATCATTGTGTTGTTTCATGTATCCTCATAGTTTTCACTATGAAAACTTTCAAAGTTTTTTTTTCTCCATGTAAAATTCTTTTAAAATTAATTTGCTCTACTTCCATGCTGACAGCCTCCTATAAGTAAGTGAGAAGTTCCTTCTATAAAGAGTGCAATAAGTCTTGCTGTCAATTACTGTTATCTTTCCAAATCTGTACCAAATAATTTTCCTGTTCAAATGGGAAAACTAACTCCTTTATTGAAAATTTTTATTTGTTTCCAAGCTGTTACTATTAGCAACCTGAACAAATAAATGTAGTAAATTACGTTTAGATGGCCTGTTATATCATCTGCTGAGTCGATAGAATATCTAGGTATGTATCTAGGCATAGCCAGGTATATCCCATCCTTAGCCTGTGATAAATTCATAGGATAGAATAACATATAGCTGCTAAAAATGTTTACATCTTATCTGCAATCTGTATTTACAGCTTTATGGAAATACGTTGCAATCTAACTTTTTTTCCATTTTAATGGCACTAGGAGTCATTTCATACAAAAAGATGAAAAATTAAGAATACATTTATTTTTTAAGTGCTGTATCTTTATGCTAGTATACACAATGTTGGTTGGGGGAAATCAAGCGAAATTCAGAACAGGTATCTCAAATACAAACATTCACAAGTCCCCATAGATTTTCACATTAGTGCCCATAGCTTTTGCAATAGATCTTCAGTTCATAGTTCCTTGCCTCATTCTGACCATATTCTTCCATCTTCAACCACTATTTTTAGTGTAAGATTTGAGGGAATTTCCATCACCATCATATCAAGGAATTTTCTACTTTAATACTACTCTTTTAACAGGGAATTTAATACTTTCCTCTGTCCCAAGATCACAAGGAGGACAATTCTCTTTCAGTGCATGCTTTGAAGTCCCATCATAACTCACCAGCAGACTCTAAAAGCCTGAATCCTATAATATGGACATTTGGATTTGGATGAACATTTTCAAGATCTCCATTAATACCTCAACCTTGAAAATGTGAATCCATACAAAATGAAGTGGTTCAAGTTTGCTTTCCTGGAGCCCTTCATGCAGAACACACTCAGCTTTTAGTCTGCCCTTTTAGAAAAACTCTGTTAAATGGAAGTAGTTGTACTATTGTCTTTAGGAAACTTTCTATATTATTCTTTCCTATAAGTTGTTTACCTGTTTTATAGATGTCAAAGAAGGAGCTAAAGGCAATTTCACATTTTAGATTTTGAAGTATCAAATAGGAAACTGTAATCAGACTTTTTTTCAGGAACATATACCCATCACTGCTAGGATATATGCAAATAATGTTTAGTTGCTGTGGTGATAGTGTTGGTGGTTTTGTTTGCTAGCTTCCTTATCTTTTGTTGTTGCTTTGTGTTCTTTTAATTTTGTACATTAAAATATCTGCTTTTATGACACAACCCTTCCTTCAGCAGTCTTAATGGAAATTTGATGGAAATATGCAACCATCTTTTTTCATGAGAAAAATTAATGAAATAAAGCCTGTCCATTAAAAATAATATGTGTGATCATTTTTTCTCCTAATAGTCTTCAGTTACATAGAAAGTTGTTGCAGAGGGAAAGAAATAAATTCTTTTTTTTATGTCCAAGTAGCTATAGTGAGAAGTAATGAACTTAAATTGCCAACAAGGGGGTTAAACTAGACACAAGAAAAAATATTTTCTGGTGGTAAGGCCAATTAAGCATGAGATGGTCTAGGGAGCCCACAAAATATAAATTATTGAAAGTTTAGAGAATGTGTTGGACAAAGTGTGATGTGGCTACAATTCCTTCTGATTTCAGCAGAGAGACATCTGGTAGATGACCAGATATGTTCCTTTCAATTCCGCTTCTTTTCACCCTATTTTTCTTGTATTTTTTCACATTTTAGATATCACATTCCAAGCTTTTGTATTGACAGAGTTTTGATTTTATTCATAGCTTGCCCAACATGAACTGTGTTTTTGGCTTACCTTTAACAGTTGAACCAATCATAAGCTGAATAACTCATTTATAATACAGTTGTAATGTACTTTAACATAATATCTAACTTCCTGTATGATTTTGCAGCCTTTAACCCAGCATTGGATATTTTGGCAGCGTGAAATGAAATAGTTCACCTTTATTTTTCTGTCTGCAAGATAAATATCACAGCAATGCTTTCATCCTTCTGAGAAATTTTCAAGATGTGAATATTCTTTTAAATCTTAAGTGAAGGTGAGTAAACAACTTCACTATCAGGTGGCAGCATTCAGAAAACAGTTCTACCACTTATCAGCATCCAGAGGCCTTAGAAAAGAATTTTTTTCTATCTTCTTTTATATTTTAAACTGCAAACTTATTGAGACAAGAACAGTCTTACTTTGTTTACATTATACCTAATACAAAGCAATGACATTCTGAGATTCTGTTGCCCATTTCTCCAATGCACTTTTACACTGAGGAAATTCATGCCTAATGACATAATATCAAGCAACCTGTAATGAAATATCATCAAAATGCAGCATGTTGCAAAAACATGACATTCTCAGAACATCAGTAAAGAATAACTCCTCTTTCTCTCCTTTTCCTATATTTTAATGGGTGCACCGACTGTGTGAAGCAGCTGTAGAAGGCTTTGAGTGTTCCCATGAAAACTGCCAGGAAATCCCCCTGCACACTTTTTTCGGCTGCTGCTCTTCTGGTGTGCTTTGTGCGATGCCATACACATGGGCCTGCAGACACAGATTTGAACTCTGACGTCAGCAGAAACCTCTGTGACATGAAAACCCTCCATCAAAAGAAGCCTATGAAAGCACGTTTCCTGTAACTTTTGCTTTTCCATCTTTGAACTAAATCATGAAAGCAGAATAGCAACAAACAGCATTGTGTTCATTACTTGTTGTATCATGGAAATGCCTTCAGCACTACAAAGCACCAGAAAAGACAATGTAGACGAGGTATGATATAGATATGATACAATGGGAAAGCTTAAGAGCTTTCCACTAACTCTCTTCATAGTTTTTAAAACGTGTATTTAAAGTTACATTTGCCTTTCCTTCCCCAGCCCAACATAGAGCACTGTTGAACTCTGTAAGGAAAATGATTAATCACTTCTGTTTTTCCTAAAGATGCTAACAGTTAAATGTTATCATTATAATATTATAATGTGTCTAATTTATGACCATTTCCTCCTACAAAAAAAAACTATTTTTCGCCTTCAGCACAAAAATCTTAAGGAATTGCCACTTCTATACCATTGCTTTAACAGCAATGTAATTAATTAATGTAACTCATTATTTACAGTATCTCATTAAGAGTAATTAACATATTGTGGAACAAATTTGGATCCACATTACTGCATTAAATTAATGGATTCATTTCAGAGTTAATTCATTCCCTGGTGTAACTCAGATAAAAATCAAGACCACCAAGAGATTAGCTGACTTTCTGAGTATTAAAAAATTCTTTCTGTTTTGTTTTTATAGTTCTTTGCATTTGTGTGCTGTCTCTAGTTGGGTGGTCATTTTATTCACTGCCTCCCTACTCAAGTGTTGCTTCATGCTAAGGAACTAGCTAGTGGTACTGTCTTCTCTCAGACACAAGGGTCAAGAATTTGGGAACAGATATTCTTGTAGAGAAGGCTGGTAGTTCATTGCTCTTTTGTTTCAGTATAAAATAAACATACATATTTAAATTTAATTAGAACTATTTAGCGGGAGAGCAGAGAAGAAAATTGTATTTGTTTGTGAACTGAAAGTTTCCTAAAGTTTGGAGTTGAAAATGACAAAGAAGAAAAAAATTGTTTTAAATCCAATTTGAAGTAGACAGCACAATAAAACATACTAAATATAGAATAACTGAACAGGAAAAAGTTTTTAAAAAACAGCAGCATGACCATATTTTCCAAAGTCAATA
>WEIV01018309.1:3371-33508 GCA_013390005.1 Calyptomena viridis
AATTGAATAAACTTGGGAATATTTGTCCCCTCTGTGTTTACTGTTTCTTAGACCATATTATCTGCTGGCATATTTTGGTAAATCGATTCACTCAGATTATTTCAAACATAGGTTTGTAATTAGATGTAATGACTTGCATTTCTTTTTCTTCCTTTTTTATAAATACTGAATGTAGAGAGCTCCCTAAAGCATGGAGACCCTTCTCACGATTTTACCATTTTGGCAACAACAGTGTTTTCGTATGTCTCCTTATCTAAGCAGGTAATAACAGAATTAGAGACATTTCTTTCCAATGTATCACTTAATCTGTGATGAATGCATATAACTGAAGACCAAAGGAATCAGTTGCATGATTAATAAACTGCAAGAATGTAAAAGATGAAAAAATGTACTTATGAAATGTGATCAATTTGCGATTAAAAAAATTGTTTCATTTTCTAAAATGGGTGCTATGTAATCAGGCTACTTTAAAAGTATTTAATAGATGTTAAATCTATTTAGAACACCATAGGGCTGATTGCATGTTTGAGCTAATGAAGCGGATGGAATTTCTTTACGCATGTTAGACTTAGATAGACAAATATGCTCAGCTATAGGAAACACTTCTGCAACATTTACAGAATTGGGGGCAGTTACCCTAAGGAATGATGTCTTCATATCAGCATTATGTCTGCAATTTAAGGTAAATTCTCACTGCAAAAAACTCAAACAAGCAGCAGCAGCAACAAAACCAACGACAGTGGCACTCTCTGTGGTGAAGTCTGTACTACAGAATTAATCCCATTATATATCCAGTGGTTTATTCCCAGAGTGACCACTTTTAACTTACTTGCTCAAACTGAGATTTCCCCTTAATGTGCTACCGAGAGGAGAAAATGTTATAGTGCAATGTCTCCACTACTAGATTTGCATTAAAATACTTTATGATCCAAAAGACTAATGAAAAATTTGCCTTAGAAAAAACCTGTTCTGCTAACATAGCATAAGTCTTAACTGCAAAATTTGTTTTAGGTGTAATTTGAATATTACCACAATTTGAATACAGTTGGGGCACACACATTTTTAGTGTTATTGTAGTATATTCAGTCAAAATACCTTGCCTGTGAGGTAGCTATACCTTTAGATAGCATGATTTGTCATTTTTTTAACATGACCTTTGTGTCATGAAGGCAGTTACCTAGATTTAATCTCTTCTGTTTCTTCTACACTTTCCCACAAATCTCCTTGATACCTAATCTGTTCAGGGAAGAAAGACAAATTCTCCCCTGGTTAACAGAGCATTCACTGGTGATATAGCTGAGGCAATCTAAGAGATTGCTGCCACCAAACCAGTGGCAAAAGTAATTTTGATTTACTTCTTTTCTAGTCTTTGTATGCCTCCAATTTCATTATGGATATCCCGGAAGTCTTGTGCTCAAACATGTATGAGTGTACAGATAGTGTGGATATATTAGGGTTCACTGCACCTGAGATACTAGTCCAACTCTGGTATAAATGATGATGAAGATGTGTACTGATCCTTACTCAGTGATCAGAATGTTTTTAGCATGGTGTAGATGTACTCTATTGCCTTTAAAATGTGTTAATTAGGAGGGTAATTGAACAGAGTCTTGAATTTTTAAATTATTCTCTTCACAGGATGCAGTTGTGGTTTAACATTTCTTTCCATTCTTAGATGTTTTACTCAAAGCTTTTTTCCTAGTTCTTTAAGTTGTTCTTCACTATTCCATCATCTGTGATGCATCAGAAACCCATGGAAGTACTTCGTCAATGCAAAATGAAAATATTAATTTAGGTTTTCCTCTGCAAATTTTTAAATACTGTAAAAAAAAATTAAGGTTTCTCCAGGATGTATTGATTATTATAACATTTCACAGATAATTTACTTTCTCACATAATTTTCATCTCACTTGTTTTCTTGTTTGTGTTACTTTTAAGAGCTTCTCAATTAAAAAAAAGAAACCCCACAAACCTCTAAACCCACTTGTATTGTGGGAGAAGAAAAGCTTGGGTGGTCTACCAGAAACTGCTTTTTAAAAATATTTCTTAAGCTTTCATAATATTGTCATTCCTTATAAGAAAGTTACATATGACAATGGTTTATTTACTTATGTTGAAAAATGTTGACACTATTGATATTCTGGGTTATTTGCATGTTTATATGCCGACCTGTTTCCACAATTATGTTGTTTTTTCTTTCCAGAATGTCCATCTTGACCAAGAAATACTTTGTGGTGTAATAATGTGTTTGTGGCAGAAGTGTAAAACGGAACTTCAGCAAATCCAGACAAGTGGGAGTGACTACTTAGAATATATTCAGGAACACAAAGCTTACCAAGTACTCCTTCATTATGACATACTTCTCTTAATATGAATGTAGTCTGTTATAGTACAGGCAAGATAAAGTACTGTATTCAGCCTAAGTACATTTTCTTATGGTAAAATGCAGATAAATCTTCACTGAAAATAATGTATATACACTTTGAACACACTGTGCTCCCATATGTCAGTATCAGAATACCTTAGACTTTTTGCAATAAGGTAACCCATTCTCTGCCAGTGGGCTATGGTGGTAAGAAGCTGAAATAGTGAAAGCATTTGAGCATGATATAAGAAGAAGCATTTGGTGTGTTGTGGCAGAAAATATCAGTATATTTCAAGGAAGTTCCCTAGATCAGTTGAACAAAGTGACAAAAACCTTACAGCTTAAGACAAGGCAGATGGAGGTCAATAGTATTTGGCCCACTGGATAGAGTCACAGCTTTACCTTGAACTTTTCCTGAGACTCAGAGGCTCCTGGTGAAATGCAGTCTTCAAAGATAATTTACACAAATTTCTCTGGGCTGCCAGTTGATGTTAACCAAATAATTTCTGGAGGAGTTAATTTTGTGACCCTGACTCCTGTAGTAAAATTTTTCAGAGATTCACCAGAAGGTAGTGTACACTTACTTTCTTCTCTCTGTACAGCGGTAGCATTCAGGTCTCTTTTATACTGTTTAAGTGGGAAGATATGGGGATAAATGAGAGGTACATGATCAAATCTACTGGAAGACTTACTACACTGTAGCAAGGTAGAGAAGTTGTGGCTCTAGAACATTCATAGCCCTTTTTAAAGGACTGGCAGGAATAATAATGTTCTAAAATAAAAGAAGTCTGCTGTATGAAGAAACAGGCTATGGAGCACTGTAAATTCAGCATCCTAATTTGCTGGCATTCCAAAAGAGAAGCCAAATCCAAGAAAGAAGTTCTGTGCATGGTTATGGATATTTTTAAACAATTTTGAGTGCAAAACCTTATCTACCTCTCTAATATGTAAATATTTTCCAAAAATTCATTTTAACTCTGTCTTGACTCTTTTCTTTCCCCTCCCCCCATTTTTAGTGGGTTCATATACTCTGGATAATAAATGAAGTAATTCAGAAGAGCAGCATGGCAGACACTAATGTAATGTTTGCAGAGATAACCTTATGTCTAACTGCAATATTGGAAAACATAGCTGATTCTGTGAGTGAATCTAAGAAAAAAGAAGGTAAGGCTTTCTACAAACATTTCTTTTTCTTTCAGGATAGGAACTTTTTTGAGTTGAAAACTTTGACAAACATTAAAAAAAAATTGTAAGGAGAATGTTGAGAGGAGAATGATAATATTTTTGCGCAGAATTTCATCCATAAGGGAAGCGAACGAAACCTGATTTTCAAAGGTTTAATGCCTTATTTCCTTACATTTCCAGTTCTACCAAAGTAACCCCATTTTGAATTCCATCTCTTATTACTTGTCCTTCCCATAGGTCTTCTACATGTCTCTCAGCCTCTTCAGAGTACCCTCAGATCAGTGATTTGTTCTCTGAATATTTACTAGGCAGAAGGCAGTGTGTGCTGCAGCTCATTTGGAGCATTCAAATGCTGGTTGACTAGTGATAAGCCAAACAAAAGAGGAGAATATTGAGGTCACACTGAAGCTTTGCTTTTACTGTGTCATCAATTTGGTTTTCTTGTCTACATAGTTTTGATTTTTATATGGGAATTCAATTGTCTTAGAAATTGAACTTGGCCGACACTATTGGGATATAATGGAATCACAATCACATTAAACAAATTCCTTCCAAAACCTAACTAATGCTGTAAAATATGAATATCTAGACATTTAAAAGTTCTCTGTTATTGTGTATTTTGAAATATGAATCATAGTTCTCATAAATGTTGTACGGTAATTAGAGAGTAAATGTTAAGGATCCTTTTAGACCATATCTAGAAACAGAAAGGAATGAAAATAGTTTCAAAGTAAAAAAATCTTGGAAAACTACTATGCATTATAAAGATAGAGCAGGTATTGTTTGGGTGGTACTATGAAAAACATACCATTCTCAGTGAGATTGGATGAATCCTCCATGTAGAACCATTTCTATTCTTTTTCATTCAGTTTAAATACGTCTTTTTGTAGGGAAAAAAAGCTGAATAGATGGGATCCAGTGGTCAAAACAGGCTGACAAATAGCCAGTCAAGCACATTTTTATGCTGTAAAGAGTCTGTTTACTAAATGAGTACTGAGTGAATATAGATTTTCTCATTTATGAGAAAGAGGTAGTGAACAAGCAGAAATAAACAGGCAAAAGTGGCCCAAGGAGTGACTAGAAGGTTGTCCTTCTGAAAGGGCAAAAAATTGATTTACTTCAGCGAAGAAATGAAATTAGAGGGCTGTAACCAAGAACTAATAAATTGCTTCCTCTTGTTTTGAAAAGGAAAACACAAGTCTGGATGCATTCTTTGTAAAGTGAAAATAATTTAAACAATCAAAATGAGCGTTAAAAAGGTGATAATACCACTTAAAGAAATATTACATTGAAATAGACTATATAATAAAAATATGACCTCCTGTACTTAAAAATCCTCCTGTAAGTGAAATGTGTTAAACCCACTGTGAATTAGATAATAATAGATTTGAATTGATTTCAAAATGGAGAGTTGATATGAATGCTACAACAATTTAAGGAACTACAAAATAAGTTCAAGTTTCATTGACTAGGACATAATGTTGCTATGAAATATGGGGTAAATTTAAAAATACAAAATTATTGGATAATCATATCCTGTATTAGTATGACTGTACATACATAACTGTGTGTCCAAACCCCAGAGGGCTTTACGAGAATCAATGTAATTACCTCTGGTATTCAAGCATTGAAGAACTGAATTATTGACAGACATTTAAATTAGTAGAAGAGCTAATCAAATGGTACTAAAATTTTCTGAGTTTATTTCTTTTTCACTTCTGATTTTCTTCCTATAAAAAAAGGAAAAAGAAGTGCCTCTCTTTTGCAAGATGAAACCTATGATATGCCCGAAATAATGATGGTAAGGTCTAATTTATCTTCATTAGTGCAATGATTTTGAATAGAATATTTTTGCTCGAAGCTTTTCATACAATTTTGCATTTAGTTTTACAAAGATGAAATTTTTCTCACAGTCTTGCTAGTGCAAAGCTAAAAAACAAAGATATTTTTTCAAATGAAATAAAAATTGAAAATTTTCCCTGAGTCTTTTTTATCAATCAATTATATGGAAAATTTTATTTGAAACTTTTGCAGAATAGTCATACTGATTTCCACTGTGCACCCGTTTTTTTATGCCAATCTGTAGTACCAGTTTTAAATGGTTTAATGGCACATTTTTTCGAGATGTTAGAAATTTTAGTCCTTGCTTCATTTAGGAAAATGTTTTGGATTGTACTGTTGCTTTTTTTTTTTTTTGATAAGGGTCATGTGGAATAGGTGAAACATCCTGAGTGTCCTTGCTTTGTTTGGTGTATTAAGTGCACAGCACTTTGCAGAATTGTGCAATCAAATGACTTATTAAAACACATTAAGAATGAAAGATATGCATTAGTCCAAGGATTCAGGAGTTTTGTCAATGATATGTCTAATGCTTACACACATGGAGAAGGTTTAATTCAGTGGCAGTCTACTTAAAGGTGATGTTTTCTGAAAAAAACCTGTTTTTTTAGCAGCATCTAATGGAACATTGAAAAACTGCTTGTGAAAAATATTGTGTTTTCAACTTAATTCCTTAAGTTCAATTTCATTCTGCTGTGAGCTAACTCTGAGTTAGTAAATTTTTTATTTAGAGCTGAAGGAAAATCAGTCCTACTTGCAGTTTAAAACATTGATACTAATGTATGAAAGCATGGGGAGCAGTGCATCTGTAAAGATTATTTGACAAATTTTAAACTGCAACAGCTAAAAAGAATAGCACTTTAAATAGTCCATATTATAGTTTTTAATGCTGTTATCTAATAAAATGTGTTTATATGTGTTTTCATTTCAGAAAACCCCTACAGAACAATTACAAATTGCTTATGAAAGTCTTGAAAAAGCAATTAATGGAATGAACAGATCTCGGTTAATGACTCTTCAACTAGATGGAAAGTCAATATTTGACAACTGCTGTATTAAGGTAAAGTTCACAAAAAGCTACACTGCAACAGAATCTATAAATAATATATTGCATTTTGATGACACAAACCTCATATTTTCTTTATACTTAGAAATCTTAGCTATCAAATGTATCCTGGCCCAGGTAAGAACAGAATAGGAAAAAAAGTCTCTAGGTATTAGTGTTGTGGTTTGACTCTAGGTGGCAACTGAGCCCCACACAGTGGCTTGTTCGGTCCCTCACAGGGATGTGGGGAAAGGGTAAAACTGAGAGAACTCATGGGTTCAGATAAAAACAGTGTAATAGGTAAAGCAAAAGCCATGCACACAAGCAAAGCAAAACAAGGAATTAATTCACTGCTTCCCATGGGCAGGCAGGTGTTCAGCCATCTCCAGGAAGACAGGGCTTCATCACTCCTAACAGATACTTGGGAAGACAAACACAATCGCTCTGGACATCACACCTTCCATCTTCCCCCAGATTTATGTACTGATCATGGATTTATGAGGTATGGGATATCCCTGTGGTCGGCTGGGGTCAGCTGGCCTGGTTGTGCTGCTCCCACCTTCTTGTGCATCCTCAGCCTACTTGCTGTTGGAGAAGTAGAAAAGGCCTTGCTGCTGTGTGAGTGCTGCTCAGCAATAATGAAAACATCCCTGACATAACTGATACTGTTTCCAGCACAAATCCAAAACACAGCCCCACGCCAGCTACAAATAAGAAAATTAACTCTACATCAGCCAAAACCAGCACAAGTTTAAATAGCATTTCTTTCTTTCAGGAATAAATTATGAACTCTTTTAGACTTGCTTTGCAATTTTCTTTTAAAATAATTATATAGATTTCTTCTATAAAATGAAATCAGAAATATTTTTAATATTTATTGCTTGCAACTGTTTATTATTAAAATTAATTTTTATGGGAGTTTAGATTTTCTAAATATCATTCTACACCAATATATTTGTTTTGTGAGCTGGTAGCACAGTAAAACGTATTTTTCTGCAGTTTCATCTCTATTATTGATCCAGTTTCCAATTGATACTGAGATTTTGTCTAGTTTTCTCTTGGCATTATCCATGCTTTCTCTGTCTGGTCATTCTCCTTCCTTCCATGCTTTCTTGATCAACTGCATATTACACACATACGACAAATTTTGGTGTTTGTCAATTTACTGAAATAATATCAATGTTAAGAAAAATGCAGTAAGCTAGATAATAAAAGCTTGTGTTTGCTTAAGTGCCATTTCTTCTTTATTAGGTGAACTCAAATGAACAGAATTTGAATTCTGTTTTGGGATGTGGTAATGACAAAACAGCAACAGATAATAGTTTTGTAACAGATTTACACTTGGAGCTCATTCAGGCCCAACATCGAGTAGCTGTGAAACTTCTTAAAATTACACAAGGTAAGTTTCAGTAAAGTGAAATAATCTTCATAGCTTGATTAGACTCCTTTTGTTAATATATTCTGTAATACTGAGAAATAAAGGAGTATCTGTTTTCTAAAGAGGAGCTGATGTTGGGCAGTTTGGATGCCTTGTATAGTTAGAAATAACATACTGAATTTGCAGAATTTGATCTATATCTAACCTCTACTCAGCCAATGGGAGTTAAACTTTGCTACAAGTAGTGGATTCCATCCTAGACAGTTTGTTATAGTGTTTACTGTTACAGTGGCAATAAAGAAAAATTGGGGGATGTTCTGCAGATTTCTTTTCTGTAATGCCGATTTTCTTTCTAGAGAATGACTTGAATATTTTATTCAGTGCTCTTGGTAATTTGAATTTCTACTTCTATGACATTGTCTGGATATCTTTGCAGTCAGGAGATATCCTGTTCTTGCTAAATGCCTTCTGAAAAAACTCTACTTGTTCTCTCATTCTTAGTGTTGTTTTGTTGTTTTTTTAAATTAAAAGCTAGTGTTAGTGTGACACTGTAGAGTTCCCCTGTGTCCTGCTCCTTATGACCAAACAAAAGCTCTCTTTTTCTGTGATGTTTTTATAACTACTAAAGATGTTAGGGTAGGAAGGTGGGATGTTTTTAGTGGCATGATCTGTCCAAGAAATTCTATGTGAACCAAGGAAAAGAACATGAGATGGAGCACAGCTTTACTACGAAACTACGTATTAACCTCTCACTGAATTTTTTTGCCATAGCACTATCAAAATAAATAACTCAGTATTTCCTTCCCACACAGGTGCTCAAGTGGATGACAGAAGTCTTAAGTCTAGTAAGTCTGATGTGAAAAATATTAAAGATTTCCATTATTTAACAGGTGAGACTTATTAATTAAGATTTTAGAAGTATAATAAATTAATCCGGATGTTTTATAGATGTCTTAAAATATGTGTTTTATAGAGGCACTTATAATGAAAAAAATAAAAAGGAATAAGCTATCCAGAGCAATCTTTTTGATGCAAAAGGCTGCACAGAAGTTCCCTGAAGAGTTAACTACTACTTCCCAAAGACAGCTACTGCAGGTAACAAAAATCTTACGATAGAAATTCTTTATCATTATCACAGTTTTTCATGTTCTGTGTAATTAAGTCAGGGATTCCTCCTTCTTACAAAAAGAAGAAAAATGGGAGGAACTTGAAGGACAGTGTGTGTTTTTAACTTCTGCTGTCAGTATTTTTCCTGAGAAGTTTTATTATGGTGAAAGAATTAATATATGAAAGAGTATTTTAAACAAGAAGTTACTAGAATGTGTTTTTCTTCTAAGTGCCACAAATTTGGAAGCATGATAATTAATACATATATCTTTTATGTCAGAAGAACATAAAACCTGGATTAGAAAAGACATACATTAAAAATCTCTCTCATATATTTTGCTTCTGTGCACTTTTCACCAAGATAGATGTAGGTAAAAGAATATAATATGTCTGCAGCTAGTTGCCAGAAAATGTCTGAATTGACTTTGTCTGGACAAACTTAGCATGATCATATTTGTTCTATGATGAAATATTTTATTATATGCTCAATTAATTTTCCTCCTTGAGGTGGACGGTGTTCACTCAATAAACGACAACCCCCCCCTCCACCCCAAATTTTTCTTGTCATGCTTTTGCCTTTTTTATTGTAGAGGTCTACATAGAGTTTCTTGTATATTCTGGTCTTTTCTACTGTGCTCAGCACATATGATACAAGTCTGTTCTTATTATAAAGCAAACTAGGAAGCAGTTTATTTTATTTTTGAGAAGCATACAAATAACCATTTCTCATGCAATAAACCCCTGTACAAGTATGGAAACTTCTGAGTCATACACGTAATACTCAACTACATCACACTGCTTAATGACTTGAGCTACTGTGCAGCCTTCCTTTTTTAGTACTTCTCTCACAGTTGTTTCATTTTTCCTTCCTGTCCTATATGTCTAGTTAGGCATCCAAATCTTTACAGGATTGGATGCACTAGCAGTTCTCATTGGCCAGCTATAAAATGTAATTAATGTGATTATTTTAATACCATGGTGCAAGTCTGTGACAGAGACAGGGATAAAATGTGGTTTATCACAGGAGAAGTGTGTTGTTTTTTTATGGTGACATTTGGGTTCCTCAACTACAATATTATTCTTTCTCCTCTTGCAGCATTGCCACATTTATTATCTTCCAGGTTCTACAATTAATGAGGTACAGGTCATGCAGTACCACTCTCAGTCACACCACTATCCAATCTAGGAGTAGTTCCATCCTTGCAATAATCAGAAATATGTCCTCAGACAAGAACAAGTCTGTGATTCTTTTAATTAAAAATTCTGTCATAGGACAGCTTACCATGAAGAAGTGTACTTTCAAAGGAAGCAATGAAGCTTCTAACCACTGATTGCGAAAGTTGCATGGTGGTTCTTTATCTTATATCCTTCCTTTAATATTTCTCACTAGGGTGGATGCAACCTTAATCTTAAGGAGGGGGAGTAGGGTGGAGTGGTAGGGCTGTGCAAATGATTAGCTATGCAAAGTTATTGAGGCTCCATGAAATCTTAGCTCCCCGTTTCACTTATTTCGCTGTAAATCTATGGGTAGTTTTTGGTGACTTTTGGACATGAGATACCAGGCTGACTCAGTCTGTGATCTGACTTGCTATGCTGCAGTCTTCTAGATGTATGGAGACAGAAACAAGGAACAAGGGTGCAAGATTATAGGACTGTCAGTGAATTACCAGTATCTTGGTAATTTCTTTTTCAGTTTATCTTTCAGCCTTAGTTCAACTTAAATCCTTGGCCCACTGTAGGGTACTAAAAAGCTTAAAATAAAATATCTAGTTGTAGGAATATGTCGTCTCTCATCTCTACAAAGAATGTAATTTCTCCAAGGCATCCCTGTTCCTTCATCTCTGGGAGTTGGCCTTTTTGGCTTTGATTTGTTGCTGCCACAAATAAAGATATAAACATGTAAAAAAGTACTTAATAAAAAATTTCCAAGTTAAGTTTCTCTTATCCTGACAATGGAATCAAGGTGAAGAGGCCTACCAATTTGCCTTTCAGTCCAGTAAGAGAAAAAGGTATCCCAGTCTCCAACCAAATAGCCACATAATCACCATGTGCAGGGGTACCCCACATTTCTGAAATATACTAATAGACTCAGTCAGCTTTCAGCCGCCTACAGCTAACCAAAGGAAAATTTTCTTAGCCCTACTCTTTCTGGAATTGCATTCTCTTCCTTTTTCTTCATTTCTAGACTTTGTTCCTTTCCTTTATTTCAAAGTACAGAAAATCAGTCTAACCACTTCCACAGCTCCTTCAGCAATCCCACAGATTAGGTTTCTAGCTCTCTCCTAAATAAGAGTTGATATATTTTGGGTTTTGTTGGAGCTAATCACTGGTAGGAACCATTTGCTTATCAACATTATTTGTAATCATTCTCTTTTTCTAGGTTCTTCCAAAATTGGATATGCCTCAGTCTTACCTCTTTCATATGCAATCCTGCACTCCCTAATTGTGAAATTAATCTGCATATGTAAGCTTACACAAAGTACCATTTATCCTAATTTAGGATGTAAAATGATATGAAAATCTATAAAAGTTTTCTACATAGCAGTGAAATTTTCCATGATAATTTGAAAACCATTTTTAAGTGTTAAATCTGTCTGATTGTTATATTTTAATAGTTCCCTTTTAATTTAAATCATAGGCAGCGCTAACTTTAATTGAACAAGTTGAAGCTGAACAAAGTGCATTGTATCACAGTCTCAAAGAAGCTATGACCAGCAAGGAAAAAAGCAGAAGTCCTCCTCCTCCTCTGTTGCTTTCTAGATCACATTGCTCCATGACATTTAAACCAGCCCCATTCTATTCAGATATTCAGGTAATGTTTTTCGTGATGATTATATAAAAAAATAAATAAACAATACATGAGAGATGTTCTTGTGACTCAATTAAGTAGCCTTTTTTTTCCCCTCTGTGAGTCAATTGTGACTCACTGTTTTGATTTTCACATTTGAATCAAACTTTTTTAATCGTGTGCATTGTGTTCCTTGGTGCTTCTGTTGTCTAACACTTACTTATTCCATTTATTAAAAGCTCATTTTCTTGCTTAGGAGCTTACATACTCCTAGTTACCATCTGAAGGGATGCAAGACTGTTGGATCATATGATGCAAAAAAGTACCACACTAAAGTGTCTGTTAATGAAGTGTTGAAGTGACATAGTTCAGGTGGAACAATCTACTTTCTGCTGAACATATAGTCACAGAACTATGTGGATCATAAAGAATTTTAGGAGAGGTCTGTAGTCCAACCTTCTGCTCAAAGTAGGGTTGGCTGTGAGATTTGACCAAGTTGCTCAGGGCTTTATGCAGTCAGTTCTGAAAACTTCCAGAAATAGAAACTCAACAGCTTCTCTGGGCAATGTGTTCCAACAGGGCAATGTGGTCATAGGGAAAACTCATTTTCTTACATACAGATGGAATCTCCCTTGCTTCACTTTAGATCTATTGTTTTTCATCCTCCTATCATGCACTACTGTGAAAAATAAATGGCATCTACTCCTCTCCCTTCATCTGCTAATCAAGTAATTTTGTCACAGAGGCCAGTCCTGGTGATCAGATATGATTTACCCTTGGTAAATCCATGCTGACAGTTCCAAATCGCCTTATTCTCCTTCCTATGTCCAGAAAGGGTGCAAGATGGCTGAAGTATGAAAAATACACTAGCTACAGTAAAATTTTGATAATAGTGGTAAGAATGTTTTGGTGAACAGTTGTTTTATGACTTGAAGTTTTATTCTAGCTTCTTTAGTGAGTCTCAAATTAATTAATTAAGGAAAAGTTAATCCTTTTTATCCTTAATAAAATAAAATAAAATTTATCCTTAGTAAAATAAAATTTAAAAAAATCTTTAAAATTCAGTAGTTCATTTGTTTTTATGTCTTCAAACTTCAGTTTGTTTGAAACAGGAGAGTGAATGCAACATATTGGGCCACTAGATGGCGAAATATGATTATTATTCTTATAATTTGTTCCCAGATAGTCTAGAAGAATTTTTTTTTCTAA
The DNA here is from genome assembly GCA_013390005.1 of Calyptomena viridis. Lineage (NCBI taxonomy): Eukaryota > Metazoa > Chordata > Aves > Passeriformes > Eurylaimidae > Calyptomena > Calyptomena viridis. The sequence goes on from WEIV01018309.1 coordinate 16,288, forward strand.
AGCTATGCATAGCTGTTGAGCAGACATGAAAAGTATTTTTTTATGAAGTTGTTATTAAATGGATACTTAGGATTACTAGTTTCTTAAGATAAACATATACCCAGGATTTAATTAGACAGATAGTTCTTGTACTAGGAGTCAAATTATCTCTAAAATTTTCTGATATAAAAGCTCATTTACTGAAAATAGTCATCTCAATTTCAGTAACTCCTTCTGAAAAACAATCAGTATTCATTGTAAGACAAGTTTTCTTAGAGCACAAGAGCTCTCCCTCCAGGTGTGGAAATCAAGCAAGATGGGCTGGAAACCAGCATGGCTGAGCATGGATCTGCTTCTCAAACTGAGGAATAAGAAAGAAATCCAGAGCCAGTGGAGTCAGGGACAGATGACTTGGGGAGAGCAGAGGGATATGGTTCGAATGTATAAGGATGGGATTAGAAAAGCCAGGACAAAACTGGAACAGGATTTGCTGAGGAACGTTAAGAACAACAAGGAGGGATTCTACAAGTACATAGGTCAGAAAACAAGAGGCCAAGGAGTGTACCCCCCTGATAATCAAGAAGGGTAAACTGGTAGTGGCTGGTATGGAGAAGGCTGAGGTACTCAATGAGTTTTTTGCCTCAGTCTTCACTGGCAGTCAGGCTTCCTGCTTCTCTCAAGTTCCTGATCCTCTGGACAGGTGTGAGAGGAGTGAAGTCCCTCCCACTATAAGCAAAGAGCAGGTTTGGGATGACTTGTTGAAGCTGAATAGCCACAATTCTGTGGGACCTGATGACATGTATCCCAGGGTCCTGAGGGAACTGGCTGATGTTGCCAGTCCACTGTCCATCATATTTTAAAAGTCATGGCAGTCAGGTGAAGTCCTCAGTGACTGAAAAAAGGGAAACATTGCTACCATTTTTAAAATGGAGAGAAAGTAAGATCTGGGGAACTACAGACTGGTGAGCCTCACCTCTGTGCCATGGAGCGGGTCCTCCTGGAAGATGTGCTAAGGCACATAAAAGACAGGGAGGTGATCCAGGGCAGCCAGCACGGCTTTACTAAGGGCAGATGGTGTCTGACCAATCTGGTGGCCTTCTGTGGTGGAGTGACAGCAATGGTCGGCAAGGGAAGACCAACAGATATCGTCTGTCTAGGCTTCTTTGAGGCCTTGGATATGGTCCCACATTACATCCTTATCTGCTGATTGGAAAGACATGGATTTGATGGATAGACTATTCATTGGATAAGGAATTGGCTGCATGGATGCAGCCAGAGAGTTGTGGTCAATGGCTCCATGTCACAGGTAGTGGATGGTGATGAGTGGAGTCCCTCAGGGCTCTGTCTTGGGGCTGATGCTCTTCAGTATCTTCATCAGTGTCACAGTGAGATCAAGGTCACCCTCAGCAACTCTGCAGACGACAGGAGGCTGCGTGGTGCAGTTGCCACAACAGAAGAAGGGATGTTGTCCAGGGGGACCTGGACAAGCTGGAGAAGTGGGCCTATGAGAACCTCATGAAGTTCAGCAAGTCCAAGTGTAATCCCAGACACGAGCACAACCTGAGAGAAGTCATTGGGAGCAGCTCTGTGGTGAAGGACTTGGGGGTTCTCATGGATGAAAGGCTGCACATGAGCCAACGGGGTGTGCTTGCAGCCCAGAGGGCCAATCACATCTTGGGCTGCATTGAAAGAGGAGTGGCCAGCAGGTTGAGGGAGGTGATTCTCTGGCCTTGGGGAGATGCCACTGGAATACTGCTTCCAGGTCTGAGGTCCTCAACATGAGAAAGACATAGACCTGTTAGCAGAGGTCCAGAGGAGTGCCAGAAAGATGATCAGAGTGTTGGAGTCCAGAATATCTGGACTACCTCTCACATTGTTCTGGAGGGTCTGGGACCCTCGCTGGGATCCCAAGAGAACACAGTTTTTGATCTGTGCCCATGGGAAAACTTCCAACACTCATGGATGAAGTAAAAGTAGTAAAAACATAAGTTAGATTATAGTTTAGTTTATCACAAAGGTGAAACTTGTAGTTTTGGGTTTTATAGTATAAATATAAAAAAAGACAAGATGGAAAATTTGGGTGTTGCTCTAAGTTCTCTTTTCTTCTTCTTCTTGCTCCATGTCCTGCAGTGGAGGTGGCACAAAGGCATTGGTAGAATAGATTTGAAGTAGAAGAAACATATTAACAATAAGTGATAGTTATTGGTACAGAATTATAAATATAGTACATTGTATCAGCTAATTGAATAACAGACTTTATTGAAAATTGAAAAACTTTACTGCAGTCGCCATATCACGGCTTTTGCAGCACATGTTTCAATGTGTTAAGTCCGGGGTACAGATTGGCATGCTAAAATAGAGAAAAGAACTTAATAAACAACGAGAAAAACTGAAAAACTGCGAGTCCAGCCTCTTTTATCTGGTATTAGGACTTTGATAAGAAGAAAANCAGCCTCTTTTATTTGGTATTAGGACTTTGATAAGAAGAAAAACTTCTATTTAAAAGCAGGGGTCCTGACATCAGAGGGATGGAACACCTCTCTTACAAAGGCAGGCACAAAGAGAGCTGGGGTTGTTTAGCTGGGAGAAGAGAAGGCTTCAAGGAGACCTCATTGCAGCCTTCCAGTACCTTAAAGGGGCTTATAAAAAGGAGGGAAAGGGACTTCTTGTACCAGCAGGTAGGACAAGTAGCAATGGTTCTAAACTGAAAGAGGGCAGGTTTTGATCAGCTATTAGGAAGAAATTTTTTACTGTGGAGGTGGTGAGTTCTCTGGGAACAGGTTGTCCAGAGAAGTCGTGAATATCTCATCCCTGGAAGTGTTCAAGGCCAAGTTGGATGGGGCCCTCACCAACCTGATCTAGTGAATGAATCCCTCCCCATGGCAGAGGGGTTGGAACTAGATGATCTTTGAGGTCCCTTCCAACCCAAACCATTCTGTGTTTCATTCTATGATTCTAAAACATATGTATTACAAGAAAAAGTAACATTTTATCTGTACAGACTTTTTATTTGTTGAAAAATCACCTCATCTGCCAAACCTCAGGTCTGTTTAAATATTTACTGAAAATAATTAAATTTACTACAATTTTTAGTAGAAGTTTAATGCAAGAGAATAATTAGATGCATAACTTAATGAAATCTGTCTGCCCAGTTCTGCAGAGCTAAAATTAGTTTCCATGTTTGATCTCACTGGACACAACTGAACACTGATCCAGGACTGTATGCTCACATTCTTCCATGGATAAAGATTGGAAAGTGTAGATGATATGCCCAATGATCTTATCAACAGCTCAAAGGCATTAGAATATATTGATTTCGATAGGAGCTAAGAACATGGCTTGTTTGGAAAATATTACTGCGTTGCTTCATATCTACATTTCTTTCGTCTGATTTTAAGGATCTGTCTGCAAGTAGTTTGCTGAACCAGAACCTGATGCCCACTTTAGAAGAATACCATTGCAAGGATCAAGTAATGGATCTATATGACTTTGAATCTACAGGATGACCTACAGAGTTTGTACTTTGGGATAGCTTTGAGGAATAGGGTAGCTCAGGGTAGGGTATAGGATAACGAAGAGTCATTTGCTTTTATTGCCACTGTAGTATATCTGGTTCTCCAGCTAAATAAATTAAATTGTATTTCTAGTGCAGTTAGACTATACTTTTTTTATGACTAAGGTATGGGTTTTTTTGCAGAGACTGTTTTCACAAAATTTGTACATTCTACATTATGCAAAAGGAAGTAGAACAGTGTGTCAATTAATTTTGTTCTCATTTTCTTCAAAGGTTTCATGGTACACTCTTTTGGGCTCTGTAGCAGGAGGGAGTAATATGAAAATAAGGTTAAATGACAATAAACTTTCAAATTCAGAACAGGTAAGACAGAGGTAAAACTTGTTTAGCTCATTTTCTCTTCCTCTAAAAAACCCAACTTTCTAAATCTCTATATCTGGCATATTTTTTAATTGTGTAACTGGCCAAGCATTGGACAAATTCTTTGATCTTTACATCAAAAAATTTCTAGGAATCTTTTTTGAATAATAAATTAAATTATTCAAAAACTTCAAGTTAAACAAGTCTCTGTCCCTTCTTTTATAACTAGGTTTTTTTGAGTGATATCTAAGAAATGCAAAGGAAGTATATGGTGTATTTTTAGAGTGTGCTCCAGACACTACTCTCTCCAGGAGTTTAAAAAAAGAGAACTTCTAAATGGATATAAAATTTATTATTTTTCGTAATTGTGTAACTTCTATCAGCCAGCCATTTCTTCTTAACTAGACATCGTCTTACTTAGTTCTGGCAACGTGATAATATAACTCCTTCAATAACCTACAGGTTCAGACATGATTGACTTCTAAGTTCATGATCTTTCCCTTTCATGCTGTGAACGTGTGGTATGGTGAACCATCCCACACATCTTTGATTACTTATGACTTATATTGACTGTGTTGATAGTCTTATGCTATTTATTCATTATAATTTGATGTTTAATTTTTTGATTTTTTGATTTTTTTTTTTTTGGTGCTACATTATGATGATCTCAAAACCCTTGAATCCTTCAAACCTTTCTTGTGTAAGTTGTCCTGGTTATGGAGGACAAAAAGCCTATTAGGAGTGAGCTGTGATGTCAAGTGCAGGTGCACAATTACTTGAAGGAAAAATTAAGATCTTGAAAGTATGGTGTTTTTTTCATAAACTCCAAAATGCTGTTAGTGGTGCTGAAAGGACCTGGGATAACTTCTGTTGATATCTGATACAAGAAGATGGCATGTATGGAAGAAAGCAATAGGCTCTTTCTCTGGAAGCATAGCTCAGGGCCAGAATGTTTGCAGCTCAATGATTGCAAGCATGCACAATCACGGTGTAAGTGTCCGAATGGACAATAGTGTCTTAGAAAAACTCCAGCTCCTGTTATTTAACTGTTCTCTTACGTTATGTGCTGTGTATATGCAACAGCATTCCAGAGAAAACGGATACTGTTTTTCACCTGTCATTTCATTGTTTTCTTACTCTTTCCAAGAACCTAGTATTACATGGAAACATCACAAGCTAGATTGTACTTTGTATCCAAGATCATTAAGTAATTTGTTTAACAATAGAAGTTTAGAATATGAGATTTGTTTTTGATATGTACAGTGGGTTTAACTAGAAATATTTTTGTTGGTAGATACCAGCTGATGGGAAAAGCCTCTTGGAAATACAGGGCTTAGATGCCAATGAGAAATACATATTTGCAGTTGCAGCATATTCTTCTGATGGAAAACTTATTGGTGATGCCATTGGGGAAATGACTAAGCCAATCCTTGCTTATCCACCCCTTTCTGCTACTACTGTTCGAGCCTATCTAACTCAGGTAGGGTTATAATCTGAAAATAAACATGGACTTTAATTTGATTGTCATTACTTGATTTGACTGGTAGCTCTAAAACTGCATCTGGTAAAAGCTCACAACCTTCTTGCCAACAGCTTGATAAGCACAAATCACAATTTTAACATAACAGATGGTATATCTAAGTAAATTCTTAGTTCAAAATTATTGGAAATTCTAAGTGATTTCTGAACTGAACTAATATTAGTAGAATCACATTGTTACTACATGTATTTTACTCAAATATGTCAGAATATTCTTAGAGAATTTGTACATTTACACGTGGTGGGAACTTCTAAAACGATTAGAAAATAATCATATCTGGCTTGGTTATTCGATGAATGTGTCAACTTGCTAAGTTTTGTTTGTTTGTTTTGTAGGTAGCCTATCAGACTGGAAACTTTAAATTAGCCAAAGAAGCATTTTTACCAATGTGGGACTATTTTGTTTCAAATTCTTCTCCACTGCCTGCCAATGCAGCTGTTATTTCTGCAAGTAGTAATTTGACTGTATCTGAGAAAAGGTAACTGGAGAAAACAGAATTAAAATAATAGTTAATTATAGATGTGCACATTTTATTTTAGAGCGTTCCAGGTTGTGAAATTTTGTTAAGACTTACTTATGACATGAAAAGCATTCTGAAGAGAGTGTGAAAAGTGTTGTAAAAATATAGTGGTTTATGATTTGCAGAGGATTTTTGCTATTTATGGAACTTCTAAGATTTACACACCTAATTCTTTGTAATGACTGTTTTCTTAAGATAATTGGGAAACATGTATAAAGTGGGTACTAGTCCTGTGTGATGCATTTTCGTATGCAAAATTTATAATATGCACTGGGTTATTGACTTTCCAATTAAGGGAACAGTAGAGTTCAGAAATTGTGAAAATTTTGTCAAGAACACCACCCAAAACAGATAAATGCGTGCTAATGTCGTTTTGGAGTGGCTATATAATCCACCAATAGTATTTGCTTATACTGAAGGGCTTTAGAAGAGATATTTCAAATTAATTCTTTTATAAATAAATTCCAAATGTTCAACCATAATATTATAGGTTTTTCATGATGAAAAAGCCCAGTTAGAAATGTTGTAGCTGCAATTACTGAAATTCAATAGATCCAGATTCTAAAATACATCACAACTCAATTTACTCTGAAATAAAAGAGATTTTTGTTAAGTAATTGACAAGAAATATTATCATTAAAATAGTTTTAGTTGTAAGTCAACTATTTATGATTTGATAATAAATTATCATGCAATGTAACTGAATACAAATCGTCTTCACTTGTGTGTAATTCTTTCATTACAAAAGGTTTGGCAAACTTTTTTTTGTGGAGGAGGTACGGAAAAGTTTTCCAGCATCTCTGTTTTTGTTAGGCAGACTGGCTTAGTCCTGAAACCATAATGACAAGAAGCAACTTTATTAATAGTTCTTGAATGTTTCAAGAATTAAAGAAGAAACTAAGATCTTAGTTTCAAGAAATAGGTATTAAGAAATAGGTATTATTTCCTCTAAGCTCTGTCAGAATACTTCCATTTCCACTTTACAAACAGAATAACCAGTGATCAGCTATTCTGAGATGTGTAGCTAGTTTTTTTCTCTAGATTGTGTTTATATACTTGCATCAGGGCCCATGGTTTTGTCATGGTAATGCTGTTTGGTTGCAAGCAGATAGTGTAGACTTTGTATGTTTCGATTCCTGTTATGGGAGAAAGTAGTGTGTCTGAAGTGTATTCTTGTTATTCCAGGCTCAGCCAGACCACTGGTATATGTCCTGTCTGTCTTTCAAGTGCCAACATGTATCTGATACTAGGCAGACTAATTGACCAAGGGTCTTGATGCCACAGCAGCATTCGGGATTTACAGGCAGCCTGCAGACTGCATTGATACAGGCAGATAATAACTAGGCATCCTATTCATGACTATTTGTTTTTTTTTTTAAATCTATCCCTGGCCTAGGCAACAAAGCAGGAATGCAAGTCTGCTCATTGTGCTGTTTTTGCATTTGTTTTTCATCAAATTTTTTTTCATAAGCAATTATTTTTTCTTTGAACACATACAGCTCTAGAGATGACATCTGAATGAGTCTACTTTCAGATAAATCAGGGATTTTGCTTTTCTGATAGTTATGTCCAAACATTTTTTTTTTTTAACAATTAACATGGAAAATTCTCCAAGCTGCAGTATCAGGCAGTTTTAGTTTTACTGATCAGAAGCTAAGAAATTAGACTAGCCTGAAAGCAGACAGGACTTAAAGAGACAGTAGAGGGAGCTGGAAAGAAAGGAAACCTTTTGTTTCCAGCCAGAAGCCCTGTTGGTGATAACTTGATAATGTCAAGTATGTGAATGTGTCTATTTGATCTTCCTTCTCAAATTTCGGTCTCTTTCAGGAAATACAATCGAGGAGAAGAAGGATTTTATTTCTTGTACTTCAAAATTATAGGACTTTCCCTGTAACAAAAATATTAAAAAAAAATATCAAGGACAAATGCCCCTGTGTCCCCAGGGAAGAAAAAAATCAACCAAAAACCAGCTTGACAGAAAAGCAGGCAGAAGAAAAGAGATTCTTTTGAGACTTGTAATACAAGACGTCAGTGATGAAAAGGAGTCTGTTATTAATATTTAGTAATAGACTTCGCAACTGCATGTATCATTGTTAGAATACAGAAGAATAATGTGTAAAAGGAGACAGTGAAAATAAATAACCTGTAGAATCCCAAGTTTTCGAAGACAGTTTAAAATAAATTTCACTGAGCTAGATGATATAAATAAGGAGTTCTTTTAGAATAGTAGAACATGGGCAGCAATTTGAAGTGTTTTTATTTTTGTTTTAATTTTAGAAATTTTAAGCAATTATTTCAGTTTAATGTATAAATCTTATTTCCAGAGGAAGCTATTGTAGTTCTTTTTGTCCATAATTTTAAAACTAAAGACTTTATTTTAATATAATGCAGTTTAAGGCATGCAAGGTCTGAGTCATAGTTAACGTGCTTTTGCTGTTCTTTTGCTTTTGTATTTTGTAGGTTACATTTTGAAGCTGTATCTCAGACTTCTTCTATTACCTTGCACCTCTTTCTGAGGAATATATTTGCTATCTGTGACATTAATGTCATGGAGGGAGCACTCTTCTGTGATTCCATCTGTTCAAATGAGATATTTTATAAGGAGCAAGTATGTGTGGTTTAAAATAATATACTGGATTTGTGTTTACTTTTTGATCAGCTTTATTTCATCAGTACAAGATAGATGTTGCAATCTACTAATCCTATTTACAGAATACTCCGTTTTCTGTTAGTTATATGGTCTTTCTTTCTGAAGTATTTTAGAAGCTGTTGGTTGTTTTTATCCTGCTAGAATGATTATTTCTGAATCAGTTATTGCCTAATCCAAAGCTCACTGATCCCTACTGAGGAAACATTTTCTTTGACTTCAGTGGTGGTAGATTATAATTTAAGAAAGAAGTATATAATAATTATTTTTGTCCTACTAAGATGTATCTTGAATTTTTAATTTTAAACATTTCTTGTATTTGATGCATATGTTTTAATTAAGATTTCATATTTAAATCAAAATGTGTTTTTCTTTTACAGGTTGCTAGACTAGCAGAATGTGAAACAATGACTGTGGCAATTGAACTTAGCAACTGGTTAAATGATGAAAGTTACACCCTGCAGTCTGTTGTACAATGTTATGGTCTGCTTGCTCCACTTATTTATCACAAGATTTCTTCAGTACCAGTAGTTCAGGTGAGAGCATTTTAAGACCAAGGAGCTGTCAGGTCCTGCAGTTACAGTGATTCAAATGAAACTTACAATAGAGACTACAGTAGGAGAGCTAAATATCTGGGCTTCAAGTTCTTAATAGCTGATGGAAGAAAATACTTTTATAGTTTTGTGTGTTCCCGATGCATATATGTTCAGTGAAAGCTGCACATGTTCTGCTCTCAGATATGACAAGGTAACTGCAGAGTATCGATTGTTTCTTCAGGATGATTTATTGGTATTTTAAACTATTGCAGAATCTACAATGTGCTTTCTACTTGGATGCTATTTGCAGATGACAATTTTGAGGAAAGAAAAGCAGCATTTGTCGATGTTAGGTATTTTGTTTTGTTTTGTTTTGTTTTTTTTTTTAAATGTTTGTCTCATACACAATTTTTTTCTTAAAAAAAAAAAAAGCTATTCAATATTTTGATAATTCAGTCCTTAGTTGTCCTGTGTGTGCTTCTTTCCAGAAGCAAGCACCTTCTCTTGAAAACAGGATACAGTAGAAACATGCAATTCTTTTCCCTGTAGTTAGGTCACTTTGTTAGGGGACAGCAGTAAGAGACAGGATAAGGTGACTGCACTGCAGGCAAGGCACAGACTAGCAGCATCTGAACATGGCAGACAGAGCAGGGTATTGGTAAGAGGTTCCTCTGACGGTCCAGAGAAGGGGAAGTTACTGGACTGGCCCAGGGTTCATGCAGGAAAAAATGTCAGGAGCTGCAGGACTTGGAGCCAGAGACTGGAGACAAGGCTGCAACGCAGATCTGAAGTTCATCCAGAAGAAAGAACTGAAGACCAGCACACCAATGACACAGCGCAAGCAGGGAATGAAGGCTTATGTCTGAGCTTAATTGGGACTCTTGGGCCCTAGGGCAGGAGGTGTGAAATGTAGTTTCAAGTGAAGATGCTCAGGAGCACTTAGGGCCCTGAGAATTTTTTAGAGCAGTGTTTAGAAGAAAAATATAATCTGTTTAATTAGGGATAGCCTCATGCTTAAGAAGTCATTGGGTGTGATGACCTACTAGAGCTATAGCTAGCCACTGGAAATGGCTCCTGTTTCAGATTTCCTAATTAAAGATTATTTAGTCACGTGTTCTTTTCATGTCTGATAGATAAAAGTGGAGGAAAGAAGTACTTTATTTTTACAGCGTTTTGGAAATATTTTTCTTTCCTTGGAAATTCTGACCACATTGATGTATTTTTAAGCAGTCCTCTGGTAGGAGTGGTATGTCATCTCACTGAATTAAGTGTTCTTGGATTTTATGTTAATTAAATCAGAAAAAATATCCATCATGTATCTTTTTAATATCTGAGATTTTATGTGAACATGTCATTTATTCCAAAGGGTCTAGTTGAATTCTTGACACTTTTAAATTAAATGGAAATTTTGTTATTGGCGCTTGTAGAGCTATCATCCTATCATTAGATTTCAAAGTATTTTTAAAATTCACCATCAAATACAGTAGGCTGTACAGAGGTACCAGCTTGTAAGTGTACTGCAAATTCCAAACTTTGTTTTGTATTTACAGATCCTCATTAAGTGCTTGGCTGTTCTCCAAGAAATTCCAAGTGCTATTTTGCAGAGGAGACAGGCAGGATGTTATGAGAGTATTCAGCATATGATAGCCTGTACTTCATTTTATACAGCAAAGGTATGGCATGTATTACTGTGCTTACAGCTTAATTTGATGTATAGCTCTTGTCATTTAAAGAAAAAAAGAGATTTAGTAAGCTGACCTTCAGAATGACATCTTAGAGAAAAGGTATACAAATATTTATTAGGATGTTTATATCAGTGCATTTTATGTAATAATGACATTTTGACTTTTTAATAGTAATTTGTTCAGAAAATAGACTGTAACTATTGGTCCATGACATCAAATCTATATTTTATATAATGTATTTTTACATTGAAGGTAGTATATTTTTCAATAAGGCCTATCTGTAATATATAGGTTTAAAATGTTGCTTACTGCAAATAAGCCATATTTGTAGTTTTAATCAGATTAACATATCTGGTTTATTTGCTACTTAGATACAAGAGACTTTATATTAGTTAGTCTCACTTACTGACAGAAATATAAACACCTTGATTTTTAACCATAACATATATCTGTAGATGACATTTATGACTCAGTTACTCTATCTATTTAGTGAGATAAGGAGAAAGATGGTACTGGATTTTTCCTCAAGTATAGAGACATACTAAAGTTAAATTACTTGCCATCGTATATGTATGATACTGAAAATGTCAGCTGTCCTCTGGCTTTGAGTACACCTCAACTAAGAGCTCATACTGAAGCTGAGCTGTGGTTTGAGGAATTCCCTTGTGTTGGTAATTCCTCACCCTGGTCTTTGTAGGAGCCGAGCCTCTGTGCTCACCTCACAAGACCAGATCAGTATCAAATAACTCTAAAAATGCTCTGTAAGAAGACTCAGTTTTCATTCTTTCTATAAAGAGGAGTATCTTAGGCCTTAGTGCTGCCATTTTCTTTGTACGAATCAAATATTTCATGGCTGTGAGGCCAGGAGCCAAGGACAATGCCATGGCTGGCAGGTCAGCACCTGGTAGTCAGGTTCAACCACGAGCCCAGGTGAGTTTGTGATGATGAGGCAGGTCAGAACTGAAGCTGGGAAGTCAGTCCACAGGTCAGCATAAGGTCTGGTGAGGGTAGCCAGAGTCAGAAATAGCCCAGCAGGTTAGTCCACCTAACCGTGGGAACAGTCTGAGATCAAGCTGAGAAGTTACTCCATGGATTAGGTGCCCAGTCCAGTGGATCCATTGGTAGGCCCAGACATGGCTTGGACCTAGCTGGAGACCAGAATTCCTGCCACATAGGAGCTTGCAGGGACTGTAGGCTTAGAACTGAGCTGAGAGGAAGCTCCGGGCCTCACAGGGGAAGAGTCCAGGTGGATGCTATCAAGGCAAGTAAAGCCTATTAGGAACCTTAAAACCTTGATTAAGTGTTTGTTTATTGTTGGATTCCTCAGCATTTAGCTTATATTGCTGTTACTTATATTGCTGATTCTTTTTCCTCAAAGATAGCATTTCAACAGAATAGCAAACAGAATGAGTGAATTGCAAATACTTCTGATTAAACCATGATAAATGATTTTCTTTTGAGTTACAGTCAGGTCATGTAGTGTATTTTTCCTAAGGTAATCTATACACTTAGTATCGTAAAGCCAAACGTCCTAATGAGAAGTTAGCTTGCATATGGTAGGAAGCACTTGGGCCTTAAGAGCTCTAGCTAAAGAAGATAAAGTCATCTAAAAACATTCCCTGTACTGTTAATTTATAAATTTTGTGCTATAAAAATAAATTTCACCACTCCTTTCACTAATACAGTTGGGATTTTAAAGTGCGCCCTTGAACCACAGTGGTAAATGAGGATCGTTTAGTTACCCTTTATGTTTTTTGATAGTAGTACTGCCTGAGAACAGGGAGAGTGTCAATCACAACAATAGATTCTTGTTGTTAAATCTTTCTATTCTCTGAGGGATAGGCTAAGCAGAAGTAGAACACATAGATATCTGCAATTCCAATTATTTTACAGGTCTATAGTCCTGTTTTTTTGTTAAAAGAAACTTGATTTTTGAGTAATTAATTTCTATTTATAATATTCATGCATTTTTACAATTATAAGTAGAAAATAATGAAACAGTACATGTTATGTAAACCAAAAAATATAATAAGAGATGGTAATAAAATAACAAATGATTCTTTAATAGGTACTACATTCATGGAAAGAATATGAACTTGCAGTAATCATCATTAACTATGGGAAAAAATTTCTGAATTCCTCACCAACAATCTCAGTCTGCCTGCCTGGAGCTATGAAAACTGAAGAAACACATACTAGCAAAGAATTAAAAGTAACTTCTCTGTTTTTTGCTTTTTCTTTTCTCTAAATGCTGTATTCCATTATTTTGAAGAGTAGATATATTATTTTTTTGTTTTAGAATCATAGAAGTTTAGTTTGGAAGGGATCTTAAAGATCATGTAGTTCCAACCCCCCTGCCATGGGCAGGGACACCTTCCACTAGACCACATTGCTCAGAGCCCCATCCAACCAGGTCTTGAACACCTTCGGGAATGGGGAATCCCCAGCCTCTCTGGGCACTTTAGAAATGGTTGTATGAAAGAAGAGTTTCCTTGCACAATAGTAGCTCCCAAAGTACAGCTGAAAGGCTTCTATCTAATTGTAGCCATCTTTGTTGAGATCAGTAGCAAATTGCAGTGTGTACGGGGTCACATCTTGTTGAACTGGAGAGGGGTCAGCACTGTTACGGTTCAGAGCCAAGAGGCTTCTGCAGATATTTATACAAGCATCCCTAACTAATCTTCACCTATAATTTCCAAAAATGCTTTATTAGACAGAAAAAGAACAATTAAAGAAAGGTATAAGTAAAGAAGAGAAAAATATCCCAAATAGTGTAGAAACTTACTATTTCCTTTTGTGTAGAAGCTGCTTGAAACCAAGTCATATAAGAGAGTATCTTAGGAATTGTGTAGACTGAAAAATATATCTCAAGGGAGGAAGAACTTTCAGCCTCAGAGACCTTAGTACTTAAATTACAAAGAGATGCAGAAGGTTGTGAGGATTTTCTGCAGCTTAGAATGAGAGTAAAATATTGATTCTCCATACTGTTCTGTTTTTTCTTAAAATAATTTTAGAAGAGGTTTTACTGGAGAGGAGATTTGAAAAAGAGGTAAGAAAGTAGGAATAATGAGAGAGGAAGAAAGCAGGCAGTGGGAGCATGAAATGGAGATATATGAAAGAGAGAGACAAAAAATCAATTGGCTTACAGGGAAGGGTTTCTGTAGAACACTGATAGGATGCATGGCAAAAATTTCTCTATTGTTTATTGTTGAGTTTGTGTTAGCTGCTCCCAGATTCATATCAAAAAAGAGGAAGATATCTAAGATCATAGCAACAATATAGTTTCTTCAGCCAAGTAGGGCTGACTGAAAATTACATTCTCACTGAAGTGAAAAAAACCCCAACTTTCTTTCCAGAGGAAGATTTTGATTTCTGTAGGTGGTAGTAAACTAAAAAAGATTATATTTTCTGGAAAACAGCATTTTTATTCAAACCAAAATCCTGTCAATGATTCATTCTTGATTGATCTCCAAGAGAGTAAGTGGAGTTGCTCTACTACTTAATAGTTTTTAAGAAAGTCCTACATGCTACGACAACAACATATATGAACAAACTGCTTAACAAAGTATGCTGTACTGAAAACATCACTAACACATTTTTATTTCACTTGAAAAGAAAAATAAGACAATATTGATGAAATTATCAGATGTAGACTTAGAAGACTTGGGATCTAACCTAAATTCTGCAATTGATAGTTACAGCTAAGCTTTCATAACAAATTGTTGGATATTTCAGGTTGATTCCTTAAGGGCATCCCATTTAGCTGCAATGGCAAAAGCAACAGAAAATCTAAGCACTCTTGAATCAGATCTCCTCAGACTGACAGAACCAGGTGGGTGTACTATTGGAACACTTCTTACCTTTTTCTATTGAGTTTTCTATGCTTTATTTGTAAAAAATATTTGCTGAAGAAGTACTTTTATTTCTTATCTCTTCCATGATAAATCAACCAAAAAAATAATTTTAGTGATTTATTTGTAGCTGGTAGTGATATGTGTAATGACCTTTAATCATATTTTTCATAATTTCCACTGGAGCACTAATTTCTGCTTTCAAAGGAGTGTTCATTTGTGTTCTGTTTTGCAAATATGTATGTTCTCACAATCTGTGTGAATTGGGTTCTGTGTTATTTAGGCTTGCTCTATCTTCCTAAATCAGAAAATGCAGTGGCAAAGACCACTGTCCATGTATAGCATGTCTTAGTACTCTACCAGTGCTAGTAGTAATGAGCACTGCAAGCAATTTTAGTGGAGAAAACACTTCCTGAAGAAATGTAAAGAAATTGTTCTTTCTGTGGAGGAATTGCATGTATATTAGCATTTAACTACCGTTTAACTCAGGAATGAATATATCAACTTTGAAATATCTTAGAGTGTGGATTAAGCATAAGAATTTTCAGGCTAATAATTCTGCCAAAGTTAGATGATTAACAAGTAGGAATTACAAAGAAAATTTGATTACACCTTAAGAGCCACGCAGAGCCACTACTGGGTTTTTTTTTCCATTATATTAACATGACATCTTGCTTTCCTTGGGACTTGGATAGAATTGTAAAACAATTTAGATTGGAAGGCATTTCTGGAAGGAATTTATTCCAACCTCCTTCTCAAAACATGTACAATTAGATCAGGTTGCTGTGGGACTTGTTAAATTTTGAATCTCTTTGAAAAAAGGTATTTTGCAACCTTTATGGGCCACCAGTTTCAATAGTTGACCACCCTTATGGTTAGAAAGGTTTTATTTATTTGTTTAGAATTTTCTGATTTCCAGCTTGTTTCTATTGCCTGTCGTGTTATCGGTGAGGACAGTCTGTCTCCATATTCTGTATTCCTCCTATTAGTTAGGTGTAGACTCCTCTTAGCCTTCCTTTCTTAAGACTGAATAAACCAGAATCCCTCAGCCTCTTCTGGACGTACTCCAAGATGTCAGAGTCTTGTACTTCAGTGTCCAAAAGCAAACACAATAATCTAGATGTGGTCTTACAAGTGCTGAATAGAGGGAAGAGTCATTTCCCTTGACCCACTGGCTATGCTGCTTTCTAGTATAGTCCAGTGTGCAAATGGCCTTTGGTGCAAGACCACACTGAAGACTCATCTCTTTATATGCATTTGTCTCAGAAGAGAGAGCATTCTTGTAATAAATAGGATAAAGAGTGATGCAAAAGTTCAATTCATCTGTGCTCTAATCCTTCATTTTTACTGCTGACACTGATGCCTGCATTGCTGCAGAACAAGTTACAGAATGAAAGACTTGTAAGTTAATTGTAAATTACATTGATTACCTAACAAAATGTTCTTCCATTGTTACTTAACAGAAAGTTAAATTAATGGATTGATCAGTTAGAAAAGAACACATTTTCAGTAGTTGGCAAATACCTGATCTCCAAAGTCTACTCTTTTGCTGAAATAGCTTATTCGTCAATAAGTTTCAGAATACAAATTGAGAAGGAGCTGTTTGCTGAGGCCGTGCAAAGCTTACAGCTGTCTTTACAGATATGTATAAGTGGTTTAGGGCAAAGTGCACACCTGCAGGGCATGCTGCTAAAACTTTGGAAAAAACCTTGTCATAGGAAATCCTTAAAAGTGGATCAACACTTAGTCTACAAGGAAATTGGAAAAGAGCTGAATCTGCCTCTTTCAAAAGAAGAGGAAAAATATTTCATACACAGTACAATTTAAATTATGAAATTTCAAATATTTTTCCATTTAAAAATTTTTGGGAGGTATTATTCTTTGTGAAAATCCTTATTTCAAGCAATATATTTTTGAACTTGTCAAGTAGGAGAGAGTACTAAGAAAGGATGTGACTTGCTCTTAAAAAGAAAGTTTAAAAATGTCTGCTTTTCTGCTAGCTGAAAAACCATTTTTCTGCTGGCTGGAAAGTGTCCCATTTAATTGGACATTATTTGCATTTAACAAACTTAAACCAACTGCCATCACTGGAAGGTATAGCTATCAATCCACTATTACAACTTGTTCCAGAATGCATTTTTAACCTTGCTTTTTTCAGACACTCAAAGCATCAATCTTTTTCAAATACAGGACTTGCCTAAGCACAAAATTTATCAATCATATTTCTTTATTAAGGCAAAACAACAACTAGCACATGTAACATTGTTCTGGTGCTCATCAGCTGGTAGTGCAGTTGCATTTAACTCTCACAATCTTGAATCCAAGTTATTTTCCTATATTTTATATATACTATTTTGTATATATAAATATATTATTTACACCTATATCTATATAAAATTTTTTTATAGGATATAAATCCATTTGTATACATATATTTACGTAAATATTTCGATTAAGGAAAAAAATCCTTTGCATACGTACACTATACGTATGCTGAGCATGTATGTAAGCACTATTCACTACTAGCATCGTGTGATCAGTTTACGCTGTATAGCCTTAAATACATTTCTTGACACGTATTTCTGCACA
>WEIV01018309.1:36894-47227 GCA_013390005.1 Calyptomena viridis
ATGATGATGATTTCAACAGTATTTGTTTGTCAGGAGGAATGATGAATTTCTATGTACTGATGGAATTCCAACACGAGAAACTTCTCTCCCTTTGCAAGAAAGCACACGCACTGCAGGAGCTGTGGAGTTACAGAAAGTGAGTTTTATTTCTAAGGAGCCGTGTTTTTACTGGGAAGCAATACCATAAGCACAAAAAATTTTAACAAATTGTCTCATAAAAACCTGAACTAGAGACACACACAATCACTACAATTGTAGTCTCTAGTCCTCAGATCACCTCTGCACTCCTAAAACCAGGAAGAAAAGTTGGCATGGGATTTATCTGAAAGACCAACCACTGTGAAAATTTGTGATGGTTCAGAGTAATGCATTCAAAAATCAGTGGAAACTTTCCTTTCCTCAGCTCTGTTTGAAAAACCATTATGTCAATAGGAAATGCCTTGGGTACCACCACATTAGGAAAAGGTGATCAGCTCAGGCCTTTTTGTACAATATGTTGTGCTTACATTTGTAATGAGTTGTTGTTCATGGTTAACTCCTTGTGCAGATATTCTAATTGCACTATAAAGAATTTTTGGTCAGAATTAGTTTAAAATAAATGATTACTTTTATTGGAAGGTGATAATAATCTTAATGGATTAGTATTGTTTTGGAGGAAGAGTTTTCTCCCTCATAACAATCTAGTAATACTGGTACATCTAAACATCTGAGATAGATTAGGGAAAGGATTTTTCTGTCTCAGTTTTTGCATTGCAAAGTTNCCAAAGGCATCAGCTTTGAAGAATCCAACGAAAAAAGCTTTGCCTCCTGCTAGAAAAGGGACTCTTAGAGAGTTTTTAAAGAAACATCCAGATGCAATGAGTTCTCCAGAAGCACGAAGGTAAGTGACAGAGTTTTCACATTCATGTACAGAAACAAAATATTTTGACTGAAATTTAGTTTACAATTAAGCATGTATTTATTTTTTTTTAATATCAAAGGGATGAATTTCTACACAGTCCTCTCATTTTTCTTATTTAGTGTGGTATAAAATGGGCTTCCACTAGAGAAAATAGAATCTGTTTTATTTCTGTTTCAGACAATAACTGTTGAAGATTTCCAAGTCTTTGTATTCATAATCAAAGATTGTATTTCAGTTGTGTTAGCATGTTGATTTATCAAGGTGGAAACGTTACGTTAATCTGTGTGTTACAATGTCTTTCAAACCGTGTTTGGGGGCTCACCTGACACAAATCTAATAAAAAAATTTCCTGATGTTCAGGTAGTTTCAGAAAGATTTTGTCATCCTCGTGCTAGTTTTTTTGGACTATCTACTCTGTAGCTTTCAGAAAATGTTTTCTTGATAACTACAAATAAATATTTATTCACCTCTTCTTTTGACAAGTATTTTTATATGTTTGGTTAACTTGCCAATAACACTACCTTCTGACCTAAAAGAATATGTAGTGTCCATTTCCTGGAGCTTTGGTCACTCATACTTCCAGCAATTACTATAAATATTTGCATATAAGCAATTACGTAACGTGTTCTGGAAGTGTTTTAAATAAGCTATAAAAGTCTTGCATATGCTCTTCTAAATATTCACCTAAGCCATCCATTTTTTCCTCCTTGACAGAAAAACCCCACCTTATTCAAAATTGTTTTCACGGCTTTCAGAGGAAGTGGAGATGTTAAACTTATCATGGGCTTTTTTCAGCTACTCTTTTCTATCTTATGTCATTGCAATGCTGTATAATGCAATCAAAATTGTATATGATATACTATTCTGCCCACATTTTAAAGGTGAAAAACAGGCAGAAAAAATAATTTAGATGGATAAAGGGATCAAAAAGAAAAAAAAAAGAGAAAAATGAGATTTGGTTTGAATATAGCAATGTTTGTGTAGGGGGTAATTTAGAATTGTTTGATCTGGCAGAGAAACATAAAAAGGCTATGCAGTGGGATACTTTTGTGTATCTTTACCTTAATTTTATTTTCTAGAACTTCAGAAAAACTCGGTTTCGTTTTTTACTGCTTCATATGTTTTGGTGTAGGAAATGCAATGAACAGTTGCAAAAAGCAGCTCGTCAAACCTTAGTGATACTGCTGGGTGATTACTTAAACCGAAGGAAGTTTCGTGAGATGTGTCTTGAAGAGATGCCCTGGAGGTCTCAGATGAATATCTACCTGGCACTTGCACACTACCACTTATTTAAAAAGAACCTGGAAGAGCAATATAGTATTGGAATTTGTGGTTCACTGCATCTGGACAGGTATATCTTACTGCATTATCAGTGATTGCTACTAATATAGATTTTTGTGTTATTGCCATTAATGCAGACAGATCTGAATTACAATATCATCAGTCAGTTTGTCATATGAACAGTTCAGCTTCCAAATACAAATTGATTAACTATGTAACAAGTTTTGCTTTCCATCATGTGGACATCGTGCATTTTTGGCCGCTTACTTGATTGGTCAGGTAACAACTTTGAAATATACTATACTGTGTTATTTTTTGGTTCCTTATAACTAGTTTGGCTGTCATTCATTATTTCTGATTCCAGAAGCTGCTGGAAAGTAATTATTTCTGAGAAACTGAATTTTGTGTATCCTGAATTCATTTTGATCTTGTATCTGGGGGGTTTTTGTGCTTTCTTCTCTTTCTCCCATTCTGCAGTTACAATATTTTGGATCCTGAGATATTCTCATTAAACAATTCTGGCACTGTGGTGGTGAGAGAAGCCACAGAGAATAACAGGAGAAAGCAAACTCCTCTCCTTGAAAAGTCAGGAGCGACTGAAAACCAAAGACGTAAGAACTTTTTTTGGGTGCACAACTGAAATTAGTTTCAACTTAACTTTGTCTTTCTCTTAATTTCTGTCTTGACCTCCATAATTAGGTCTCCACATCAGCTTTGGAAAAACAATCATGCCAAGTTAAGAGAAGATGTTTCTGAATTTCAATTGACCTATCTATTTTTTTGGCACACCTAGTATAACAAAAGCCATAGTCAGTGATGGGGCATATCTAATAATTCTGAGTATTTTTAATTGTATCGATAAATATTTTACATTTTATTAAGTAGTTATTCTTTATCCTATACTTTAGTAACAAGTTTGTATGTTCTAAAAAATTAATGATTCTAGCTTTAGGTTTGCAGATGCCACACTACCTAGACCTATTAAATTGATAATATTCCAGATTATTCTGAATTCATTGATAATTTGTTTCAGTTTCTGAGGTTTGTGATTGGTCTGTAGTTTCCTTTATATTTCCTAGCAGATCGATAATTTCCTGGTTCATTCTGTAAGTTGGTCTTAAAATTATAGAATGAAGTTTATTATTATCTTTCTAATTTTAAGTAGAATTTAGTTTTCCTTTTCCAGTGCTTGCTCCCCAGTGTTTTCTGTATGAAGAATCTAACTCAGGACAAGTTTTTTATTTTTTACCACTTTTACTTCAATTCTCTGTCTTTCGTGTTTGACTGTTTTATTATTCCAGCTATTTTCAGTCCCATGAGGTTTCAACAGGAGCCAAAAGGCACCTGTTTGTTGGTAATTGTGAAATGTAGGACTTTGATTGCCTCAGATGTTAGTGATATCATACAAGTCAACACAAAGTAGTCTGCCTAGGCACCATAAGTTCAAGAAGAAATTACAAGCCTGGTATTTTCAATAGGGCTTCAGGGACACATTCTTTACAGCCACGGCTGTAAAGATCCAAATTCTCCTGTCATTCTGTATTGGACTTCCTTAGGTAGAATCAACTGTCCTGTTGGCTTTTTCCAAGGAGGTGTGACAAAAACTAGCACTGGAATTCACTGATTCTCTTTGCAACAGCTTATTTTAGTTAAACGCTCTTGTCTTGATGCTTACAAGTCACTGAGAACCAAGTCACTGAAAGTTGCTGAAACCTGATAAAAGTCCTGTTTACTATTTCCCAGACTTTGCAACAATTCTGAATAAAAGAATTACATAAATTTGATAATAATTACATATGTTTGATGTATAGTTCAATTACTATATAGCTTGAAATTAGCTTCTGCCTGAAACTTATAGTTCAGCTATTACTGTATTCCCTACCATGAAGTTTTGTGTTCCCTTTTGGGGGGTATTTGGTATTGAGTAAAATAGTGAGGCGATTCTATACATACCACAGAATTTGTCAGAAATCTTCCATTCTTCCTGACATCTCCTTTTAAGAGGCCTCGGTTTCAGAAAGATTCTTGAGAGCTTGCCAAGTGATTTCTTGCCTAAAACTTGACTTCCATGAGGGTTGTGTTTTGGCTTTGAGGCTGAAAACTCTTTGGTAGCCATTATTATTTTGCTCAAATTAATTTTCATACCTGCTTCTCCCAATGCTCAAGTAAAAGCATCTTGTATTTTAAATATCATAACCTTCCAAATATGATAACCTTAACATTGGCATTTCCTAACATTTAAGTATTTAGATGCCACAGGAAAATCCTAGCTGACTAATTTTTTTTTTTTTTTTTTTGAGAACTTCAACTCACTTTTAACCAGTGAACTTTTTGTTTTCAGGTACAGATAAATCTCAGCACAAAATTAAACAGGGTCAGACTCCTCGAACTCAAACAAAGGATGCAAAAATACCTATCACTTATTCCTCCAAAGAAGACGCCCAATTTCCATCAAATACCATTTTATTAGAACATTTTACAAACATCTTCTTCCATTTAAGGAGAGCAATAGTAAGATATGATTTCTTATTAAAAATTTTATTTATTACTAAGCATTGCATTACAGTACTTACTGCTTTCTACATTAAAACCCTCACACTTCAGAAACTTCAAAACAAATTTCACTGGGTAAAAACAATGATTTTGCATCTTCTGAAAAATGTCTGAGTACGATGTTTGAAATGTCAGACAAATCACCTATTGTAATGTGAATTTCTATCAAGCATACAATAATTTATGTAATTGTTCTATTTTTCATTTCGCCTTTGTAACTTTCCTTCTCGTGTTTGTTCAATATTTCTGAAAATACTTGCAGACTTACCTTTTCCTTTACAGTTCTTAGTGAATGGAACACTAAAAACAGAAGAACCAGTGATTGAATGCAGACTAAATACCCCTTGCTAAACTCTTCTAAACCCAAGTAAAAACACATGTATAGGTGGTGTGAATTGATTTTTATTTCTTATTCTCACACCAAACCCAACAATTACATTATGAATTAGTGCTTCTATGGAAATTTCAAAATTAAGGTTCTATAATGCTTAGACTGTAATTTTAAAAGGTTACTTGTGCCTAAGTTTTGCAATACAAGAATGAAGCTTTTAATTTTTGCTTTTCAAAAGAATAATTATATTTTGATAATCACATTTTAATTATATGAATAGGTTCTTGCTCACCGTGGTGGCCACTGGACATTGCTTCAAAATGCTTGTCGAGAACTTTGGAACTATACTCAAGAATTACAATGGATTGCTAACCATTCACATTCCCATACGAATACATTTCCCATTACCTGGGATTTTCTTAGGAACACCATCTGGTTGCCATTTTATTTGGCATCAGACATGATCATTGATATGATAACTGAACTACAAGCAAGCAGTTCTCTTAAGGTAGAAATTAGTTTAATTAAGACAATCTACTCTTTATCATCACAACTTTACTAGAGGTAGTTTTCTCTTTCTTGCATATCTCCAAGTTATTCTCTGCAACAAATTTTTAGATGATTTTAGTACCTTTTAATCTTTGTAATTAATTTGTCCTAAAAACACATTTGAAAATAATAAGTAGAATGATGTTTCTTCACTGTAGATTGTGGATCCTGAAGGAGACTTCTGCATTCCCAGTTGTTTAGGAGGTATTATGGATGAGGATGGTGGTTCTAATCTTCATCCACAGCCTCCCCTGGATGATGTGAATGTCGTTGACTTGAAATGGATATGTAGTCTGATTCTTAAAACAATAGAATTGTTATATCAGATGAAGAAGTGGGAAGCACTGGTACACATAACTGTCCAATTTAATATATTTACACAGTAAGTTACACCAACTCTAATAAAATGCCCCTAACATTATGTAGTTAAAATATACCATTGTTTTGCTTAATTACTATACTTTGGTTTTTTTTTTTCCAGTGAGAGATACACAGAACAAGTGAGTCCGCTGCTGGTGTATGCTCAGAGGCAGCTACTGGAAAGGATACAGCAATTCCATGGCCCAGACAGCCATGAATCTCATTTCATAAAATACCTGTCTGATAATGCACATAAGGTGAAACACAGATTTCTTTTTGAGGCACTGACTCTTAATGTGAACTAATTATGGAGAAGCACTTTCACTGATTAGATTAATATGTTTTCTCATAATGTTCCCAAATAGTCAATTATAATAAATTAATGGACATATTGAAGTGCATTAAAAGGCTTGTATGTCATAATTCCAAGAGTAGCAGATGACCCAGAAAATATTTTTTCCATGCATAAAATACTCATTCCATATTATGAGCGTAAATCTAATTTCATGTAATGTCGTGCTGGAATCACCAGTCACCACTTTGATCCCCAACCAGCCACGGCGCCGGCGCTCGCCGGACGCGGGGGGAACAACTCCTGATCTAGAAAGTCGGAGCTCTCCTTAGAGCTTGTAGCCACTTACTGGGTTTGAGCTCTATGCCGAACCAGTCCCTGAAGGACTTTGGAAAGCAAGGACTCAAGGAGAAGACTCAAATGAGGTGTTGCAATCCAGAGCTTTATTGAGCTTCTGAGACGGCAGATTCTCAGAGCTCCTTCCAGTGCCAGGGGTAACAAACTCAAAAGAGCGAATCTGCTCTCTGTGCAGTGATTCTTAACTGGGACTGGAAACACAGGAGGGGTTTGGGATTTAGCCAATAGGCATCTGGGACAGGAGGGATCAGGGATGGATGGACATAGGAGGAGAACCAGTAACAACCAGGGGTGGAACTGGGAGAGTCTCAGGGCTAATGAGAGACAAGGTTTAAGAGAACTGACAGTGAAATGACTGGAATACAGGAGGAGTTTTTAGGGGATTGACAGAACTGAGGGGTGTAGGTTTTAACAGAACATACCATTCTAACAAAAGAGGGGACAAACCATTCTCAACTCCATGCACGCAACACTACGATGTTAGTTCTTAATGCCACTCTTTTAACCTGAAAACATTTGTGATCTTTGTGATTAATTAAAATTGAATACAAAGATTGCTTGTTTCTGCATTGGAACACAGCTCCTAAAGAAGAAAATTAATAAAACTGAGTTAACCCAAACACTGACAATGCCAATAAAAAACTTAAAAAGACTTGATCACCAGTGAAAAAAACCCTAGGATGTTCAGAAAATTCCTCTCATTAAAAGCCATGGCTCTATATGTTTAGTTGGAAATTTTTCATTGAATTAGTGATCAATTAGAAGTTACATTTTTCCTTTTTTTTTAGTGTAAAGTTTATATCTAAGAAGTTTTGCTGAAGTCAATCACAATGTGGATATTTTTAATATGTTTCTATTACTAATATAAAGGCAGGGCTTGAAGGAGAGGAGGGGAAATTGTGATTTGGAGTACCAAACAGGTTTGTTCTGAAAGTGAACATGGGGTTCAGAAGCCACTGCCTTGCCTAGAGACTGCACACTGCTGCCCGGGGTTTGTAGGGACTCTGGAGTCACTCCTAGCTCATGAAGGGCAGCTGAGGTGCTCTGTCTTGTCTCTCTGCAAGGCTTTTTCTCTTGAATTCTTTCAGACCCTGCTATTCAGAGTATAGTCCTTTGTCTAAAAAGTGGCACCTTGGCAAACCACCACATACTGCTGATAACTGAGCAATGTGGAAAAGTAATCATAGGTTTGAAAGACAACTTACAGAATAAAGACTAGTGTTAGTTAATGGTTATAAGGATTGCTCAAAGCAGACATCGAGTTAGAACTTTGGAGGTTATGGCTACATTTTATAAGGCAGTGCCATTCAGAGAGTCTAGAAATAGCTGGTTCTACTTCTCAAGTGATGTAACTACATTAGCAAAATAAAAAGTCTGTCTTGGGTTAGTCCTTTATAGGAGAGTGGAAGTTTGCTTCTTCGACAGGGTTAGACTGCTTTTGTTACTTGCTTAGAGCTGTTTTGTATATCCCTATGCAGCATTGTGATTTACAGACAGCATTCCCTTTAGGCACATTTACAGTGACAGTTCTATGCAAGCATGCATTCATCTGAAGGAAGAAATGTGGGTTATTTGCTGAACATCAAAGAGTTGCTCATGATTAAGGCAAATACCAAATAAGATACAAGTTTAGTTCAATAACTTCAAAACAATTTTTACATCCAATTTTTATGTGGTGTGAATGTTTCAGCTCTTACTAACAAGAGTACTAGTTATCTGTTAATTAGTCTTCTTTTTATTTTGTCATATGACTGAGTAATTAGAAACCTTAAGCACCAAACATTGATTTGTCTGAATATTATTCAGTTATCATGAAACAAAACTTGCTTTTTAGATGAGTTGCAGAAGCTACATAGGGCACAAATTACTACTGCCTGTTGCCCGTTTGGCCAGTGAAGGGATTTCTCCTGGATGCTTTTTCTATCCTGAGATGAAAAATGGTTCTACAGGTCAGAGAA
Source organism: Calyptomena viridis (assembly GCA_013390005.1). Taxonomy (NCBI): domain Eukaryota; kingdom Metazoa; phylum Chordata; class Aves; order Passeriformes; family Eurylaimidae; genus Calyptomena; species Calyptomena viridis. The sequence goes on from WEIV01018309.1 coordinate 45,477, forward strand.
CATTTCAGTATTATGTGTTCTCTTTTCTCACAAACTTTTTTCTTTGTTTCATACTGGGTTTTTTCAAATTTCCCCCCCTCCTTACCACAGTTCTTCCACTGCTCCTATAATGTTCCTTTTAATATAAACTTAGTTTTGTCTTCAAATTATTTTTCTTGATATTTTGAATGGGTAGTAATGTTGCCAAGATCTTTCAAAACATATCCAGACTGTGCCTGAAAGGCAGAGAAAAGCAATTGTTATCTAAATGCCAGATGAACTATAGTATGTGAGTGAGCTTGGTGGTCTTGGTTCACTTTTCTGTCAATATCATTGGATATCCAGCAATATACCCAGAAAATAGTGTGGACCAGCACTGCTATCGATAGAATCAATTTTCCTGATGATTAATAGGCAGATTTAATTCATATACCAAGAGGAAATGAAGGTGATAATTTTAATATACTTTAGTTTTAAAGTTGTGAAATTATTCAAATGAGTTTTACATGGTAATATACTACAAATATTTATGCATTACAAAATTGTTCTCTGTAATTATTAATTTCTTTTAGATCACAGTCTGGCAAAAGCCCTAGTTTGTGTGCCTCTTGATGTGGATGATACACTGAGATGTTTTAGAGAAACTCTACAAAAATCTAGATATCACAGCAGAGCACTGAGACACAGCAGAAAACTGCTTTCATTATTTCTTGCACACACACAAGGTGAGTTATTTATTGAAGTGTTTCTCACTTAATAAAGTGTATATGCAGTTAAAGTAGTAAAGAGTGAAAGGAACAGGTTTTTCTAAATATAAGTTTTAGTTCTAACTGACAAGAAAAAACATAGAATATGAAGTTTTATATGGAGTTCTGTGAGTACAAGCTCTACGCCTAATTTCCTATGATTTGTTTAATAGTTGGATGATAAATTTATTTTCATGAAGCTGTGTCACTTGTCTGTCTGCAGCCATACCTCTAGCAGACTGACAGATCTTCCCAAGTTCATTTTCACAAGCAGAGCACGTATTTTCATTTGGTTACACTGACCAATGAATTATGTCCAGTTAGTTTAGTTAAGAGACACACAGACAGAATTATGACAAAGGAAACTTAATGAAAATAAGGTACGTGGGAATTGTATATTTGTTCAACTAATGTGGTGTGGAAGTATTTATAGTGCTAGAAATAGTATAATACTTTTCCAAACTGATCATATAAATCACTTTTCTGATCTAGAAAATGCTGGAAGAGCAATCAGCAGTCATATCTCTTCAAAGAGAAGGCTGAAATTTAACGTGGGAGCTGAACTGATATTTCTACCAACACCATGTGACCTTTCTCAAGAAAAATTTAATTTCTCCAGTACGGTTGAGAGTAAACCCATATCACAGTCACAGCTTCCAGTAATTATCTCTTCCTATGAACAAACAATAGGTAATTTTTTTCAGAAATTTCTGCTTACAGCTAAGAAGTAGTAACATTCTGCCTATCTGTGTTTGTATATGTTTATTCCAGTATTATTTTCCTCTGTCAGGCAGCTGTAACTGTGAGAAAGTCTGCATTAGATCCTAAACAAGCCACTAGTTGGTTCATAATCTTTACAGTTATCTCATCTTATGAAAAATCATTACTTCAGTAGTAGTATACTGACTAATGCCCAATTCAGAATTTGATGTAATGTTTAGCAGATTATTTTTAATTCCATGACAGTTTTTTTTCCTAACAAACAGACTTTTCAGATTCTGTGCCTTTGAATATGAGACAGAGTTA
>WEIV01018309.1:47639-74691 GCA_013390005.1 Calyptomena viridis
ATCTTACATTCTATTGTGGCTTTACTCATACAGTTACAGCTCCACACTACTACCTGTTTTTGCTGTATGGCAAAACAGGTCGAGTGTAGTAGGTGGACACATGCTCTAAGTGGTTTTATTTGAAGTGAGGGATTAAAAAATGAGCCTGTGAGAGTGTTGCTGTGCTGTATGCAGGCAGTGTTGTTTAGCAGGGCCAATGACCTGCTTTGCAGTTTTATCTCCCAAAGAGGAAGAAACTTGAGAGGTCTGAAAAACTACAAAAGCTTAGGTACAAAAATAAATCCTACTCTTGTTTTCAAGGTTAGTAGAAATAAGAAATGGTACATTTGAAGGTAAAATGTGGAAGTGCAATAAATAGAAAAAAAAAATCATGCATTGAATTATATGTGAATTCATGTCTACTCATGCAAAATTTGTTCAAGATTCAATAACTGGTATAATGATGTGACAATATTTTTTATTTGATTAAAAATAAACAACAGGAATCCTTGAAATGAGTAATCAGAGAGACCTCAAGGTACAGGCTCTACATGAACTTGGAAATCTTCACTTTTATGGTGGAAACAAAAGGTACATGGTTACTGGGTTAAAAAGAGCACAGTTTCATTTCTTTTAATTGACAGTCCTATAAACCTCAACTGGCTTGTGAGTTCTTGTGCTGTCCTCAAGTCCTTATAACTTCTTTCATCTAACACACCTTTAGCTGTATGTTGAGAGGCTTTTTTTCCTAGGCATTGTTTATATTTCTTAGTTACCTGATTGCCATTAAGCACATTAACTGTGTTTTTAAAGAGTAATGACTATTGCTTGATGATATGAGTCCCAGTAAGTCTGTTGACCAAGAAGAGTATCTCTTCTTGTGTTACAGAAACTCTGTTTAAGCTTTTGACCCAATCAGAATTAGTTACATCTCAGGCAATAAAGGGAAAATGAAGCAAGTCTTATCTTCCACTTTGGAAAATGTCAGCAACATGATGATATTTTTTCATGTTACAGAGGTGCTTTTAAATATTGGTGTCAAGCCCTTGATGAAACACTCAACATTGCTGATGCTCTTAACAACTGGCAAGAGTTAGGTTTTCCAAAAGATGCTACAGACTGCTTTGCAGTTGGAAGATGGACTGATATGAGTCAGAAATTTCTTTCTCAGGCTGGAGCCTGGGGGTGTTTACATGCAGCAGTCTTAGTGGCTAAGATAGCTCAGTAAGTGTCTTATCTATATATGTATTTCTTTCATATTTTAAACAAATTTTTCATCCAGGACGTTAAGCAACTCGAAATTAATTGAAAAACAATGAAGAGTTGGTATAAAAAGGACCCATCAAAGGCAGAGGAATTTTTCCTTTCAGGAAGAAAGTTGCTCTTTTGGAGACTATTGTTCGTTCTCTTTTCTCGAGTGCTTATCTTTGATCATAATTGCAGCTGTATATTATATGGAGAAATCATTGAAATAAAACAAAATGATGAAAAGTAATTTTATATAGGATTTTACAGTCATATTGATTTTTGATCAAAATGTCACATCTCCCAAGTCATTGCACATATTAAATATTAATGTATCTGTGGGCAGATTTACTGCCTAAAGTACTAGTTTTCTGGTGAATTAGAGCTAAATGAAATTTGAGTTACTGTATTCAAGTATACCGTCAATAAATACTTCTGTCTAGTACTCCTTGACTGCTGGTAAAACACTATGGATGTAATTCTGAGCTGTTCCTCAATGTATTCTACAAAATATAAAATCTAGAAATATCCAAGACAACTTTAAATGACCTTACAAACATTATAACCATGAAAGGGCCAAGCGTCATCCCAGTAAACTGCCTTACCTGTGGACCAGGTCATATTAATAGCACTGTAAAACATCTGTAAACCAAGGTAGCTTTGAAAGTATTAGCATGGGTATTTCAGGATTAAAGGGAGTTGCCACACTCAGAATTAGCACCCAGAAAGAAAAGGAGTGAGGTTAAGTTGATTGTAAACCACAGCCCTTCTAATTCTGAGCTGTGGTTCTGTCTCAGGTCCAATTAGGCAAGACCCAATCCCTCGCTGCTTTTACAGGGGTTTGTGGCATCTGTTTGCTGCACTATATACTGTCCCTTTGCTGCTAATACATGCATGCCTCCTGCATCCTGGCAGGATTTGGAGGGAGCTATCCTCCTGGCTTCTCCCTCAGGTGGTTCTTTTGTGCTCAGACCTGACTTGGACTGTTAAAAATCTTTCCCTTGAGTTGGTCTTCCTACAGCCACTTAGTTGCAGGCTGTAAAACTCAGGTGAAAGGATTCTAATGTTGAATTAAAGATTTCTAATATTGCAGATCAGAGGAGTACCCTGCTACCAGGATGGTTTAAAGCTCTGAAGAGCTACTGTGAGGGAGTAATTAAATTAAACTAGACACCTACCATGTGAAAGTTCACATGTGCTAGTTACCTTAGGCTTCCTTTATGGAAAGAAATACACTCTAAGGTATGAGTGGCTTAATCTGCTTTGTCTTTTTAGTTTTGTATGACATGAATTTTTCACTTTGCCTTTGCCTGGTTCTATTCTTTAACTTTAAAGAGAATTTTGATGACTCTGTTTTGTTTAGGTATGTCTTTGGTCAAATGCTTCTTCATTTGCATGGCATGGCTGAGCAGCTATCTACAGAACAGGCAGCTGTTTTCCAGTAGGGAAAACATCTAGATTGTGTTAGCATCATTATTACATTAGTCTGAAAAAAAAAAGAATTTCAATAATTTATATTGATGGACACATTTGTATTTCTTATTATTTGTTGTGCTTTAGGTATATAACAACATCACAGATAAGATTAAGAACAAAATATTGCTATTTTTCTGCTATACTTTTTAAGGTAAGAATGTAATTTCAGTTCAAATTCATGAAGTTGACAAATTGCTTCTAAAACTTAAATCTTAATGACCCTCTGTTAAAATATTTCTCTTTTCATTTTGATTGTAAAAGAAAAATGGAGATCAGAGGTAGTTGAGGATTTATGCACATTAGATACGATATTTTTATTCTCTGTTTTTATCATTATTCTTGTATTACAGCCTAAAAATTATCACTTCAATACGAGGCTAGTGTCTCAGAGAAATAATGAAATACTGAAAAGTGAAATGACTAAAATATTTGACATTCAAATACATTTTTCTTCTCTTGAAGTATTCTACTCAAGAGGAGCTGGATGGCATCAACAACAGCAGAGTGCTCTCTTTTAGCTCAGTAGAGTCTTCACAGATTGTCTTAAATTTTCAGCCAAGGGCACAGACTCTTTAGAAAAGAAATTGTTGAATCTTTTTTAGCTCTGAAAGATATTAGCTTGTAATACTAAAATCTCAGCTCTATAAGAAATTTGCTCTAAAAGAGGATAGTAAAAATGATCTAGTTTCACTTACAAAGAAAGTATGATCATTAAAATTGTTTGCAAACTTTCAGAAAAAAAAATTAGATAGAAAAAAAGCTTTTCAGTTTACTTTTAAATGGAAGATACTGGTAACAAAAGTAGTATAGGAAAAACAACTGCAAGTATTCTGCCAGTCACACTCTGCTGGGATCAATGATTACTCATCCCAGTGCAGCTTCAGGAAGTTATCTGGCTTCCTCCAAAACCAAGCAATGCTGCTTTCTAATATCTTGTGCCATGATTGTAAATGTGTGAGGCCACATTTAAAAGATGATTAAGTTCACCAAAGGTAGAAAAAGTTAAAGAAACAAAGGGAAAGGAGAATTTTTACTAGCTTCTAACACTGTAATTGCCAAACAATTACAAAGCTGAACAATGGTGATTCCTCCTTTTGACAGAAATAGTAGTAAGCATTTGTTCCAGTTGTATAATGGTAGAAATAATTGTGACTTGACTGAAGTGGGTCTGATATTAATTGGGATAGGAGCAACTTGCAGGGTGATTGTCTTGAAAAATATAATCAATTACTGTCACTGTAGCTTGCGAAGTTCAAGCCCGTGATTTGTTCCTTGAATTGGAAAGCTTTTATAACCTTATTTAAATTCATTCCACCTCTGGTGTAGGCTGTAGGCTTGTTAATATCTCAAATCCGAGTATATAAATGCAAATTTCTCTAGCATATCATTGCTAATTACACCAAGATAAACACAATTGAGAAGGAATATTCAACATCAGATGCAATGTTAGCACTCCTCCAGTTTTAAAGGAGAAACATTTAAATTATTTCCTTGAATTTCATATTGGTTTTTACTTACATGATTTAAGATGCAGTGGCTGATAAGCTGCACTAGCTGACCTAGTTAAAGGTGGAACTAGGGTGGAACTAGCTTTTAGGTGGCCTTAGTTAGCAACTCTACCAGACAATGGAAGAGATACTGTCCTTAGACTATTTACAGCCTTCTTTTTTCCTCCACCGAATTCACACATAAAGGGTTTTTTCTAAAAAGATTTTTCATGGTTGTGTCAGAAACATCTGGATACTTAAGGCATTGATGGAGTTTCATTTATGAAGTCATTTATGAGTTGGAGTTTATAGTGTTGCACTAATACCTCTACATCTTTTCACAAATAGTTCATAATTATTACTTTCAGATGCTGTTTAGAGCTTCTCTTCCACATCCAACATCTGACTGTGACTTTGTACAATATGAAACAAATATTCTGATTCCTGGTATTGACCTGTTCTCTGATCGCTACAGAGCTGATATCTCTACTGTAGTTGCAAGTCTGAATTTCCTTATGTTTGAACTACATTGTGCAAAACAAAATTTAATAGTAAGTATTATTTTTATACTCTGGAAATTGATTTTAAGACACCAAGTCTTACTTTTCTTTGTGAGTGTACATATGAGATACCTCAGAATCTCTAGCAAAATACCTGTATGATTAGGTTCTCTGGCACTGAGATAGAGCAAGGCATACAAGTTTTAGAATAAACAGGGAACTTTTTATTCTGGAAGATGACAACTTATGGTTCACTTAGGCATTTTAGAGGAAATCTATTATTTACAGTTTAAAATACACTGTCCTGAGAATCACCTTAAATTCAGTATGTGCAGAATGCTTTCAATAATTTTACTTTCACATCAGTAGATAATAGTCCCTTCTGCCTTTCTCCTTCTCATGTTCTGTTATCCTTCTGTATGGAGTGTTTTTACAGCTTCCCTCTTATGTTGATCATGTGCTTATTTCTGCCATTTAACGTCTGACCATTTCCACTTTAATCTGCCTTCTTTTGAAGGTGCATTGGAATAAATAGATTGAATTGCTTACTAGGACTGAAAAAATTGCAGTTCTGTCTCTGTTCTAGTTTAGTCCTGTATGCTCTAACAGAGTTTCACGTGAAGAGATTATTATATACCTCTGTAAAGCAACTCTAAGCATGACAGAAAACTCTCAATCAGAAAAAGCAGATAGTTTCCTACTGCTTTAATGAGTTGAATGCACTTATAGCAAAGTCCTGCAAGTAGCAGAGCCAGTGAGTGCCAGGGAGGGGGAAAAGATTGCATGGCTGGCAGCAGGAGAGTAAAAATAGGTTAGGAGGTAGAGATGGAAGAGAAGTTAAAGAGGAGGGAGGAGGCAGAAAGATGTTACACTTTTTTTTTTTTTTTGCCAGCAAGTCATTTGTTGGATTGATTTCTTTTGGAACTTTAGGCTAACTCCTATGGGAGTCTTAGCTCCCATTGTTGCTTCTTCCCATCCTGCTTTGTAGGAGTTCACTTTGTTATTTAGCTTATTTATCTAACTGTCCTCACTATGGGAGATCAAGTGAAATCAAGGAGACAGGGGCACTTAGTTTGACTGCTTGCTTCATGTGGCCATGCACATTTTTGATTCCTTCTGCACTTGTACCAGCAGAATGTACATCCGGGTCACAGATCATGGTCAAAACAATTAAAGTTTTAGCAGGATGAGAGCTTCATTTCCACTGAATGCTTATTGGTGGGCACTAAGTTGATTTGACACTTAAAATAGATCAAGATTCAAGATTTATTCTGATTTTGTTGAACTACTTCAAATATCAGGAAACTGCATGGGTACAATTAAAACATTTACCTGAAGCATTTTAATCCTAAATGAGAAATATTAAGATACATTATGACAACTTAGAGTGAATTTCCAAAAATCTAACAATGCTGTTAGCATTTTTCCAATCTTGGGGATATTTTAAAGCGGAGAAAAATGTAAAAGCCGAACAGCAATTAAATTTTGGAAGTTCTTTAATTTTCAATAACAAATCTGTTAGGAAAGAATCTGCTTTTTCTGAAATACTGTATAACAATAAATAATGGAATCATAGAATGTTAAGGGTTGGAAGGGACACTAAGGATCATCTAATCCCAACCCACCCTGCTGTGGGCAGGGACACCTCCCACGAGACCAAGTAGCTCAAGGCCTTATCTGACCTGACACTGAACACTGCCAGGGTTGGGGCATCCACAGCCTCCCTGGGTAAACTGTTCCAGTGCTTTGTCACCCTCACAATAAAGAACCCCTTAATATCTAATCTTAACTAAATTTTTCCTCTTTCAATTTGTACCCATTACTCCTTGTCCTATCACTATAGCTCCTGGCAAAGAGTCCCTCTCCAGCTTCCCTGTAGGCCCCCTTCAGATATTGGAAGGATGTACAGTGTCTGTGTACTTTAAGACCTCAGTTTTAAAATGTCTTTTTTTTTGTTAGTTGCTCCTACAAAAACTTTCAATTTGAAATTAATACAAATAAATATGTCACTAAGTCTCATGGCCATCTAATTTATTTTGGAATTGATATAGTTTCACTTAGAGAGTTGCAGGACTTAATTGTGTTTATTTTATAAAGCCTACAAAATTGTATTTTTCTGTTACTTACATTAAAAAAAAATGGCATCAAAATGCAGATATATGGCATCAAAAGGCAGATAACTTATTTTGAGTAGGTTTAGTAACTAATGATGTAGTAGAAAAAAATCACCTTGAACACAGAAAATAATTTGAAGAAAATTAACTTCCTACTTTGTGAATCACATACAAGGTAGTATAAGGGGTTACCTTTAGCCAGTAGAAGAACTTTTTAAGGCATTAATCTTTCTTAGAGCATAAGAGAAGTAGTGGTGATATGTGACAGTCAAAGCAGTTTGTATATTTGTGGTATGTGATTGCAATGTGTATTTCCATAATTGTACCCTATTATAAACCCTAGTTTATAACTAGATGATGTACTATTTTGCTACAGATTTTACCGTTGTTCACATTATACCAATATATTGTCTCTGAGATTTGTAAGGACCCGGCTAAATGTATTGAAGGAAGAATCTTCAAGGTAATCAAATAAACTTTCACTTTCTCACAATACATTATATTTCAAATAAACTATTTGTTTGTTAGATGTAGTAAATTTAATCTTTATATGTCACTACTATGAAAAATAATGCTTCAAAGTTCAGCTGTTGCTTAGTATTTTTTAGCAGAAAAGATTGTAGGCCTATTTTCTAAATGTGATTATTATTTATATTCTCAATTTTAGTAGAATTCAGAGTTATTTATACAGTTTTACTGTTAATTTTGGCTGTTGAGTGCTTTCATCATTTCTTTCTACTCTCTGTTTAGCAAAAAGGAAGTTTTCCTTCTTCAGTCCAAACTTTTTACTTAGTATTTTTTTCTTGTTCTACTTTTCTTTTAAATGTTTTCTTAAATGCAAAACATCAATGATTTTTTTTCCAAGTGTTCACTTTTGGATTTGTTAGCACTATCATGGTGGAACAAGGCTCCACCAAATCTGGGAACAGATTTTTGTCATTTCAGTGATGTTTGCTTGTTGGTTTTGTTTTAGTTTTTTTTTCTTAATCGTTTGTGAGGTTTTTGGTTTTTTTTAAGGAATCTAACTGGTATTAAGAGTCAAAGTAATTATTTTTTTTAGATATTTTCAGGAAATGCTGATATGGGTTAGGTGGAGTAGCTGAATACTATGAGACTAAGATGAATAAAATCTGTGAATCAGATTTTTGAATAGGGGCTGATCTTGAATGGACACTCAAAGCTCTTACCGGATGAATTAAGTTATTTTCTTTTGTCAGGAGCAAGTTTTTAAAGAATTTGTTTTTAAAAGTAAGAGACCAGTCTTTGAAATTTCACTTAATCACTATGATACATAAAAAATTTCTTTCCATTGAAGAACATTCTCTGTCAAGGTACTATTCTGGTAGCCAGACCTACTTGAAAATTACTTTTAAATACATTCTATTTTGAGCAAAAAGAATAATTGAAAATTATTTAGATCAAAGGCTCTGTGTTATTTTTTCACAGATTAAAGTACTTACAGATATAGGATTTTTTACGGAGGCCTTTCATGAACTGTCTTTGCTTAACTGTGGAGAGAGAATTCCATGGAAAATACCTGCAGGATACAGAACAACTGAACAAATGCAGGTATACCAGAAAAGTATAACACTGAACACTCCATTTTCTTCATGAAACTGCACATACTCTATATCTGCAAGTTATTATGTATTCCTAAGAAATTCCTAAATTTAATTCAATAGTTGGGTCAAATAGTACGCATTGAATTACATTAATATCTCTCTCTGAACGATGGGAACAAAAAACAATTTTGAAACATATGTGCTGTTTTATACAGTGAGTACTGCAGATAATACTGTAAAAAAAAGTGATTTCACATGTAGATTTGAAAACTATAGATAAAGTTGTTGCTGTGTTAATCACCAAATTCCCACTGCCCCAGCCAGGAGGAGGGCAGCTGAGGTGCAGCTGGAGCAGCCCCAGCCCAGTGGCACCTCTGTGGGGTCAGAGACAGGCTGAGGCTGTGCCAGGACATCAGTCTGCAGGTGAGGGTCAGGGTCAAGCTTGAGGAGGAGAACTGGGCTCAGACACCTTCCCAGGATGGCTGCACAGGGCACAGCTCAGTGGGGGCTGTGGTAGGACAGGGCTGTGGGGAGCTGAAGATTGTCCTTGTTGTGGCATTGCTGGGGCAGGGGCTGATAGCCCCACGGGGTTGACATGGGGTCCTGGGCAGGGTGGGGACAGCCTCAGGAGATGCTGGGCAGTATGAGCTATTGCTGCCCTCAGAGCCTTGAGAGTTATGTCACCCCGGGTCAGTTTGATTTTCTCCATATCTACCCACTAACATGCTACATGGATTGTAAGCTGTTAACAATTGACCTGGACTTTTGTCTTACCTGTGAGCATACCCTGTGCAGGCAGGTTGGGTTATCAGGCAAGCTTCCCCCATAACAGTGGTGTATCCTTCCCTTATTTTCCAAGCACACCAAAATAATCTAATGATTTACTCCTGGATGAATGTAATCAAAGTCTCCCTTATCCAAGTGGTGCTTTTGAGTATGTGACATGACAGCACTAGACATCTGGACTGAACACCAGGTGAAGTTTAGGTTGAACAGCAGGAAAAATTTCTTCACCAAAGGGGTTGTTAAGCATTGGAATAGGCTTCCCAGAGAAGTGGTTGAGCCACCATCCCTGGAGACTTTTAAAAATGCGTAGGTGTGGAACTAAGAAACGTCGTTTAGTGGGATGTGGCAGCATAACATTTACAGTTGGACAGGATGATCCTAAAGGTCTTTTCCAACCTCTAAATGACTCTATGACTCTATTTGGTAGAAGACTAGTGGGACAGGTAGCGAAACCACTTTTGACAGCAACCTGGATTTAACTTGATTGTACAGCCACATTCCATATATGCAATATATGGTATTTCTAATGATATTTCTATCCAGGAGATAGAGGCTACTGCTGAAAGGGGAATTCCTGACCCACCTCCATGCCTCCATATTTGCTTCCTTTACCATGTGTTGCAGTCAGTGAAGCAGTCACTGCAGAGCAAATTTAGTTTAATGACCTGAGCTGAAGGGAAATTTTCCCCCTCCCACCTCACCAGTTTCTGAGAGGGAGTTACCATTTGACCCATGGCCTTGAATCTCCTTACATTGCAGCCTCACAGGTACTGTAACTATGACCAGAGCAGCAGTATCTTTTTGAAAATAGCCAACAAATCAATCTATACGGTAATTAATAATGGAATAATTACAATTAAATTTATGACAAACCATAAAATTTTTACATTTAAAAAATAAGAAAAACAGGCAAGCACTTCCCCTAGAATAACCTGCAGTGGTACTCAGCTTTAAATGAGACATGAACTTAATAAAAAGTAGAATTAAAATACTTATCAAAAAAAGGTGACATAAAGGCAGTTGGTGGCTGGTGTCTATAGAGCTCCTAGAATTTGGAAGACTTTTGTTGGTTTGTGCCTTTTTCCTGGGGAATGGCACAGGAGGTGTAGCGATAGTTTTGGGTCTCAGGTTATGATTCAGAAGTGTAAAACCCATAGAAGCAAAGTAATTTTGGTAATTGAGTTTTCAAAGTAGAGCTGGAAATGCATTACACTTGCCCATTGCTCTGCTAACTCATTTATTTTATAGTCATATTCTAACACATTACTTATTTTTGATTTTGTCAATTTTACAGGCCTTACAGAAATTTGACTCCTCAAAATCTCTCATGACTGTCACAAATTTGCAGGTAAAAAAATCTGAAAGAGCTAAAAGTCTTATACTATACATAAATATTTATTTTTCTGTCTTAAGGTAGAGATTATCTAGTTCAGAAACTAGAATTATTATTAAAAACCCCAGTAAATAGAAAACATATGCTTCTAAATGGATTACCATTTTCTAAACTTCAAATTTTATGGCTGACCTCTCAAGGGAGGAGCAAGTACCATTATCACCATTTTTCAAATGGGAGACCTGATATACACAAATCTGTGATTCATCTGTGCAAAACACCAGTAGAATTATTCAGGTTTTGTTGTGATATGCAAGGTCTGCTGTTTATCCTGCTAAAATACTGAGAATATCAGTCATTTAATGTTATTATTTTTATCAACCAGAGATGTCTTCTTGGTCTTGTCCTAATTCAGATGAGGTTTGAAGACCATTTCTGAGGGAACAAAAAAATTTAAAATGTTGTAAACCAGTTGATGAACAGTAATTTTCTCATTTTATTTAAAATCACGTAATCATCCATAACTTATTTTGTGTTTTTCAATTTTAATTATTGCCTTATATTAACCTTGGCACAGATCCATTGAGCTAGTAGGGGTAAATGTTAGCAGAATGTGAAAAAGTTGTATCATTAAAACAAATTGATAAATTAAACCCTCCCTGCTTTTTGCCTCCACTTTTCTCTTTTTTGTTGACATTAAGCTTGTGTCTCTTCTACAACAGTCAATATTAGAAGACAGAAGAGAGAAGTCTATTTTGACAGCTTTCGATCTCACTAGTTTCAGATTTATTATGAAGTTGTGAATGAATGTGCTAGAACGGCCTGATAAAAGAATTTTTTCCCTTGCTTAATCTTTTTAGTTAAGGTGAATTGTAAAAACACACTTCCCGTAGAGTTGAGGTTTCTGAACTACAGATTTACCTACAATGCAAAAAACTAGAACTTGAACAGAGTAATAGCTGTAACTTCATAGATGTACCTTCTGCTGGAAAACTGATCGCTGAAGCTGTAGCAAGTGCTACTAAGGGGTGAAGTTTGGAAAGAAAACAGCAACTCATTCATAACAGAGCATATTACTAATATTATTCATGTTAATAGCTGATAAGTGTAATTATTAATAGAAGCAGAATATTTCTCGATAAAGAAAAACGTAAAATATGTCATTTCAGATAGTCTCAGTTTCTAACTTTGTTGTAGGTACTGGAAGATATATTTAATTGGAGTCTGTATTTAAAAATGGTGCCACTATGTAACCAACAAATGATGAATAAATTAACCTTAGCCAAAATGCATTTCATCATTTGTCTTTCTGCCACAATAAATACTATACCTGCAAAAGTTGAAAAACATATATATTCTGTTGACGACAGCGGCTTGATGGAGCCAAGAAAAGTAACAGCATCAAATGTAAAAGGTAATTATAAAGATGGTGGAAAAACACACTTATTCTGCAACTTGTTTCAAGCATGTTTTTTTCACTTTTAACTGCCTATGAATCAATATATCATCTTATGAACAATATTCATATTAAATGTTGCTGAAAAAAATCAGTCATTAGGGAAATAATAAGCATTAAGACTTGTCAAGATTTTTTTAGTCAATATCTCTAATATTAGAGCTGTATTCCATTATTACTTACTTATTTTGATATTGAAAGTTGCAATTGTAAGTAGAGAGAAAAGAACCATATTCTTCAAATTACTGAGAATGCTTTGGTTCATTTTTATCTGAAATGTATTTTACAGTTTATGCTGATCAGAATGCAAGACAACAGGAACAAAGAGGCACAATGGTGCAGCTCGTTGACTGTAAAGATGAATTAAATATGGCCATGCTGAAGGTAATTTTGGTTTTTAGGAAGAAAAGATTAATAAACTGCAGATTGTGCAAAAACATTGCTAATGCTTTCAATGTAATGGGAATTAAGATGAGAGGATGGTATGAATAAGGGGACTAGAAATTTCTGTTTCTAATCTAAGTGTAATCTTACTAGCCATGAATGAAGTGTTGATTGTTTGGGGCAGTTTTTCAAATGATTGGAAATATTTTCACAATGAGATCTCAGTATGACTGAGCATAAAGGTTAAAGACTGAATGGGATTTCAAGGTAAAATCATCTCCTCCTAGAGGGTGCCACCTGTAGAACATGTTAGAGACCTTTGATGGGGCAGTATGCTTTACAAATAAATAGAAAACCATTTTCTACCATATGTGAAATGTCTCAAGTTTTTCATGTTGTTCTTTCTGATATTTTATTTTGAAGAAAATCTACCACAGCTTATTAGCTTCTTTGTTTGAAGGGGTTTTGTTTGTCTGGGTTTTCTTTCGTTTAATTGTGAACTTTTTGCTTGGCAGTTTCACATCACAAAAAGACCAAATTAAGGTCTTGATTCAAAGAGGTCTTCCAATTTGGAAGTATCTATTTTTCACCAGTGTTACAAAATACATCTGAAGAATGGTGGATAATTTTTTATGGCAATTGGTATAGGTCACACACTAAAAACTTGAAAGTTTTAATGTAACTTGAAAATAGTGTTTTGAAAATAAGATAGAAATATTAATTTAATTTGTATAGGGCTCATTTAAGAGACATATTTTTTACTCCTCTGATTTTTCTTTAGCTGTTCTGTTCTTTTTTTGTTTTTATTTTTTTGAAGTAGAGCTCTGAATTCATTGAGGAAGCTGATCACTAAAGAGCATTGTATGATGCAAAGCTTTAATTTTTAATTCTGCTCCACAGTTGGGCTTTTATTTATAATTAACTTCTTTTTAGATTTGTTTTTCACAACTTCTTAACAGGTTTATTTATCACAAAGACTGTAAATTATAGTTGAGCTATCAGGATACATACTGCACTAAGGCTATATATTCCTTACTATAGCTAGTAAGGAATGTAATTCTTCTTGCGACATCTTTAATGCTGTTTTTAATAGTGTATTTTATTCTTTAAAATTACTAAGCATAGTTAGAAATGTAGTATAAAATTGTTAAATATAGCTATTAGATAAAAAGTGGGAAAGTGCTGGGCCTTAAAATATGTGTGAGCCTTAAAAGATGTTGCTGCTTTGAACATAATGTTTCTATAAACCTGAGAAAAGCAAAATTACACACACAGCCACCCCATTTATAGAAAATGTATATTGCGTTGAAGTTGATTTACTTTAAGGTGCAGTGATAGCAGGCTATAACAGAAAAGGTACTTTAAAAGAAATTTTTTATTTCTTTAATTATTTTTGAAATCATGCAACTTTATGTTCTGCTCTAGGGGATTTTATTAACAGAAGCTGAGGAAAGTCTTAGCCATCTTGTACAGAACATACAGGAAAAATATGGTGGGGAGATACCTCGGTATTCTGTGGAAGACTTAGAGACTCTTATTGAGGCCAAACTTGAGCTTGCTTGCATTTCTCAGCAAAGGCATCAAGCAGCTTTCAGGTAAGTAATATTATGAATGTGCGTAGCGTTAACTACTATTTTTTTAAAAAAAATTCTTTATTTCTAGATTAATATTCTAAATCTTAATAGTAATCTGTAAAAACTACATTAATATATTTACAAATGTAAGATACATGAGCATTTTATTTTTTCTTTGTTTCTTTACTTTTTAAATGATTATCAGTATTTGCCTATCATTTCTCTGTGAGTTGTTTTTATGATACAGTGTTACATAAAGTCAAATAAAAAGTTGCAATGTTCACTGTTTTTGTTAAAGTAAAAGTCTGAATATGTTAGGTCATGCATTTTCTTATAATTTTAAAGTGTGCAACAGAGAACCAGTGTTATCTCTGAACTACTGAACTCTACTTTGTTCTAGAATGTGCTGTGTTACTGTTCTGAAAGAACATTTCTTCTTGATGTATTTATTGGTTTCAAATTAAGATGTCAAAATTGTATTTTTTAAATTAATGTGATTAAAACCCGTGGATGTAACCTGTAATGTATTGGGATAGATTTTAGGAGGCATTAATTATATGGTTCATGATAGTGTATAAGATACTGTTGTGTGTACAAAATCTGTCTGATATTTCTCCAAATTGCGATTCCCAAATTCTGTGACTTTTATGTTTTTTAAGATTCTGATTTCTTTTGGAGAATTTAATGAAATCACAGTTATGATGTTCTTTGAATATATTGGACATATAGAAATATATTAACTCTTTGTAGATGTTAAATTTCAAACATTGTTTTGATTTTTAGCTAGGAGGATTCTTCTGTTTAGCATACCTATAATTTTACATTAATTTGTGTAAGAAGGATAGTAGTTTAACAATACATAATTTTTATTAGTCTGAAGCTCTTTTTACCTAATTTTTTATTAGATGGAAAAATCTTCAGGGTACAAATGGCTAGCTACAAATGCAGCATACAGAGGTGTAGCACTATCACTTGCCAAACTATATTGAAATTAGGTACAATGAAATCAGTATTTCTCATTTTTGTTTGGTCTAATCTGACTAAACACACTAGAATTGGTACAATAAATCTTATATTACAGTAAGCATCAAATAAAAAGAAAAAATTAACCTCTTTATTCTTGGAACAAAGATTGAAGATTGCTGTAACACTCCTACTGATGAAGTGGTAGGTGTTTCAGCAGGCCAATATTAGTCTCAGTGAGATTTTTACACAAAAAACAAAAAATGTTTTATTCTATGTCAAAACAAACTACCTTTCTTCTCTTAGCTCTGTTAGATGCATAAACAAACCTCCAAATCAATACCTTTTAAATAGCGCAATTTCTTTTGCATTGCTACTGTACAGCAATTAAAAAAAAAATAAAATTAGCAAGGACGGGAGCTTCACAGTGCTGTATAGACTATTGAACCGAAACCAGTAACAGTCTGAACATGGTCTTTTGCCCAGGTTTTGTTTATGTTATTTTAAAATGTAGCAGTTTTCCAAAAGTTCAGATATTAGGACTGTACTCTCAGTTGACCCTGAAATTGTGCGGGATCTGCTGCTCCAGCTGGATTCCAACAAATCTGTGGGGCCTGATGGGATTCACAGCAGAATCCTCAAAGAGATGTCTGATGTCATTACAAAAACCTCTCTTGATCATTTTTGAGTGTTCTTGAGAATCCAGAGAGGTCCCAGCTGACTGGAAGCTGATGAACATTGTCCCAGTTTTCAAGAAGGGCAAGAAGGAGGACCCCGTAAACTACAGGCCTGTCAGTCTTGCTTCAGTGCCTGGTAAAGTTCTAGAGAAGATTGTTCTGGGAGGTATTGAAAAACACCTGAAAGAGACAGCACAGTCATTGGTCACAGCCAGCACAGCTTGATGAGAGAAAAGTCCTGCTTATGCAACCTGATCTCCTTTTATGACAAGGTAGCCCACGTAGCTGATGAAGGGAAGTCAGTTGATGTAATCTTTTTGGATTTCAGTAAAGCTTTCAATACTGTCTCTCACAGGATCCTTCTCGACAAAATGTCCAGCACACAACTGGATAAACACATCATATGGTGGGTGAGCAATTGGCTCATGGGTTGAGCATAGAGGGTAACAGTGAATGGGGTCACATCAGACTGATGAGCTGCCACTGGTGGGATTCTGCAGGGCTCCATCTTAGGCCCTGTGCTCTTCAACATCTTCATAAATTCCTTGGACGCAGGACTAGAAGGAATACTAAGCAAGTTTGCAGATGACAGAAAAACTCAGAGGAGCTGTTGACTCCCTTGAAGGCAAGGAGGCCCTGCAGAGAAACCTTGACAAATTAGAGGACTGGGCAATCCCCAACCATATGAAGTTCAACAAGGGAAAGTGCTGGATTCTGCACATGGAATGGGGCAACCTTGGATATACTTGCAGACTAGGGAATGAGATGCTGGAAAGCAGTGCCATGGAAAGAGACCTGGGGGTCCTGGTGGGCAGCAAGTTGAATATGAGTCAGCAGTGCCCTGGCAGCCAGGAGGGCCAACTGTGTCCTGGGGGCATCAGGCAAAGCATCGTGACCCGGTCGAGAAAAGGAATTGTCCTGCTCTTCTCTGCACTGGTGTGGCCTCACCTGGAATATTGTGTGCAGTTTTAGGCTCTGCAATATAAGAAAGATATAAAACTGTTAGAGAGTGTCCAAAGGAGCACAGTGAAGATGGTGAAGGGCTTTGAGGGGAAGTCGTATGAGGAATGGCTGAGGTCACTTGCTCTGTTCAGCCTGGAGAAGGGGAGACTGAGGGAGGACCTCATTGCAGTCTGCAACTTCCTTGTGAGGGGAAGAGGAGGGACAGGCACTGATCTCTTCTCTGTGGTAATCAGTGACAGAATCCGAGGAAATGGCCTCAGGTTGTGTTGGGGAGGTTTAGGTTAGATATTAGGCAAAGGTTCTTCACCCGGAGGGTGGTTTGGCACTGAACAGGTTCCCCAGGAAGTGGTCACAGCACCAAGCCTGATAGAGTTCAGGAAGTGTTTGGATGATACTCTCTGGCACATGGTGTGACTCTTGGGACTGGTCCTGTTCAGGGCTAAGTGTTGGGTGCAATGATCCTTACAGGTCCCTTCCAACTCAGCGTATTTTGTGATTCTGTGGTTCAATAGTAATATCATCAGTGAAGATGCGAAGTGAGAACTTGTAGGCTAGTCATGGGCATTTCTCATCATGAAGTATAAGTCTATTTCAGTGCCTTTTGAATTGTCAAAGAGAAATCAGTCAGTCCCTGGACAGTGATCTCATCACGCTTTTGAGTATCATGGATTTTATAAAAGAAAATAGTACTAAACAAGGAGCAGTATGCAGACATATGAAATATCTTGTGCATAACCTTAGCTTGATACTAGGCTTGGTGAAAGCTATATTAGTATATTTCTGTCCCAAACTTTCTCACCCTCCTAAACTGGTTCCAGTATGCAAGCCATTTGCAGTGCACGACCCTTCATTTGCCATGCAGTTATATCCTAGAGCCTAGTTTCTCTGTTGGTTTATAAATTGTCTCAGATTAAAAAAACTTTTTGTCAAGTATCAAGGATTTCAATGGATGTCAAGCATTTTAGGGATCATTTTTTGTGACTCTCAAATTTTTGATGGGTGCTTAATGGGCCTTATATATTGATAGTGGTCAGTAGCAGGAAGAAGAGACATCAAAAAGCAAAGTAAGGGCTTGGGTTTTTTTAACCTATTTTACAATTTTATTGTGCTGCGGTCCATGGCAACTGCTGATATATCTGCCTCAGATACAAATGAAACATTTTTTCAGACAGCTGAATGTTTTCTGTGTGCCAGCCTAGAAATCAAACTTTGCATGATATTACAGAAATTCATCTTTTTTTTTCCTTTGGCAAAATGACTTAGTGGTGAAATTGTTATAGTCAGCTGTACTTTCCTATTTTGATCATCTTGTCACTTTCTGATTCAGCTGATAAAAGGATGTGTATTTTGTCAAGGGAAATATATAGACACATCACTCTTTTTGACAGCAGAAGAGGGTCACAAAAATTTCATCAAGGGAAGCGTCTACATTACAGCTTCTGTGTTGCAAAAAATGTGTGCCTCAGAATAAGTTTATGTATAGGACTAATACCATAGATCTCAAGGAGAGTGCTTAGATGGTGTCCACCCTAAGAATGTGAGCTTTCTAATTAGCTAAATATGTGCTTGTCTGTTCATGTGAATAAATTACTGCTTAAAACAATACATATATGAATCTTTGGGCTTGTGGTCTATTTGATGAAATTTTTATGTAAGCATGTAGGTAAAAAAAGCCTCATTTTCAGAATTGCTAAATGTTGACATCAGCAGTTAACTGAAGGTAGTGGTGTTCAGGAAGTTAGGTTAATATTTCTTATAAGCCTGTACATACTCTTAGATGCTGTACCTTCTCCAACATATTTGAGATATGTTAACCATAGCATCTTACTCATGGCCCGGACTTGGCTACTCTTAGGAGTCACTCAGGTGAGCAAGGGATGTTTCCAGGACCATTTGTGGGCTATTTAGAAACAGCTCCAGGGAGTGCGATGACCTGGAGCAGGCAAATGGGTGTGGCACGGCAGTGAGATCATGACACAACAGTTTGCATCACCGTTTGTGCAGTCAGGGCAAGCAAGAAGGGCACAGCCACCCTCCCAGCTCTTGCTGGTGGGTTGTGTAGTAGGTGTTAGTGCTGGTGTTTGGTGGGGTTTTTTTTTTGGTTGTTTTTTCTTTTTTTTTTTTCCTCTCAACCCAACTGAATCCAGCAATGGTCTAGAAACTATCAAAAGCCATTGCCACTGGTGCCACCATGAGTGTGTCAACCTAGACAGAAGCCCTCAAGAAGGATGCAGCTGTCCAGGTCACTGGCTGTGAGGGGTGTATGAATCTCGCATTAGTATCAGGTGACTGTGTAAATGACACCTGTGTACGGTGCGACCCGGTGAATGATCTGGTCTGTTTAGTGGCAGAGCTTAAGGATGAAGTAGAAAGGCTAAGGAGTATTAGGGAGAGTGAAAGGAAAATAGACTGGTGAAGTTGTAACCTTTCAACCCTGAAAGAAGCCCAGCAGGAGTTAGAGAAGGCCTGCCCCTCTTGCCACCAGGCAGAAGGAACAGACCAAGTAGATGGGGTGGAATGGCATTGGGTCCCTGACGAAAGAGATGAGAGAGTCCCCTCCTGACCCCCACAGGCTTCCCAGGTGCCCTTAAAGAATGGGTATAAGGCCCTGAACCCAGAGAGTCAGGTGGATGACACTCAAGAAAAAGATCTGTCTGGAGGGTCTCCCCTTTGCACTCTGTCTGTCAGATGGGTCACTACCTCAGCTATTAAGAAAAAAAGAAGAGCAGTTTTAGTAGACAACTCCCTTCTGAGGGAAACTGATGGCCTGGTATGTTGACCAGACCCATCCCACAGGGCAGAAGAGCTGGCCAACCTGGTCTCCATCATTTATCACCAATCTTGGCTCATCCACATGGTCCAAGATGACTGGAAGCTGGCCAATGTGACACCTATCTACAAGAAGGACCAGAAGGAAGACCCAGGAAACTACAGGCCTGTCAGCCTGACCTCAGTGCCCAGCAAGGTTATGGAGCACATCATGTTGAGTGCAATCACGTGGCAGCTACAAGATGGACAGGGGATTACACCCAGCCAGCACAGATTTAGGAGAGGCAGGTCCTGCCTAAACAACCTGATCTCTTTTTATGACCAGGTAACCCACCTGGTGGATGAGAGGAAGGCTATGGATGTAGTCTACCTGGACTTCAGCAAAGCTTTTGTCTCCCATAGCAAACTTGTGGAAAAGCTTGCAGCCCATGGCTTAGAGAGGTACACTTAGAGTTCTGCACAGTTAAGAACTGACTGGATGGCCCAGGGAGTGGTGAATGGTGCTGCATCCAGTTGGCAGCCAGTCATTAGTGATGTCCTCCAGGGATCAGTGTTGGGACCAGTCCTGTTTAATATCTTTATTGATGATCTGGATGAGGGGATCAAGACTATCATTAGAAAANAAGGCTGGTGAGGGGTCTGGAACACAAGCCCTATGAGGAGCGGCTGAGAGAGCTGGGGTTGTTTAGCCTGGAGAAGAGGAGGCTCAGGGGAGACCTTATTGCTCTACAACTGTCTGAAAGGAGGTTGTAGCCAGGTGGGGATTGGTCCCAGGAACCCGGTGACAGAATGAGAGGACACAGTCTTAAGCTGCACCAGTTTAGGTGTTTAGGCTTGATGTTAGGAAAAAATTCTTCACAGAAAGAGTGACTGGGCATTGGAATGGGCTGCCCAGGGAGGTGGTAGAATCACTGTCCCTGGAGCTATTTAAAAAGAGACTGGATATGGCACTTAGTGCCATGGTCTATTTGACAAGGTGATGTTAGGTCATAGGTTGGACTTGGTGATCTCAGAGGTCTTTTCCAACCTGATTCTGTGATTCTGTGATTCAAACAATGCTTTGAAAAAAACTCTAGTTTTGCTATAATTTTAAATTTGATGTCTGATTTCAGGGAGAACTCTTAAAAAAAGAAAGAAAAGCAGTTGGGATATTTCATTGCATTATCCTTGCTGTCTGTTTGCTTTAATAAGCAAATTCTCTTTCACGTTTTCCGTTGTTAGAGAGAAGCTTATCATCAAATTCAACATTGATTTATTCTGTTTTCATTTTGTTGAATAAAACTGAGGTAAAGGGATGATGAAAGAGATTCATAAGGATTGAATTCTGAGAGGTAAAAGGCAAGATATTAACAACTTTGTTTCTTTGTTACTTTGGGGTCTATTTGTGCTGAATTGGTGTAATCCATCCAGGTCTGTGTCACACAAACAGCAAGCAGGAAAGAATCAGAAATGACAGGAAGAGTTTAACTACCCTCTTATCTCTGGAGGTTATCCATCCTGTGGTTAGATACATGTTGACAGAATAATGTGAGTAATTTAGAAGTAGTGTAGCTCTTGTTCAGACTTCTTTGTGCAAAACCAGTAAATTCACACAGACCCCGAATCTCTTGCATTAAAAGATCTTTACAGTGTTCTGGCAGTGTAAAAAAGAGTCTCTGTATGTAAAAAACCAGCATAGATGAGGACTTATGATTATACATTTTTATCAATTAACCTGTTGAAAAATCTTCTAAGTGGTGAGGTGGGGATACTCTCTGGTACTTTTGAATTATTAGAAAAATGTTTCTGTGGGCTGACAATAAATAGAATTGTGAAAAAAACAAAACAAAACCGAACCAAAAATAAAAAACCCTGAACCAACAAGCCTCAAAACCAAACTAAAATATGCTTTAGAGAAGAGGTAGAAAAGTAGAGATTTACAGATATAAAGAAAAATATGCAATTAGAGATGGAAAACAGATTCAAAGAGACATTGATTTAGGCAGTTATCAGAATATTTTGAGTAATGTGCTTTTTTGATAACTAATCCTGTTATGAAAAAGATCTTCTCACTGTAACGGCTTTGCAGGTGTCTCCGTATGACAAAAATAATTCTATTCACAAAGTCTATTGCTGTAGATACACATTTTTATACATGCAATGAAAATTGAACAGTGTATTTGAGAGCTTTAAAAAGACAGCATAAAAGGAAAAAAACACAACAGTTAAAATTTTAGGAAACCTGATAATATTTTGAGATTCCAGCCCTCCAGTTTTTGACATGTGAAGTTGAATGCTGCACCAGTCCTAATGGTGTCTGTATCTGTGTAGGTGCTGTTCAGAGTGAACTCCAGAAAAGGATTTAGGATTTGGGGTGGGGAGGCAGTAGACTCAATGCCATGTGATTTCTTACTGATGGAGTTTTGCCAGGATGGCACCTGGCTCAATTTTTGCTGTTTACTAAGATTCTGTGAGTATTTGGCCATGTGGATTTAACAGGGGGGTTATCATATAACCTGGAAAGGCTTTACATAGGAAGGTGAACCTTTTTAGTTGTGAATCAGATACAGAACTCTTGCTAATATATATTGTAATTTTCAGTATTTTTACATCTTCTAATTTCTAAGAACCCATCTCTGAAGACAGATATGCCATGATCAATCTTAATCTAGTTATTGGACTAGATCTAGCAGTTGGACTTGGTGACCTTAAAGGTCTCTTGCAGCCAAAATGATTCTATGATTCTGTGTGTAACTGAAAGTTATAATAGGTTTGTTTTGATTGCTCCAGCAGAATATGATTTATATTAGTTTATCTATTATTATTGGCAAAACTTTTACTGCTGTTTTGTCACTTTCATAGTGCAATGCCAACAAAATCAGAAAATAGGCTGAATGCAATTTTTTGTTCTATTGGAACAAAAATTGGTAACTGCTGATTTACGTCTCTGACATAGCAAAACCTGAAGTATCTATTTTAATAAAAGCATAAAGTGGTAAATTAGTATTTTTAAATAATATTGCTCTGTATCACAGTGTTGCTTTGACTTTCTCTGCAATTCGACTTCTCCAAGATGCAAAAGTTTTAAGGATGGAAGTGACACATGTTCAAGAAGAAAAGGATGAAAGGGAGTGTTTGGTATGTGTGAATATTTGTTTTAAACTAATCTTTCTTAGTATATGAAGTCTTGCATTAAGTGTTGAGTGATTTTCGTAATACTAGAACATAACAGTGCTTTATGTGGTTACCATTAACCTGGGGAGAAAATGATCTTTGACATGGTTCAGATACCTGCTTTCCTGAGGTGTACTCGAGGTGTCTATATTCATCATTATAATTTGTCTGTGGTTAGGAATTACAGGGTTTTTGGTATACTTCCAAATGGCAGCACTGAAAATCTCCTTTTGGTTAAAACCCCCCAAGCAACCAGGAAGTGGAAAAGTAACTATCAGGTGAACATCATGTATATTCAGTTAAAGTATTTTAGGTTTTTTGATTGAAAACCTACTTCAGATTATTCTCTTTCAAGAAGCCAGACCGATCAGTTCACATCATTGCTGTGTTCCACACTGAGCAAAATTTCAGCTGACTTCTGATGTCTAACACATAGGGATACTGACCTGTGCTCTGGAAGCCTGTATGCGAAGGCTGTTGGTCAGATATCACAGTAAGTCAGATTGACTCACATGGACAGCAGTTGAGCAGTGAGGCCAGATTAAAAATTAAAAATTTCTTTCTAGTCAATAGTGAGGTACCAGAAATTGATATTGGTCCTGATTTACAATTAAACTTGTATGTGCCTTAGAGTTTTGTGTAATTTTCCTGTTTGAGGGGAATAAAATCCAAACTGTTAAAATTATTCTCCATAAAAAATATAGTGTATGGATATGTTTATGCAGTCTCACATAAAAACTGGTTTAATTTTCAATTGTTGAAATTATTTTTATATATATATATATAAAAATTTAAATAATAAGTGTCCTATTATTAAAAAATATGTATCTAACCTTCAAATAAACTTTTGTTTAGAATGTTATTATTTTTTATGTATTTATATTAATTTGATTTATTTTAGACTGATGCTGCCCTGCTGCTTTGTTTGTAGTTAAGTCTGTGACTGAGAAAGTAACATTTTTCTTGCTTTTGAACATTATTAGGACTCCAACACTGAAGATGTTCAACTACCTCACAGTGTAATAGCACAAGACCATATAAATGTACGTTTGTGGCTAAGGTGTCGTACAATGTTAGTGACTGCACTGGTAACACAGGTTCATGGTGTTGGTGATATGAAAGGTATTACTCTTTTTTGGTTTAGATTTTTGAATTATAATGGGCAAATGAGCCTATTCAGATACAATTCTTATTTATAAATAAAAAATATTAACATTAATTTGGGGCTGTATTAACGCTGAACAATTATATTTGTATTTTTCAAAATAATTGAAGTGAGATATTACAAAATACATTTATTGAAGTTTGATTATGAATAAAATGTTTTTCATTCGTTAGTTCTATGAACTTTAAACTCTGACTCTCATTTAATTGTCAAAGTCACAGTCTAAGTCTAAGTCTGTTGCCAAACTCTTACTTAATCACTTCTGAATAATTCCAGTAAAGGCTGTTACTGTTTCAGAATTATAAATCAGATTTTTTAATGTGTAGAATAGATCTACAATATCTTGTTATTTATGCTTACATATAAAGTATGCATTTGGATGAACTTAAACCAAGTCCAGTTTAGTGTTTTTTCTTTCTTTTAAAAGTAAATTTGACACTGAATTGATGAAATGATAAGTGTGGAATCTATAATGTCATATTTTCTGTAACTTTTTAGTGTAGAAGTGACTTCTCAAAAATGGTAGAAGACACAAGAAAGTCTTTTTTATTGTGTTTTTACTATTCATATATTCTCTTTTAGGAAATGATGTGGCTGAGCGCAGAAGTGTGATAAAAGAAGTAATACTAGAGGCAGAAGCCTTTGGTGATATTGAGACTCAGGCTGAAATGATGCTGCAAGCTGCTATTCTTGACCTGCAAGAAAAACGTCCCGTGGCAGACATTAAGCTTCTTTTGCAGGTTTGAGCACAGAGGAGAAACTGTTCGCTTTTCTTTGATGCATTTCTTGTGTAGTCAGAACAGCTGATGGTGGCATTAAATAAGCTTGAAATAGTGCCTCTAAAATAGATCTTTTTTTTTGCACTTTGTATGATTTGTTCTCATAAATAGACAGGAAAAGTAGTAACTTCTTTGGTTTATGTTGTCTATGTCCAAACAGAATATCATCAGTTTACTCCAAGAGGATGCATTTATTTCCCCTCCAGCTTCTTTTACCCTTGTGAAAAGTATGCTTCTGCTGGCAGACATACTTCCACTGCAAATAGTAGAGGATACAGAACATTGCTCTTCTGCACTGGAACCATTAAACTTACTTGCTTTGGCACATGAACTTACCATTAAAGCAGTGAGTATATGTTAATCATTTATACAGCATTTGCAAATGCTTCCAACAATCTTAATTTTCTATTCTGGAAGCTATTTTAACAAATTATTAAAAAGGGATATTCCCATTAACTGATCATTTTAGTTATATATAGATTAAAAGACTATAAAGAAGTAATT
This sequence comes from Calyptomena viridis, assembly GCA_013390005.1. NCBI lineage: Eukaryota > Metazoa > Chordata > Aves > Passeriformes > Eurylaimidae > Calyptomena > Calyptomena viridis. The sequence goes on from WEIV01018309.1 coordinate 72,509, forward strand.
CATTTTACCAAAGTTATTTATCCATACTCATCATGCATACTCATGTCATCTGGTATATTTACACAATTTAAAGATATTGAATACTCGCAAAATGCACATCCAGATGTGAAAACTGAAAGAGGTAGTTTTACTTTTGAAGAGATGCAGAACACTCACTTTTCCCATTTGAAACCAGTGACACGTTCATACCCAATACCTCAGGGGGGATGTATATCTCATTAAATCCCTAACTCTTGAGTTTAAAAATTTAGCTTTGTGTTTTAGAATAATTTGAATCAGGACAATCTCTGTAAAGTAGCATGATGTTTTAGATTGACAGATTGTTACAATTGGTATGAAGAAGTAATTTCCACATAAAAATTTAAATATCTAATAAGATAAATCTAAAGACATAAAATCTGTGAGAGGAATATATAGTACTAAACCATTTACCTATTTGGTAATCCAAAAATACATATGCACTTCTACCTGTTCTTGATACAGTTTATAGAGAAAAGTTTTGGGATGTAATTCTTTCCTTGTATTTCCTAAAACAGAAATTTAATCCATTGAAATATTTATTTCCCGAAGTAATAGTCATATGAATCACTTCATACTCAAACTTCCAATTGTGAGACTGGGTAGCCTTCAAGAGACTTGACACTTTACAACATGTCCCCATTGTCTTGTCTCTATGAATGAAAAGTTTGACTGATCCATACATACTACTTTCTTTTTCTTTTCTGGCCTTTGTTGGATGTCAGATTTCTTTGTAGAAATGGCAGTTTCTTTCTGGGCCATGGGTTAATTGTGAGATCTCTTTCTTAAAGACTGATTTGAGGGAGGTTTTTTTTGAAAACCAAAGCCTAACATTGTTAAATTCAATCAAGAGTTCATTGAAATTGTTCATTTAAGTCACAAAAGTCCTGTGTAATACAAGTACAAACTAAAGTAAAGGAGCTCGGGTATATCAAGTCCTTTTCTGATGGTCTTTTACAAGACACATTTGAGTTCCAGGGTTTTGCAATACCTAACTTACTCTTCCAAACTGCAATTTGCTATCTGCAACTTGATTTTACTAAGTGTACTCTTTTCATAGATTTTTGATTGTGGTGAACCCATTGAACGGCAAATAGAAGACAGTACATTGACTTGCCTGGTCTTACCTGCAAAAAATATCTATCTGCCACATATTAACTTACTAGCTCAAGTCAAAATGAAAATCGGTAAGAAAACCACAAGTCATTGTTATTTTCAACTTTTAGTTAGTTTTCTTTCATATTTCATGCAACAGCAGATAAACAGATGCATCAGAAGTAAATGTAGTAAATCATCATTTTCATTATACAAACAAAGTCTTTTGAAAACTAACAGTAGACCCCTGTTTGGCTCCATGCAATGTGTATAAGTAAGATAGAGTTATGGGAACTGTAATCAACAAAGGCTTAAATACTAATGCTATAGCTTGATGAAACTAATGGCAACTTTAATTTTTTTAAAGTGGAAGTTTACAATACTTTTTCTACTTCTGTACAAAGCATTCTGTCTGTCTTCCTGTATGTGTTCCATCTCTTTGGAAGCAGTTATATGTGAACTAACTAGTGATACCAAATCATGGGGAATAATATTCATAAGTATCCCAATAAACTAAATAGTGTACATTGTCATTTTCACCCTTCAATTTAACAACTTTTCTTGATATCTTTTCTTTATATAGAAGCTTGGAAATATGTTGAATACTAACAAAAGATAACCTTTGAGATCTGTCTGAAATTTGTTGCTGTATAACAAATATAGAGAAAGGGATATTGTCTCCATGTTCCTTCTGCTAAACTTAATTTGGGGTAGATCTGACCTATAACAGACTACAAAATCTAGAATTCACTTACGAAAGTTTAGTCTGTATTGTGGAGCAGCTTCAGTGTATTCTGGATTCTTTTTCAGGAATATATGCTCCATAAACACATTGGTACACCCCAACCACTACTTTGTATTCAGCCCTTTGGACTAGAACAGAGGTAGTCCAAAGTAAACACTCTGGAATACAACTGCTGTGGCTGTCAGGTCTTCAAAACCAGCTGATTTGCTCTAAAGATCCATTTTCTATTGTGCTTCACTGGTTGGTGGAAGCATGGCCAAACTCACTCATAGTAATGATTGTGTTTCACCAGTTCATGTTTCTGAATCCACATTTTTGGGAAGAG
>WEIV01018330.1:0-13400 GCA_013390005.1 Calyptomena viridis
TTAGCCATCATGATGATGATGATTTTGCAAAACTGCCACCCTCACTGCCCCCATGGCTTTCAGGACTAAATTTTTTTTTTCTTATTGCTGAAAAGTTCAAGAAGAACTTAAATCACTGAAAAGATGTAAACTGAACACATGCACATTTTTTTATTCATAAAAACCAAAACCCACTTACAAAACCCATTTTTTACTTTGATCTAAAACAAAAAGTGAATAATTGTTAAATAGTTGTCACTTGGCTAAGTTGTCACAGTTCTACTAAGCAGGGCAAATGAACTCTTGGCATTTAAAAAGAAAGTCAAACATTTGCTACCAAGAATAGGCAAGAGTGGTCCCGAGATTGAAGAAATTCAGCAAGTCCTGTAAAAATCTCAGACTCGAGAGTATCAAAGTATATATTAAAAACAACAAAAAAAAAAAACCTTCCATGATATAATTTTTTTCCAAATAGAAATTATAGGTGAGAGTCAATAATTTTAATGGATTGCATCTTTTATTTTAAACAATTTTAATGGGAACAACCATTCATTCCTAATAGTTTTCTAAACCCTAGCGTGACTTCTTTCATCTTATTCACCACAACTAAAATCTAATGGCCACAGTCTATGACATGCAGTTTTACTGTTGAAAGAGCAATCACTTTATTAACAAGTACTGTCTCCTAATGTTAAAATTCTCATTCCACAGAGGGGCCATTAGAAATATGACATTAAATTCTGATCGTCACTATTTAGTTTCAAATACAACCCATCATTTTGGATCATTTTTCGGAATCAAGTAGGTCATCAATAAACAAAAAATTAATTTTGTGTTGAACCAACAGAGACACATTAAATTTGCTATACTTCAAATTCCTAAACTTCAAAACAGATGCCTTGAAAACAGTATTTTGTAGCACATTGCTGTCAAATCAACATATACAGGTAAGGGCTACAGAAACTTGGATGTTTGAATCTCAAACACAGACACTCCTCAGATCAGAGGCGAGGCTGATAGTAGGAGTCACTGATAGAAAATTTAAGGCAAATAACATAATTATCTACAGTTTCTAAATACAACGCTAAAAGAGCAACTTTATTTGGCACTAAGAGTGAGAATTTAATGGCTTGTCCTTGTAATGACCAAATTCATCAGTACAAATCCCTTCCATTCTAGGAAAAGCATGTACTTCAGCAATATAAATCAACTGAGTTTCTCAAAGTACTTCCCCTCATTGCTGATAAAAGGAGTTGTGATATGGATGTCTAAATCCAACCAAATTAATCTCACCATACGTGCTTAAATCTGCTCAAATTCCTTGTATCCTCCATCCAAACCAATAAAAGTACTTTGGATAGAAATACCTATCACTAGAAAAAGCAGCTGGGACATGAGCTTTCATGGCACACTTTGCTTGGATTTAGACTTGTAAAGATAAATGATAAGTTAGCTGATAATTGATAAATTAGTGCTAGGACACTTCTGACTTTCTTATATCTTTATTTTGTTTGGGGTTTTTTTAGATTTTTGTTTTATTGTTGTTGCTGTTTGGGTTTGGTTTTTACTGTACATGGCATGCTCTAATAAATTGTTAAACAAAGGCACTCTTTCAGCTGTGGAAAAATTGGACCTTGAACACTAAGTCACAGATTTGGAAAGCGTGGTAATGTGGGGTGTTTTTTTTTGTCTTCAGAACTCGACAAGCACAGTCCTTCAGAAGTAAAAAGGGTGATTTAACAGACAGCTATTACATTCTAAACACCATCATAATCTCTTTTGACTGGGAGTAATTCAGTAATTAAGAAAAAGAAACAAAACAGAAAAAAGGAAGTAATAAGCTATTGCTCAGTAATCATTTGGCATTGTTTTACTTTGCAATAAAGTAGAAAAAACTGTCTAGTCAGAAATTAACTTATTTGAAGATGATACACTACAGTACTACAGGAATTGATACATTATTTAGTAGTAGAGTTCATTTCACTTATTTAAAAACTTTTTCAATCAATTAACATCGGTGTTTTGCTCCACAGATGAATACAATAAGGAAAGAAATTAACCATTTTTTAAGGTTGCAGCAGTGAACAACAGTTATTTACTGACTCCTCTGCATTTTTTTCTAAAAGATACCATTTAATTGGTAGAGAATACACACTTGTGAGTTATATGCTGAATGGATTGGTGCCAAAACCCAAAAGCAGCCTACATCTGTGCTCCTCTTACTTAAAACTAGCAACACCAGAGAGCTGCTCTGGAAATAAATTAGGCCATGAGAACAGAAGAAATTATTGAGTCAATCCTTAAAGTAGTTCTGGGAGATTTTTGTGTACTAATTCTATGATGTTACCAAAAGTGAAATGACTACATTATGTTGGTATTACATATGAACTTTTTTGGTCAGAAAAAAAATTCCTGCTTTAGAATTCAGAATGCAACTGCTAGGGCATTTTTCTTTGCCTTTTCTTTCTTTTTGGCTGTGTAGGAAGAGATAGGGGAAAAAACTTGTATATTATAGTGGAGAGAAATCATTTTAACTATTTGCAGTAACAGTCAGGACATTATCTATTATCTTACAATTCAATGAAGGACAAACCAACCCAGTCCAATTAAATAAAATTTTAAAAATAAATTAAAATAAAAGAAATCATTAAATAATTATTAATAGTCATCTCTGTTCTTGGTGTCTATGAATAGCCAAATTCTTTGTTTCCTTTAGAAATGTTTCCTACTTAGCACTTCTTAATCTTTAAAATCTTTTACTTTGCAGTTATGGGGTCAAAAATGTGACAAATAGTGACATACATTCTTCACAAGACTAAAAACTCTTCTGTACCAAGTATTCCATAAAAAAACCTTTAATTTAAGTTACTAAGTCATTGAGACATTTCCAAAGCCAGGCAACATTTTTTACAATATTTACATTAAAAAAAAAACCAAAATCATACAACTGTCAAACATATAACTTTTTAAAAGCTCTAAAAGAGAAACTGCACATTGCATAAAGAATGACAGTGAAGCCAACAGACAACACAGGGTACAAGAATATTCCCACTGGGAAATATGCTATTTTCAGTAAGTATACACATTTTAGTCTTTAGTTATTTTTCTATGCAGAAATACACCAGAACTAAGGCTTCAAACCATACCAGTTTGTTGGAGTTCTTCAATTTGTTAGGAAAATTCGTGATGATGGGTCAAATTAAATTAATTACCAAAATACTCTTTCCATTTCATCATTCAGCTTAGCAACCTCAAAAGTAGATCACAAAAACATAAACACCAGGTAATTCAAAGGAGAAATGCATCTCAACTCAAGGACTACTTGATAGCCTGGGATCCCAAATTCATGATCTAGTTCATAAATCTATTCATTCACAGACCTACTTCATTTTGTTCAAAATTTCAAGATGTGTCGTTTTATTTTGAGATTGGAATGATTCAATCATTAAAACATCACAGCATTATCTTTCCCAAAGTAATTTTTGAGTATTTAGTAGTTTCATACATTACCAGCTCACCCAAACACAAACTATCAGCCCATATCTACTCTCTCCTGAAGAAAAATACATTATGAAAGATGTCATGGGTATTGCTTCAAAAACATGGCTCTTCAAAAAGGACTAAACCATAGAGGTTTAGTCTATAGTCTATAGTCATAGAGGACCAGTTGCATAGAGCAGAATTTCACACTGAAGTATATTAGATTTTTTCATGGAGTACTGCTGCATCCTCATCCTTACAATAGAAAATACACACAGAAAAGTCAAGAACAGTCAAGCAGGGAAAAAAAAGAACTCAAGAGGAGTAAACCTTGCAGTCTGCACTTGTTTAAAGTTCTTCAGTTTCTCTAGCAGTTAAACAGATCTATACACTCACACACACCCCTCCAGCAGAGTTTCTTACAGCAATTTTATGCTGCAGGCTTGAAAAGACACCCCCTCCCCAAATTAGTCCCTTCTGCTTTCTGTGATGCTCTGGCCACTTCCATGACACTGAAGGAGGAACTGGACTCACACAAACCCAGAGGAAGCATCAGATTCTTGCCTGGGACCTTCCGTTCCCAGGTTCCCTGAAAGTTAATTCTCCTGCCCCCAGAAACTGCACTCCCTGACGTTTGCAGGCTCAGGGATGCACTTCTCCCAAACAGTTCTTTAAGGGATCTTTGCTACATATTAAAATTAGCAATTTTATTTTATTACTGCATAAAACTTTTCTAACCAAAGCCTTCCATCAGACTCTTGTCCAAATGTCTTAATTTACCTGTGCACCCTGATTTGCCTTTATGAAAATCTCCCCAATTTTCTGACAGGATTGCCTATAAATAATCTTAGTTGATCATACATCCTGCTTTTAGCACATATTGTGCAGCTTATAAATATGCATTCAATGTATCAATTCAAGGCAAACAACTTTAGGAGTAACAACTCTGAAAAGGAAGGGACATTTTAAAGGTCATCTACTCAAAACAACGGCAAGTTTTCTATTTTGTTTGCACACCCTGATGTATCAATCCACTTATTTTTTGTTGGTTTAGATATAAATAGAAACATCTTTTCTACTTTATGTATAATTTCACTTAAACTTTATTTCATAGCCATTTTTTCACAAAAGATCTTCTCTCTATAATATCTTGATCTTGAAAAGCCTTATGGGAGAGAGTATTGCTGTACAAGTACAGAGATAAATACGCATAAATTTAATTTAGATTTGATCAACATTCTGGTCAGGCATATCTACAAAAATGCTTGGGAGATATAGGAATTCACTTAATATTTATGTTGAAATACACGAAAGATTTGCAATTTCAGAAATTTTTTTTTGAGTTATTAATTCCCTCCAACCTCCCAATTAGGTGTCAATAATTTGTTGCAATATATAATTTCCCAGATCTTTTTATATCCCCAAATCTTTTCTGCCCAAATTTCCAACATCATGTACTCAGCAGCTATTCTAACCACAGACATATTTAATACTGATCTCCTAAAAAAGGCCACAATATTTTAATAGTGGTAATTTTCAGGGAAAAGAGCTTTTCAAAAGAGCACCCAAACACGTCTCCTGCAGCAACTTAGATTTTTCACACCTTAATCTAAAGAACTGAGTGAACATTCACTCAGAAAGGGCACACACACAATTCTCAGAAGTGTCACTTGAAGCTATTTGCTTAATCTGTAGTTTTCCAACATAAATCCTTCAATAATCATGATACAACTAATCATGATGATCATGTACAACTAAGAGGGGAACTTTAAGTATTTCTTCTATTAAATGATGTTCATCAGCCTCTCCATTGAGTATTAAAATAAAAGCAAGTCCACTAATCGAGTTAATCTACATGATAACATGAATGAAAACACCATTCAGAGACACACTGGACACGAAATGTACTGATTCAAATGCTTTTCAATGCTTAAGTAGATTAACAGGTTGCCAAACTGAAAGTGGTTTATCACCTATTAAAAAGATGCCACTCCCTGAAAGGATCATTATTTCAGGAATGATGAAAAGCAAGGTATTAACTGACTAATAAATTATCTCTGACACTAGATGATGTCAACATTTTCTCTTACCTACCAGTATTTCAAAAATCAGTAAGGTACAAATGAGTGACTACAAAATATGTTTCCAGAAACTGTCAGTCCTCCCTGACAGCAAGAGCCTCTTTGGCACCTGTAGTAGTGACAGTGCAGCATTAAACACAAACCTTTAAACTCCAAAGTGAAAAGTGGCAGTTGGTAGCTGATGGAAGAACTACCTTTAAGAACCATACAAATTCTTATTTTTACTTCAGCAAACCATTTACAATGGGATAATACATATTTTATAGAATGTCTAGACTTATGATGGAGCACTGCAATCGTATTGATAATAAATCCATTAGTAAAACATTAATTAAAAAATTGTCTCTATTTATCACTCGGTGTGGTAGTTACCTCCATAGAGCATCTTCTTCTGGCAAAAGCACCTTGGTTCATTCTAGAACTTAGCATTTTCATACACTTTGTGTTAATATTGTCTTTCTTACTTTCCATAACTGCCTACTTTCTCTGCTCCTACTGTGAAACAACTACTGGATCTTGCCCAACTTATAAATCTTTCCCTTTCTCCATAATACCAATTTCCGCTCTTCCTTTGGTTTTTGTTGGTTTTTGTTTTAATCCCTGGATACTGTTCTGCACCTGCAGGCTTCACCTTCTGCACTCTTGGTAATTTAAGCTTTAATCTGTCATTTTGAAAAGCTATATTAAATTAAAATGGTCCTCCAAATGTGACCTAGACAGGACTAACTAGAAGAAAAAGTATTTATTTCTTTGGTAGAGAGCAGTATGGCACTTAATATAATAGTGCCTTAAAAAATATAGTTCTCACTTAATTATTGTCACAAAAATAGTTCGCCCATTATTTAATAATTTCTGCATCTGTTTAGCACACGAGATTCCAGACAGATATGGAAATAACTAAAAAATTATGTGCTAATTCAACAGATGGAGCAACTTAACTGTACTACACCAACAGAGCACCACCCACTTCCATGTACATCTCTTTAAGGTCTTGACTGTATTCTCAATTTTTAGTCTAAATCAGTAACTATTCCTTTTAATGTAATGTGTAATCAATGTGGTGCTTAGGCACATGGTTTAGTCCTGGATTAACAGTTGGACTTGATGGCTTTAATGGTCTTTTCCAATGTAAATGATTCTGTCTCTATGAAGATATTTCTCTTCCTTCAGACAGGGAAGCAGTAACACAACTGTCCCTGTTCCAAGGACCACATAAGCTTTTCTTCACCTAATATAAATGAAAACATTGAACACAGAGGAAATTTTGAACACAAAATCACCACTGGAAAAATAGGTCTGCTTGTTTTTATTTAACTATTTGGCCACCTATTTCCCTCTGGGCTGTTACACAGCCATGCCTGAATGGTCTGAGAAGCCTTGTGATGCCATGTGCATCTGGCTGCCTGTGCTCAAAGCAGTGCCAGGAAGCAGGAGACACAAAACAAAATTTCTTCAGCAACTACTCACGTTATCAACACATTTTGAAACAGATCTTCTCCAAACCCACCAAGTGGAGTTCTGGAATGAAAGCAGTGAGTCTTTCAGGGAAACCAATGAACACTGACTGAATCCACATAATTTCTGTGTTTAATAGAGGCAACACAGAGATTAGACATTTCTTCTCAGTCTCAAAATCAGACAAGAAACAGAGCAGGCAATCAGTTTCTGAGTATAAATGGGAAAGACTAGACCAAAGTCTGAGGCATTTTTTGCATTGCTTCTAGACATCAAGGGTGAGGTTGAGTTCAGAGTTAGCAACAGAGAACTGGAGCTTGGGATGGACTCTGAAAACCTTATTCAACAAAGCTAGTAAAAAATCCAGTTACCTTTGTAATTTCCATCAAACTATCATAAATTAAGTTGTACTCTAATGTTTAAACAGGTAATACTTTTGAAACATACCCAACATTATACTACTCTCTGCCCTGTTGACTTTTTGTATTCTTATCATTTGATCCTCATAAAATGTTACAAAAGATAATAACATGTTTACAACATCAACACATTCATATTTTCAGATGGTATTTTGTTATTATTTTCATCCCATTAATCACAAGCAAGTCCCTCCTCTCAGAATATTTTATATAGAGAAGCTGTACAGGCAGCTGCCCGTCAAGAACACTAAATGGAACAAGATTTAAAAAAGGTAAAATGGGGTAAGAGAATCTTTACTTCATAAAGTGAGACACAAAGCAGAAAAGTATCTAGTTCAGGAGCTCAAATAACTTTTTGACACAGGGAGGTACAGAGCTTAAGCATCCTTAAAACACTAGGACCAACAAGCAGTTTGCCAGTAATTTATCCCGACTTCTCCTTTCACCTCTCTCTCCTCCTAAGAGGCTTTGGGCTTTAATTTTGTTTCAGAGACAGTACAAATAATCTTCCTAGATAATGAGGCAGAACTTATTTTTCGCAAGAGCACACTGGCTCCTGCAGTGTTTTGTAGAAGCCATAGATTTTAACAAAACTGTGGATACATCTGTCACCCCAGCTTCCCCTCATAAGATGTCTTTTCTTACGGGACCACTTCTCTTTGGAGCTCTTCAACTCACTGATATTCCCTCTCTTCTGCTTAACACAGCTGCAAAAACTTGTAGTCATCTAGTCTGGAGATGGGGAAAGGAAGGATACACAAAAAGCCTCTAACCCTCTTCCTTCTGTAGAGACAAGTTCCTCAAAGTCAACAGAAATAAACTGATTTTCAAGACTGACTGCTTCTCTAATTGAATAAGCTCCAAGCACTAACCATTGCCTCCTGCACACCAAGAAAATCAATCTTCATTTCCCTGTACCAGGTGAACAAAGATTCTAACCTGCAATTGCCAACCCTTCTTACACTAAAATCCAATGGTTTCATTTAGAGGGATCTGCGGCCTTCTAAAATACGATTTGAAAGGCAAGATACGCATGGCTACTCCAAACATACAATAAAAAAAGAATTTAAAATTAATAAATATAAAACCAGGGGAAAATCCCCAATTTGTTCAGAAATGGTGCTAAAAACTGCAATTTTTCTGACAACCTGATCAGAAGGGTTTGCAACACTTCCAACAGAGCAAAATTTTTTTTAGATTCTACTTGTACTTCAGGATTGAAATACAAGCCGTCCAGCCAAAAGGTTCTTCTTTACACTAACATGTAATAAGTTTAGAAATACATAAAATGCAAGCTGGTATTTCCTTTAGAACCTGTGCCTTGTCAGATATATAGTCAAACCTGTATAACTCTCATCTATGTTCTCCAAACACCAGCAAGTCCTTAACACCTTGCAAAATGCTTTTGTTTTATTCCCTGTATGCAGGATTAACAACACCTTTTTAATATATATCGACACATGTGATTTATTCATGAAAAGACCTAACATTTCTTTTCAGTAAGAGTTTTCTATCAATATATCAATGTGCTCTGCTGGCTCCTAACCGTGGGGTAACAACTGTGTGCAGGGTTAGTCCTGGCTTGAGAAGGGGGAGCAGGTTAGTAGGAAATGCAAAACACTTGGTTACAGTCACTTTTCAGCATTTCTCAGGCAGTGAAAGAGCTTCTCTGACAGAAATCACAGAGGCAAATGACAAAATTGTTTTATTTTCATTATAGATTCTTCCTATGCTAAAGTCAAGTAGCCTATCAAATACTTAAGAAAATTTATTAAGCTGGAACTTCAGTGAACTAGAACCCTTCAAATTGCACTTGGCAAGCATTTCACTGTGTGATAAATGCACAAAACATGCATTAAAAAACCCTCCAGCTTTAGTTTTCTCTTCACAGCTCTAATTCTGGTCACAGTATTCATGGACTACTTTAAAGAACCCCACCAAGCCAGCAAACAACTGTCATTACAGTCCAACACAAGGTTCCACAGCCCTTGATAAGTACAATTTAAATGCTATTAAATACAATTTAAATGCTATTAAATGCATACCAGGTGAACAGCTGCTGGCCACTCATCCTGGTTAAGCTGACCACCCTATTTTCTGCATTCTGAAATAGTAGTGCCAGCTCTCACACTCCCCATTTGTACAAAAGCAAAGCCACTTTTGTGTTAGCAATCAGTATTTCCTGATAGTGAGTGCTGATGAAGTCTTCAATGGCAGTCCCAAAACCCACAGAACTAAGGAAGCTAATATTTGTTCATCCTAAAGCTCTACAAAAAAATTAAAAATGCCAGAAGAGCCTCCCACCTGAGGGAAGTCACTCTTCAATTCCTTTCCCAGGAACAGTATTACTGAAGGACTTGGTGGTTAATCTCAACCAACAGAACAAAACAAACTTGCTGTGTGCATCTCTCTGAGTTTCATTTCCAGAGTGATTTTGCAAGTAGCAAAGTATATTCAACAAACAACCTTTCTTTTCTAAAAGATCATTTGTCTTTTATTTATGTTTTTTAACAAGTTCGATGTGTTTTTACATGCACAGAAAGGATAAAATATATGAAATAACTAATAATCATGTAGAATTTTGTCAGTCTAAAATCAGAGGATAATTGGACAGTTTCTTGTAAAGTTCAATTTTGTACTTAGACACTTTTATTCAAAACACTTTCTATATGCCTCTATTCAAAGCATACATTTAACCTGGCTTTTAAAATCCTTTCAGCTCAATAACTGTGTTAGCAATAAACCAAAATGCTGTCTAAAAAGTACCCATCCCTATATGCATGTAGACCAAAAGGCAGTGAGAGAATGGGACATAAATGGGGCATAATACTTGGTACACTTCAAAAACTGTCTGGAACTGATTAGAAATTACATTTTGCCTTCAGAGGTACTTTTAATCTCAAAAAAACCCAAAAAAATATCAAACCACAAAAAATCCCCCAAACCCTAAAGCTCTTGTGTATCTATCAGAACAACATTCAAGACTGCAAATATCCTAATCTCAAAAGCGTTATATAAAGTGAGATAATAAAATCTCTGCCTTCACTTACATTCTAAAGACGTTACATTTTGGTTGTTTGTTGGCTGAATCTCCCAAGTGCAGTCTGAAATAGTCTGGGTGTGCACAAAACACATAATACATGAAATTTTACATTTCCAACCTATGTAATAGGTGCATATGCCCCTGAGTAATTGATTGTAGCAGGTTGATAGGTAAGTACAGACTCATTCCCTTCCCAGGCACAAGAGCCTGACCTCGTTTGAAGCAGACTAATTGCAATCTAAACTGGCAGTATAAGATGAATCTGCAAATAAAAGAGTGGTAAGTTCCAAAATGCACAAGTTAAACTTTAGCTCTCTGGGATGGTTATCTAGCTCTGGAAGAAGGAGGACCCCAGACTTTTCTCACATGTACTAAGAACAAACTGGTTTATGGACTTAAAGAAATTTTGCTTGGCTTACAAATCCTCAGTACCAGCTGCTCAGAAGCCACCTATAAATACCAGATTTTCAATCATTGATTTCTCTGATCATATTTATTACAAAGAAGAAATACAACTATATACAAATGCCTGTGTACTGTTCAAAACATTCTGATTGTCAGTTGCTATTCTGCTGAGAAAACTTGATGTTTACAATTCAGATTTGTTGATGGTATATACATGGTTTGATTTGCATGAGAAGAAGAAACAACTGTTGGAGATGTAAGAGGAAAATGAGATGTATAATTTATAATTAAACCCATTTGCTTATTTATTTCATTTCCCCAAGGGTCTTATGTCTGATTTTGTGCAAAACTTTGACGCATGCCAAAGAAATTTTCTTCCCAGGACTGCAGGGGCAAGTTAACTGCATTTGTTTCTAAAACTCCCCTTTGTCTGATTCTTTCCTGCATGATACAGAGACGGCATTGAACACTAAAAAGCACCCTGGTTACCTCAGGGATGTTAGACAGATCTGAGCTCAGGAATTTTCTGGGAATCCCAGTAGTGTCAATAAGCAAACCTACAATGGGCCACCAGAGCAGTGTGTCCTTGAGCTGAGCTGTGCACAGCAACCCCAGAAACACGAGGCTGCTTAGGACAGCCTGCCTGGAAAGCAGGAGGTCTCACAGCAGCACTACAGCTCTTCTGCCTCTTTTCACACAGCTGCATTTACCAGCAAATGAAACCAGAGTGATTACTTGGGGAAATGGCAAGGTCTGCAACACACCATCCTGGGGAGGAATAAACTCCATGAATGTCTCAATATATTAACTTCAAAGCAAGCAAGAAAAATATACTCAGTGAAACAATTGGTTCCATTTCAATCTACGCTAATTTGGTAACACCTGTAAATTTAACATAATAGGATGATTCAAAAATGATGTTTCATTTGTTTTTTCGCCACCTTCTATTTATGGAACTAGTACAGATAATTTCATTCAGTGCCATGGCTGAGCGAGAACACTGCAATGAAAAAAACCATTGTTTTAAATTTGTCCCCGAGTAAATAAGTCACCAATCTTTTGATTATTAAAGGATCTTCAGTGTCTCAGTTTCGTTTTTTTTCTGCATCTCTCTTTTTTCCTTCCTTCTTTCCAGTCAATAATGAACAGTCTTTCAGCAGTGATGGGGATGTGTCCCCCTCCTCTCAGAAATCCCATGAGTTATGCAGTGTCTGCAGCAGACAGATTAGAGCACTAAGTCACCTCTTAAGTACTTCACAGCCAGGTGATATTTCCTGTACATGATGAATTTTAGTACACTTGCTAATATCCCATCACAGCTGGAAACAGATTAAATGTCAGTATTATATTTATTTGGTTTTATTCACTTAGGAACCCAAAGAAAGAATAAAGCCAAGTCCAACCACAAGACTCTGTGTGTGTGTGGCATTACTCCTAGGATGTCTCTTAAAAATTGCTTTTGCATCTCTTCTTTAAGAAAATACTGGCAATTCTAATCAGCCAACATCACTCTTGATTCCAGGAGTGACTAGTAGAAAACCTGTGTCAGCTTGTTCTGCATTCAAATAATAACAATAATCTTGAGCAAAATAAAAAAAGCAAGAATCTTCCTTTTTCAGCCTAGAAAATAAGACAATTCCTCTACATTCTCAATTTCTATTTTCTAAATGTTCTCTATTTTAGCTGAACATGGCTTCCTTGTCAATCTGCCCAACCTCACTAGTCAAAGCAGTTTCATGCATTTTTCTATGTGATTTTTTTTAAACCTTAATCACGTTGTTTTTGTGTTGTTTTTTACAAAACAAATTAAATCTGAAGAGAAGCATTGTGTTTCAATATTTCCCTATTTGATAGAACTACTGCTATTTTTAATCCAGGCCTTATTTCTGTCTTATAACACTGGATTTTGATAAAGTGTAAATTCTATAAAACTCTTAGACCTTACAAGAGCAATAAATTAAATAAAAATATCTTTTCCCAACTGAGCAGGTCATTATGCAGATATTATTTTTCCTAACAAAAAAAGTGGATTGCTGAACATATTAAACAATCCCTGGTACTTAGTCCATCCTATCAGAACCAGAAAAAAATGCAACTTGTAGAAAGATATAAAAAGTGTGAGCACACAACAATTGAGAAATCCTATTTCGTGAGTGGGGTAAGAGAATAAAATACGATATATAAAAAAAGCCAACTAAAAATTCAAGGAAAAGAGGAATACAATTTTCAAAGCTCCAAATACATCCAACTGCATAGAAAGTGTAACTACAAATTTAATTTTGTACTTTTAACATATCATGGAGCAATGTTTGTAAAATTTAACCTGCATTTTTTTATTTTGCTGAAGTGTAAGTCAGAAACTTTGCACTGCAAAACCTTAACTTTGGTATGTTGTTGTGGTTTTAAGTAACCAGAGTTTTTTATTAGCTGGGGGGGGCTAGGAGAGAGGCTTCTTTAAGAAGCTGCTAGAGTTTTTTCTGCTCTAAGCTAGCCAAGGTCAGGCAACAACGCCTCTGTGATAACATATTTAAGAAGGAG